>OY856412.1:434917156-435517156 GCA_963693085.1 Alisma plantago-aquatica | reverse complement strand
ATGATATGTATTATATATGTGGTGATTGGATACATATATGCATATATAAGCATATTAAAACCCCTCAATATAATATTAAGTCTTAGATGCCTTCCATAAGCAATACACATATAAACTTTATCGACAAGCGTAGGCATCCCAAGGGTGGTGCGATGTCTATCTCGTGGAAGTGTGTTGTTAGTTGTGTGGGCCCACCAAGCGGGTGCACTCCTATCGTGTTAGCTTTTGGATCAGGATTAAAAGAGTGGTCTTAATGAGATTAAGCACTTAGAGGCATGAATATGACTATGACAAAGAGTTTTACATATCATCTATCCAAGAATTGCATATGATGCAATAGGTAAATGTTACCTACCTTAATAATTGATTATGGATGTTGGCGTTGGTCGGGTAATAACTCAATTGTTTTGGATCTTGGCTCACTAGAAGGTTGTACGCTGCAATCTTCTAAATTGATGGTGAGGGCTATCAGGTTGTACGTTGCAATCTTCCGAATTGATGGTGAAGGCTATTAGTTTGATTAAAATAGTGAGAAGAGAACATTAATTAAAGACCTAATTAAATATTATCAATTTTCAAATCAAATCAAATCAAAAGAGTTTTGGACTAAAATTGCAATTTTCCTTTTTGTAGAATAAATGGCTACCAACAACAATCACTTTTCATTGTGATCAGACCTTAAGAAGGACAAACTAAATGGAGCAACTTCCACGACTGGTTTAGGACATTGAGAATTGTTCTCACTTAAGAGCAAAAGCTCTATGTCCTAGATACACCAAATCTAGAAGAACCTTCTCCCAACACACCAAAGGCTGAAAGGGATGCTTACAAGAAGCATACTAAGTATGCCATTGATGTGAAGAGCTTGATGTTGTGCTCAATGAACTATGAGTTGTAGAGACAACGTGAGAACATGTACGTCATTGAGATGGTTCAACATCTCAAGAACATGTATCAAGATTAGGCATGACAAGAGAGATATGATGTCTCCAAGGCACTGTTCAAGTGCATCATGACAAAATGAGATGCAGTAGGCCCTCACACACTCAAGATGATTGGGTATGTGGAGAACCTAACTCGACTGGGATTCCCTATGAGCCAAGAGTTGGCTATTGATGTGATATTGCAATCGTTTCCAGAATCCTACAGTCAGTTTGTGAAGAACTACAACATGAACAACTTTGATAGGTCACTGACAGAGCTGTTGGGCATGTTGAGGACAGTCGAGGCACAGATGAAGAAATACAAACCCAAATCTAGGATGATGATCAGTAGAAAGAAGGGAAAGTCTAAAGGCAAGGGCAAGGGTAAAGCAAAGAAAGGTTTTGATGCTAGCCAACAGCCCAAGTCATTTTCAACTCTCAAATCCAAGGAAGGGGTGAATAAGGAAGGCAAATGTCACCATTATCATGAGTCAGGACATTGGAAGAGAAATTTCCCTTTCTACATAGATGAACTAAAGAAGAAGGAGGGGATGGAAGTCTCCACCTCAGGTATCATACAATAAACTTAAAATACTTTTTTATCTTAGGTATATGATACCAAGATATAGATCTGACATATATGATGTGCAAGATTTGAAAAGAAGTGATGGCCTTTATGAAAGGACCAAGAAGGAACACTCATCAACATTGGAGCAAGTGTTGCTGCCATAGATAGTAGTACCTTTTAGTTTATTTCAGCTCAAAGGGAATGTAATAGAGTTATGAACTACTATTTCATTTTTCCCATAAATAGAAACTTTTTATTTCTACATCTTGTAATGACAAGGATGTCAATCACTAAAAGTTCATGTTTCAATTTCAAAGATGTGATCTTTTATGGAAATGCCTTATTTATCTTGTGGTACTTGATATGCATGAGATAAAATAAATAATACCTATAAGTTATTGATGGCTCAAACAATAAATTAGCATTATCATCTAATGAATGAGAAATTCATCTCTAGGTTCCATGTTGATGGATAAACTAAACTCCCTTGGTTAGTGAACCATTAAGAGATATGAATGTCTTGTTTATTGGGCATGATGACAAGTCAATCTTCACTAGATGTAGTGGGAGAATGACTATTCTATTAGGTATAATACATATTTATGTATATACATACCTATTGGAGTAAATGCTAATACTTCAAATATGGTATTTAATGAAATACCATTATGAATATCTTGAAATGTTCAAGAATATCATAAATGAAGAACAAACTTGGTAAAAGTATTAATTCTTCGATATGATCAATGAACGAGATGCTTAAACCAAATGTTTGAGGACTTTGTGAGTAACTATGATAGTGTATCATAGAGAACTCATGATTAAGGCATAATGATGTCTAAATCCAAGAAGGAATCATACTCTACAGAGTAAGAGCATGATTATCAAACAAATAACTAATCTTCTAGATTTATTCTAAAGAACATGCTTTACACTAAATAAAGGTACAAAAGGAGATTAAGAATCACAAGTGTTGTGGAATCTCAAATTCCTTATGTAACAGATACACCTCATATATCTAGTAGAAAACACCTTGAGCTTGATGGATAATGATATCCTACAAACTCAAAGGTTATGAATTGGTCATATGATGATGAGTCAATAATCTATCCAGATGATGTTTAGGAACCAAATTTTGAGTTATGGCTTGATGCCATAAGATCCTAAATGACTTCCATGTGAATCAAATAAGGTATGACCTTAATGGTAGCACTTATAGGGATAAAACCCATAAGTGAAATTGGGTCTTAAGAGTTAAGACTGAAATGGATGACATTTGAAGAGTTGATTGATTGAGATAAATTCAAGTGAGCTCAAGGTGTTGAACTTGATGATTTTATTTAACCAATTGCAGTTGCTATAGGCCATACAGGATCATGCTTGCTATTGAAACTTGAAGACTATGAAATTTGGCATATGGATATTAAAACAGCATTCCTAGTAGGAATATCATGAGGTTGTGTATGTGACACAATGTGAAGGATTTTATAATTTCGTTAATGCAAATGCAGTCTATAAGTTACAAGAAATTAATCAATATGATTGATTAAATACAAGCACCTCAGAACTGGAGTATTTACTTTGATTATATAGTCAAAAGGTTAGACTGATATGTCAAAATAAATAAAGGATTTGTTATTACAAAGATTTAGTGGAGCGTATTCATATTCCACATAATGATGAGGAATAAAACGTTCTAAGAATAGAAACTGGTGTCGAAATACCTTCTTTAAAGGAATAAAGAGAAATGTCCTATGTGATAGGAATAGATATCTATAGAGATAGTTCTCAAAATTCTCTTGACCTGATAAAGAGGGAGCACACATTGGCAGTTTGTACTGAAGGGTTCAATATGCAAAGATTCAGTGGGAGAAAACTTGTCCATATTACATGGAGATAGCCTCTCAGATGCCTAGTGTCCTAAATTATTATGAAGAATAGGAACACAAAGATAGATGCCTTAAGCATTTGCAATTGGATCTATCATGTATGTAATCATCCCATTGTCTTGTATGTATCAAACATGACAACAAAATACATATGCATTCGTCATCTTGTATGTATTGGACATGACAATATGATATGCTCATCTAGTTCTCTCGTATGTGTTGGACATGATGAGTGCATGTTTGTCTACTTCTAGTGAGAGTCACTGGAATACCATAAAGAACGTATTTAAGTACTTATGAAGTATTAAAGGATTATTTCTATGGTAATAAAAGGAAGAGTTGAGTGTAAAAGAGTTACACTGATGCAAGCTTCCAAAATGATAGAAAAATGATCGCAAAATATAAAAGTGAATATGTGTTGATAAATGAAAATGTTCCGAGTAAAATTAAAAGGCTATTTCATTCTAAAAGGGAATGTTGAGTATCCTTGTGTTATGAACAGCAGAGGATACTATATGGATCTAGAAGTTCATATAGATGAACTTATAGATATTCCAACCATTGATAAAAAAGTAGAAATACTAAGTAAAACTATGGAGCTAATTGTTAGGCAAGGAATATCAAATAGCATATTACGGAAACTCCATCTCATATGAAATGTCGTATAGTGAGGAGATGTGAAACATGCAATATACCGACTAAAGCAAAGTGTTGCTAACTCACTGGATTAGCACTAGCGCAACAGAAACATGTGGTACATGTTTAGAGATCACTAAGAATATTGGCTCTAAGTACAAGTGGGAGTCTATTGGTATGTATTCCCAGAGAGCCAATCATATGATGATTGGATTGGCATATATTCTAATTGATTTGATAAATATCAAAGGCAAGCTTCCAATTTATTCTAGCTCAATTGATTATGAGATAAATGATGGAGCAGAATGAATGTCTAAAGAACTAAAATACTCAATGACGTATGTCTTTAGGTTGAGGACATGAACAATGAGATCATACAGATGTTAAGAGTATTGTTATGTCCCTAGTCGGATGTCATTGTGGAAGGTTGATAGACAACAATGACACATCAAGCCTAGAGTTTGTGTTGGTTGATGACAGTGTCTCATTAGTCATGATATGTGATATCAAACCAAGCACACAGATACATGTTGGAGAACAGTGTATCGGACAGACTCACCATGAGAGTGATACATGGAACCATGACATGGTAGTCATAATCATCTCTCATAGTGATGGTGGTGATTGTGATTCTTAGACCTGAAATCACTACACGCGTCGAATGTGATTGGGTACACTTTGACATCATCAAACACAGTCCTGAAACATGGGTTTTATAACGGTGATGATTGGGTGTCTTTAACGCATGAGATAGACTATGAGTCATAGATATGAGATTTGCCCCTCCTAAGGAAGTATGATGTCCAGGCCACTTGATAAGCGAGACTGAGAAAGGTGTGTGCATGCACATGTGAATCAATATATGATATTGATGTCATACATATCTCGGACAGTCTACCCTAGTTCAAGAAACATGAATGAATGTTGAAAGGATGACACCTCCATGCCTTGAGTTCATTTAGGATATCAGAGACTAAGGAATTATACATTCACTGGAACACCAATCACAGACTGTAGGATTGAAAGTTGTTCTCCAACTTTCCTTTTCACTTGGGTAGCACTGATGTGTGACTAGGTACCTCTCTTTGCTTGTGATGTCATAAGCTAGTTATGGACATTCACTGTCAATGTGAAATGGGACCTATAGTGTCACACACAAAGGATTAACCTAGAAGGGTAGTTTATCCATGAATGAAGTTTGGATTGATTACTAAAGTGTTTAGGTACTCAATCAAACATTCCATAAATAGACTTGACTGAGAATCATCAAGTTCAAGTGTTGAACTAAGTGATTAGAGTGTCATATTGATGGAGAACTAAATTGATTGTGTTCTACACAATCTGGACCACCAACCGATCGGTTTACTGGGTGAACCGATCGGCTCATGGTCAGTGAGACGACCGGTTCACTCCGGTGAACCGACCGATTCACTTGTCCAAATGAGCAGTGTTGAGTTGTCCCAGTTTGTGAGAAAAAAATTCATTTCACTCGTTCAATTCGATTGGGACAAGAATTAATATTTGTGTTAATTAGAAACGAACAAGGAAAGTCAATTGTAGGCAAGTCTGGGAAGTGAAACGACCGGTTCACTAAGTGAACCGACCGATTCACACTCCCAACTGACCGGTTCATTAGTGAACTGATTGGCTCACCTTGCCAAACGACCATTTTAGTTATGAAATGATCAGTTCGCCTGCCGAAGTGCAAATTGTTTATGAAAATTTTGGACCCTTCTACTCCCGCACAGACTGGGAACCCTGACCCTGCCCTCTACTATAAATCGAGGGGTACAGGGGGCTTCTCCAGTGATACAACTCAGAACATCAGTTGCTCTGTAAAGTTGTTGTCCTCTCTAGTTGTGGTAATCGAGAGAGCCCAAGCAAGTTCTACCCGTCCAGGGAGGAACAGTGAGGAAAAGACAACTGCAAAAAAGCAACTGGTTGTGCGAGAGTGTATAGGTGACTAGTACGTCAATAGAAGGGGAAAATCCTTCTAGTTTGTTCTTTAGGACGACTATAGTTCCTCGTAGTCTGTGTGGACTATCTATAGAGGATGGAGACTTTTGTCGCTCAGGAGGACGATAGTCAACCGCAGTCCATGTCAAAACCAAGAGCTGCACAGACGTCGTCGAAGGTAGGTGGTTGAAGACCGCACTAGTTGTGAGGTATTTTCACTGAGCAAGCCTCAGGACCATATATATCTTGTTAAAACCATCCTTCCCATTACATAAATGTTGATGCGATCTACTAGTTATGGGTTTATGGTCAAGTAAAATTTTTATTTCCGTTGCCTGCTCTGACCATTTAAAACCCAACAGTAAGGCCCCCTCTAACTGCATCAGCAACTGATGCATGAGATTCTCCAATAGAAGGAACAACTGTAGAATTAACTGGCTCAAAGTTGGACTGCATAATTTGTGAATAAGATTCCTCCAAGCTAGGAGTTTGCCAGTAGCCAAGACTGTGGGCTGAAGTGAATGAAGAACTCGGGCCGGATAAGAACTTTGTTGTGACTAAATCATCCCTATCCTTGACTTGTTCTTTTATGGTCACTAGAGGATAAAACCTCAGTTCTTGAGCAATAACTTGGATCACCCAAAAGTACTCTTCCAATGGTTTGTCTCCCTGTCATTCTGCAGACAAGTGGTCATATATCAGGAACTGATGAAGAGCATTCTTTTCCTGAGAGTAATTCTTCTTAATTGCATCCAATATTTCTTTAGCAATGGTGTAGAACATGAACCTAGTAGCAATTCTAGGTTACATGCTCCCCCATAGCCATATCTTCACCAGACTGTTATGACACTTCCATTCCACATAGCCTTTGTCAGTGATTGTAGGAGGATTAGAATCAACATTCTATGCCTTGTCTCGAGACTCCAACACTCTATTAATAACATTCATCCACACAAGATAATTCTTCCCATTCAACTTTATATGGAGAGGATAGGTGACATGTCCTTGTAGACAATTGGTGATGTGGTGTCCTCCATGATTTAGGCTGTGATATAGGAATGATCTGGGCGATTGAGATACACATTGTTGATGATATGGAGGTGACAAAGAGATACACGTCACAAGGAAGACATGAGTGATGGAGAGATACATGTCACTATTCTAAATCTTAGATGTGTATCCACAGCCCCCAACTGAGAATTTCCTAATCATACATGGAGGAGGTGTGGTCAGGAAGAAGCCTTTGTAAGTGTGGACCCTCCAGCGTGAGAGTTTAGGTCTTCATCGTGAGTATCTGACCGACCCCACACTATTTTAGTTGTGTCACGACATTGGCGGAAACTATCGTGGCCAGAAACGATTGTTATGGTCGACGGCATCTACTGTCCTAGCCAACGGCAACCGTTGATGCACTGACTGGTGGCGGTTGTTGTCCTAGTCGACGACAACAATTGTTGTGTTGGTTGTAGCCGACTACTGCGGCCCTTGCCCTGCCCGGCAGAGGCTTGCTGGTCAGGGTGATGTTTATGGGAGGAGGGATAGGGCACGGATCCCTAGGATTGAGTCCATTTTGATACCATGTGAGCGCCACGCAATTGTAGTGTGAGAGCAAGGCAATGTGTTTTCTCTCCTTCTATTAAGTATAGAAGGAACAATTACATAGAGGTCTAGGGGAATAGAAAGTATTACATAATGAAATAAAATAGTATATAAACTAACTAAATGAATAGTTCTCAACATTGGTCATATAGAGATATGCTTATACTTCACTTAGTCATGTGCCTTGTATGTGCCTCACTTACATATTACTTGTGTTGTTTTATCTCATATTTCTCATCTCTGTTTTATGTCTCCTCTCTTATCCTATATAAGATAATGCATTATACTCCTTTAAGATCATATAATACAATTCTATTCGGTAATTTATATGGTATCAAGAGTATGTCTTCTCCCATGCAAATTCCCACCCTAACCCTACCCTCCATGACCTAGTTGCCCTCCCCCCGGTCGCTGAAACCCCCTCTCTTCTCCCCTGCCTGTCATTGCTGCCCTCCCCCTTCCCGCCTACAGCCACTCCTGCAGCTACTGCTACCCCCCCCTCTCCCAGCCGCCGCCCTGACCCCCCCTCACCCCGCCACCGCCGCCACCACCAGCCCTGCCGCTGGCTCTCCCCGCCGCCACCACCACCACAAAAGCCACACCGCCACCCCCTCCTTCTCCTCTCTCCTACCCCTCCCTCCTACTGCTGCCTTCACTACCACTTCCCAACCCCGATCCACCTCCCACCAATCTCATTGCCCACCATTCCTCTCATCTAGCCTCCTCCCTTACTAGATCTACTCATCTACTTCTTTTTACGTCTCCAGACAACCATCATAACTGCACGTTGAGAGTCTCCAGGATATTTGACTTCTTCTGCCTATGCCTCATGGTGGGATCTTAATTCTCCTCATGATGGCGTAGGTTATTTTATCAGTATTTATGCCCGTAGTGAGTCTATTCTGATCTGATGCATTAGATCTACACTTCCCTCTACTGCCCCATAGCGGGTTTCTTCATATTTGTTGATCCCTGTTAGTGGGTTCTACTGTTGTTGCACTGGCGGTCTTCTTTACTTGTACTACTTTAGCCCTGTTCACCATGGCATCTGTTGAGCCTCCTCGTTCCCTGTGTTTTTTTTTTGTTTTTTTGTTTGGTTAAGCCAGGGGTCGCTTTTATTCATCCCACACCCCTCATGTGGGCACAATCATCTAGAAATTACAGCTCCTGCTTATAACAGTGCAGGTAAAGAGCAAAAAAAACCAGAAACATCATAACAGCCTAACCAACAGCACTCCGCAAAACAATGTAAGGGACTCTACGTTTCTCTAAAGCCGCCATACCTCTTACTCTACGTGGTATATTCAGTGTATCTTAAGCAATGAATGGCTCATTCAACTTGCTGCCCCATTTCCCTAGTTCACGAGGTATCGAGTTGATGACCTTGTGAACCAAGGACCCATATATCATAGCAGAATCAAGCTCCTCTTGCAGCTCCCTAACGAACGGTGACGTCTTCCATGGTTCCATCCCATTGTTCCATAAGATGTCATGCACATACGCCTCATCAATCTCAATACACGAAATGACCAATGCATGGTCTCTCGCTATCTTCAACCCGATAGAACACACTTGCATATATGCAAGTATGTAATCCGTACTCCTGAGCCAAGCTCTGAATACAAGGTAGATATTAGCCCTGTGATTTCTTATAACTCCCGCCGCCCACCTTCGAGACACTCCTTGGCTATCTCTATCTCTCCCGATCGTGAGGTTGAGCTTAAGATTATGCAGGTCAGGAGTCTGCCATCTCACCAGCTCTATCTGTCTCATCAAGACTCGCGGCTCAGTCAAGCTCGCCTCCCTCATCCGTGTATAAATGTTGTTATCTGTATCTAACACAAAAGATCTCCTCTTCAGCTGGACGTTCAGCGCCGCAATAACCCAACTCCATTCATGAGATAAAGGTCTATGTTGCTCCTCGAATCTAGCTTGGCATCTCAACCGCCATATGCTATACGGGATCAGAACCGCCAGGTTTCCAGCTAGCCACTCCTTTAGTTTCTTCCTCTTCCCCAAAACACAGGTATCTATTAGGGATCTGATGTCATTAGGTGGATGCATATCTGTCAGCTCAGCAAACTTACCCCAAAAGAAACCCGCCATTTGTCCATGGAAAATCAGGTGTCCAATGCTCTCCTCGTGCGGCTCCTCGCAGCAGTTGCATCGAGATGCAAAGGGAATGCAACATCTGCTTTAATATTATCATCTGTTGACGTGGCCCCTCTAACAGACTTCCAAATGAAAGCCTCCGCCTTAGGGAAGCTACTCTTCCAAATCCACTCTAACCCAGCAGGACCTTCCCTTCCGTCTACCATCAGTAGCTTTTTGAATGATCTCATAGAGAATACACCTCTCAACCCCGGACTCCATATCATTCTATCTTCCACATCAGTGATCCATGCGTTAGATTCACGGATGATATCCAACCCATCATCGTTAACTATCGTCCTCAGTAAATCCCAATCCCATCCCTGGCCTTCAATCCAGAAGTCTTTAATAAGAAAAGGGTGTCTTCTATCACTAGCAAATCTAGCATGATTTGTCAAACGCTGCTCACACCACCTCGAGTCCCAGAAAGGAATTTCACCTCTCCCTACCACCCATCTACACATAGGGAACACCCGCGGAATCATATCCCATATACGTTTCCAGTATGGAGAAGGAGAAGGTCCCAACCTCAAAGAACCGGGAAAGACATTATCACGACCTTCTACCACATTGGTATACTTCCCCCTGCAGAAACTGGCCCATATTGAATTCGCCGTCAACACCTCCCAACAAGCCTTCCCAACGAAAGCATCATTTATCAGACGGAGCGATGGAAACCCCAGCCCACCTTGAGATAGAGGTCTTGCAACTCTGTGCCAACTGAGCCAAGCTTTTCTGTGTTGTTCATCCCTGCTCGCCCACAAGAAATGAGAAAGCTTCCTCTCAATGTGGTCTGCAATCCCCACCGGAACGCCAATCGCAGCCGCTGTATATACAGGAATGGATGATAGCACGTGAGCTATTAGAAGTCTTCTTCCCGTAAAGGATAGGAGTTTGGATCTCCAAGTTGTGAATTTATTAACAATCTTCTTCATCAAGAACTCGAAGTCGTTGAGTCTCATCCTTCCTTTTGTTATAGGGATACCCAGGTAAGTGATAGATTCCTTCGCTGCCCCCATATCCATACAAACTGCCACACTATTTATCATCTCCAAATCTTTCCCACCTACTACACATATGGATTTATCTTTATTGATTCTTTGCCCCGTGGCCCTTTCATACGCCTCAAAAGTATCCCTAACCTTCTCCATTGATCTCTGATCAGCATTGAAGAATAAAGCAATGTCATCCGCATATAATAGAATGCTTGGCGGAATCGCCTCCTCCCTGATCTTGAATCTCGAAATGTGTCCCTCCTCTTCTATCTTCAGAAATTTTCTTCATAGAATCTCCTCGAAAAGAATAAACAAGAAAGGGGATAGCGCACAACCTTGCTTGAGTCCTCTACTCATCGGAAAAAATCATGCAGTTTTGTCCCCAACCGTGAGGGTAACCCATGTATTAGAAAAGAAACTTAAGCACAGCTTCACCATATCCGTACTAAACCCAAATTGCTGCATCACTCTCCATAGAAGATTCCAGTCAGTCCTATCGTAAGCTTTCGACATATCATACTTCAGAATCACATTGGGTGTCCCTTGGCCTCTATTGATGTCGTGCATCAGCTCCTTCGCAAGCCTAACATGATGAGTGATGTCGGATCCTTTAACAAAAGCATCTTGTACCTTGGAAATCAATCTCGGCATCATGGGAGCCATCCTATCACTGAGAATACGTGCAAGAATACGGAGGGCAACATTTTCAATAGAGATTGGCCTAAAGTCCTCTGGTAGTCTCTTTGGGCAATCCACCTTAGGAATAAGCAGAATCCGGCAGCAGAAAAGGCCCCTAAAGCAAGGCTGACCTCTAAAGAAAGCCTCTGTCATCTTCATAAAATCTGCACCAATGATTGACCAAGCAGCCCGGAAGAACATCCCAGTGAACCCATCCGGACCTGGAGCTGCTGAGGAGTCCATCTTTAGTAGGGCCTTCACAACCTCCTCTTCACGGGGGATAGCGAGAAGGGAAAGATTTTCATCCATAGATACCAACTCCGGGATATTATGCAAGAAATCCTCCAAGTCATGTACATTTGTTTCCACCACCTCATTGAAGAAGTGTTTATAGAGGTCCGCCACCGCCTCCACCATCATCTTAGGATCCGATATACACGTGCCATCCTGCAAGACCACGCTGTTAAGCCTCTTGTGCTTCCTTCGTGCTTTGACGGTAGCATGATAAAATTTTGTATTACGCTCTCCGTCTTGAAGCCAGCTTATCCTTGCTTTCTCTTTCCACATCGCCTCTTCTTCATCCAACAATTGTTGCATTTCTTTCTCAGCCGTCCTCAGGTTAGCTTCATTCGCCATAGTTGGGTTCCCATCGAATGCCACCTGTGTAGTAAACACCACATCCTCCAAGTCTTTGATGCGCTTCTTGATTTCTCCATAGGACTCTTTGCTCCATCTTCGCAAAGCTGATCTAACTCTTTTAAGCTTGTGACAGAAAATGAAGGACGGGTGTCCAGTCACCTGTTCACTCCAAGCCTATTCAATCACCTTTAAACAGTGTTCGTGCTCGAGCCATGCCTTCATGAAAACAAAATGTGTCGTCTTTCGCTCTATCGCTTGATCGCCTGGAATTGTCACTATAGGACTGTGATCAGAAACTCTATCTCTGGTTAAGTGTATCGATCTGGTTGTGGGCCTCGCCACCATCCATGCCTCATTCACTAACACCGTATCTATTCTCTGCCACATAGTAGGTGTAAGAATCTACTTGTTCACCCAAGTGAATTGACTGCCTTCAAACGGAATTTCATCCAAAGCAACATCTGCAATCAAGGTGTTGAAATCCAGCATGTCCTGATAACCTGGTGTGTTCCCGCCTCGTCTCTCCCTTATATTACGTACCATATTGAAGTCACCTGCAATCATCCATGGCTCATCACCTATATGTTCCGCCATTGTCATTATCTCTTCCCACAAAGACCTCCTCTCAAGGTGATCACAACTGGCATATATGGTTGTAACAAAGAACTTTGCCCCATCGCTGGCCTCCAATATCACCGTGATGTGTTTCCTATGTCTCTTGAAAATAGAAGGATTTGTATCTATGTCTGCGTAGAACCAAATCTTCCCTTCCTCCTCTTGATTATCCACCGTCCAATCAAGCCTCACAATGTCCATGAGTTCCGCAGCCTGTTCAGCATGGAGAAACGGCTCAAACAAACAAACCACACCTGGTTTATATCTACCACAAATTCTGCTCAGAACTCTCCTTGTAGGATTATTAGATGCCCCTCTGATGTTCCAAAAAATAGAAGTAAAGTCCATATTAACTTTGTGCCGCCGTCACCACCAAAGATGAAAACGATCAGGGGCTATATCCCCTCTCCAACTCCGACCAGTATCCATCTAAGAATTCTCCGTCGTAGTCTGAGTGTCTCCTCCTGGAATGATACCGTCTGTGGTACCGGCTATCATCCCCATCTCTTCTATGTCTGTTATGACTCCTTCCAGATGTCCTCCTATGATCAGCATAGTCACCCTCAAGGGAAATGAAATCCTCCAATCGTCTGTTTGACAAAAATTTGTTGTTGCCCTCTCTATCCACGACTACTTGTCTTGGTGATCTATGGTGCTGCCTGATCAGGGACGGGCTCCGCGACTGAGGTATTGCTCTAGAATCTAAGGTTTTGTCTGACACAACCACCATGGCATTAGATACAATCTTCTTCCCCTGCATAGATAAGGCCTCCCTAGGTATCCCTGACTCCCTCCCAAACTCAGTAAGCTGCGTGCTATTGGACCCCATCGGCCCTCTTGCCAACATGAAGAACTGCACATATGTCCGACGCTGCCCGTAAGTAAGAGATACAAATTGAGGGACATCTTCACTGAATGCCTCAACCAGGATAATCAAGCCAGATAAGTCATCTTTTTCCTTCTGCCAGTCTGAAATGAACCTCAGCTTACCGAAAGGTGATATCATCTTCTCCATCGTGTCATCATCTCTGCAGGTAATAGGGATGTCTGCTACCCAAAACCAGAAAGCCTCCTTCCGTTGGTGTTGTTCTCCATTACTCATGAGTTGCAAATCAATTTTTTTCCCGTGCATATCTGGTACGCCCTTCTCCTTTACTTCCTTTGCCTCCTTATCACATGAGAAGAAAGCAACAGCCTTACGTTCTGCAAATCTGTATAGGTCCGCCGGATTGGGCCAGCACTGCCGCAAGAACGGGCAAAGCTCATTCCATTGAACACCATATGGCCATGATATCTCCACCGCCCTCTTAAGCGCTGTCATCTTCACTTTGCGCATCTCATCGTCAGGCCCGACATTAATAGCGATGCGCTTAGGGATGTGTTGCGGACCGCCCCTGGCCGGGATGCCCGACGGCAATGGTGGAAATGTCGTCCTTGAGTGTGCGTCTGGTGGCCTCAGTCTCGGCATATACTGCGTGCATCTAGCAGCCACATGACCCGGTCTATGACACTTATAGCAAACCTTGCTTCCTCTACACTGCGCCTGCCAATGGCCTCTCCCCATACATTTGAAGCATGCGTCGTGAGGGATCCCGTATAGCGGTGTCTTCCTCTGTGGCTGCTGCGAGACGACCGGCTGTGTGATGGGTGTCGGAACAGGCTCCTCCCTAGGGTTTGGGACAGCAAGAACCTCCGTCGTTCTGATCTCAGATGACCGCGTCCCTTGATTCACCGGACCAGTATGGTCGATCGGCGGGCAGTCCGACTCAATCCCCATAGGAGCAGTTACGTCTCCTTCCTCCCGCAGTGGCGGCGGTGGCGCCCCCTCATCATCAGGACCCTGGGTATCTTCCTGTGGCTGCGTCGTCAATGGGCTACTAGACGCTGGAACCTCCATCCGCTCGGGCCCAGCACGATCGGGTCGATCATCCCTCCATTTTTCCACCACTGAAACCCTAGACGGCGAGACATGCAGCGTGTCTTCGCTGGTCATCACAACCCTAATGTCGGGAAGCACCTCCTCCGGTGAGACTGCAGTCGATATCATCTTGTTTCTCCTCTCTGCAACGACCTGTTGCGTCCCGCGATCTCGCGTGGTCTGTCTTGTCACCCTACGCAAAAGGGGCAAGGGCAAGATCTTGATCGGGTACTTACCCCCTCATGCACGATACGAGAGCTCAGCTCATGCACGATACGGTATGCTTTGCTCTCGTTCCCTCTGTAACGGGTTGCCAACGCGTATCGGCAATCTTTCTTGCATATCGGCTTCCTATAACGTATCGGCTACCAAGCTTGTATCTGCATCAGCTCATGCACGATATGGAATGCTTTGCTCTCAACCACAAGCTCAAACTGAAGACATATTTAATAATATCGCCCGATACACGACCACGGTCCAGCAACTAGGAAGATGCCCGATACTGTAGCTGCACTATACTGGAGCTCTGCTCACCCGATATTGGAGTTGCACGATATGAGAGCTCCAGTCCGAGCTGCACAATACGAGAGATGCACGATACGAGAGCTGCCGCTGCTACCAGGCCAATGAATATGATGACCATGCACGATACGATCAGCACATGCACGATACAGAAAGCTTTGCTCTCAGCCACAAGACGACGCCTCGATCCAGAAACTAACACGTTACTGGATACTGCAGTTGCCCGATACTGAAAGCTTCCCGATACTGCAGCACCTAACTCGTTACGGGATCTGCTACCACCGAACGATACCCACATGTGTCGGACTCCAACTAAAGCGATATGAGAGCTGTATCGGGCGAGATTGTCGATGCGCTACATGATCGTTGGGAGGGATCTGACCGACATGAGAGTTGCACGATACGAGAGCTCTCTGGGACCTCGCGCTACCTCAATGTCTTTTTTTTCTTTTCTTTTTTCTTTTTTTTCCGTTTACCACAGTAAGCCCTTGATGAGATTGTTCCCTGTGTTACCACAGTAAAACTTGATGGATCCAATTATCATCTATGGTCGGCATCTTTCATCTTGTATGTCAAAGCACAAGGTCGCCATTCTCATATCACAACTGACCCCTTCGCCGCCCCTGCTACTACGACAGATGATATAACCAAGCAAACTGCACAATATACCAAAGATGACTCAGGTGTTATGTCTTGGATTCTTAATAGCACCGAGCCACAGATCATCCAGTCTTTACTCTGTTTTTATGATGCTAAGGCAATGTAGGATCAATTATCTCACGTCTACTCTCATCAGCAAAATCCCAAGAGAGTCTTTGAAATATTCAAAACTCTGGCCAAGAAGGAATTTTCCTCTGACATTTCTATTGAGGATTTCTATAATCATTGTTCTTCCCTATAGAATGAATATGACATTTATCCCCTTTGACAACTGACATCAACGAAGCCCATAAGCAACGCAATGAACTACAACTCTTTCAATTTTTGTCTGCCCTTCCATCCTCCTTTTTTGAGGTGGTTGATCAGATTTTATTTAGTGACCCACTTCCCACTCTTGGGATGTTCTCAGACGCGTTCAAAGACTACCTTTTGTGACCTCCACCCCTGTAGTCGAACATCCTGCTCTTGTTGTTCGCACCGCAGATTCTGGCCCTTGATGAGATCGAGCCCATGATTGTGGAGGTCGTCTCATTACTAACCATAGTCACAAATTCAGTATTCGGGATACGTACGGTGGAGCTGAAAATTTTGGAATTCGGGAATTATGCGGGAAATTTGGATAAAAAACTGTAAAAGTACGGTCAAATTTGGTCAAAGTACGGTCAACTATTCAGAAAAAGGTTGGTAAAAATCGGCAATATATATATATATATATATATATATATATATATATATATATATATATATGTGTGTGTGTGTGTGTGTGTGTGTGTATAGATATATACATATACACATATATATGTATATATATACATGTATACATGTATACATATATATATGTATATATATATACATGTATACATATACATATATATACGCATGTATATATATACATGTATATACGTATACATATATATATGTATACATACATATATATATATATATATATATATATATATATATATATATATATATATATATATATATATATATACATATACATATATATATGTATGTATACATATATATAGTATACATGGGATGCATGTATATATGTATATATATATATATATATATATATACACACACACACATATATATACATATATATATGTATACATATATATTACATATATACATATATACATATATAGATATACATATATATACATATATATAGATATGTATATATATATATATGTATATATATGTGTATGTATATATATGTATGTATGTATGTATATACTTTGGACATATATATACACACATATGTATATACTTTGGACATATATATATATATATCTATACACTTATGTATATACTTTGCACATATATATATACCACCGTACAGTAGCGAATAAAACGGGAAAAAACGTTTAAAACACGAATAAAACGGAAGTCGCGTTTAAAATGTGAATAACGCGTATAATACGGCAGGACAGTATTAAACGACCGTCACATACGGCAGCTGAATTATACGTGTTTAAAACACGAATTTTTGAAGAAAAAAATGTCGATTATTGTGACTATGCTACTAACGGCAGTCGCACATTTTCTACTATTGCTAGTCGAGGACAAGTTGTTGGTTCTTGCTTCTGCAACTTCTATAGATGAGACAATCACAATGAAGACCGATGTTGGATCAAGCACGGTAAACCTGCTTGGGAAAACCAGACATATGTCGATACCTCAACTAATACTACTACATATGAGCATTCGTCGGCTACGCCCTCGCCTATGTGGCTTCACTCTAAGTTTGAGAAATTTTTTTAGGATCGCATGTCTCAGCTCCCATCTACATCTGTTGTTGGATCTTCTGCTTTGCTAGCCTCTCCTTCTGCTGGTAACAATAAATGGTGTATTGACTCTGGTGTATCAATTCATATGGCCGGTGATATCAACTTATTTTCTTCTCTTACTAAAACTACTTAGATTCCACCTGTTACTATTGTAGATGATTCTAAAACTTCAGTTCATGGCATTGGAATTGTTCCCTTGTCTTGTAATCTGCATCTAAAATATGTTTTATATATCCCAAAGTTTCCTATTAACCTACTTTCTGCCAGTAAGATTGTGAAAAACCTTCAATGCTCCATTAAATTTGATCCTTATGTTGTGTTTTGAAGGATCTCTGCATGAAGACGAGGATTGGTTCAGGCCATGAGGGACCAGATGGACTCTACTACTTAGATGGACCACCATATTTTGTTTCTGCTCTTCTTTCAACATCTGTGATGGGACTACAGTGGCACTACCGCCATGACCACCCCTATGCTACAAAATTGAAGCATTTATTTACTTCTTTATCTGAAAAAACATGTACTTATGAATCTTGTCAGATGGGTAAGCAAACTCCTGTTGTCTTTCCTGCTAAGAAAGATATTGACTCTTAAGACATTTTTGACATTGTTCATGTTGATATTTGGGGTCTGTGTTCTATTCCTAGCCATTCTAGAGTCAAATACTTTATGACCTTCATAGATGATTACTGTCGTGCTACTTGGTTGTTTTTACTGAAAGATCGCATCACGGTTTTGAAAAATATTAGCATTTTTTTCTCTGAAGTGCAAACACAATTCAATAAACCCATTAAAGTTTTTCTCACCGACAATGCCCTTGAATATATGCAAAATTTGGTAACATCATTTTGTTCAGTCCATGGCACTCTACATCAAACTACTTGCCCCTACACTCTACAACAAAATGGAGTTGCTGAAAGGAAAAATCGCCATCTTTTAGAGGTTGCTTGCACTATACTTCTTCATTATAAATCCTTCAATGTTTCTAGCCTGAGGCGGTCTATATGGCTTGCTATCTTATCAATTACATGCCATCTATTGTTTTTCTCAATCAAATTCCTTACAACATCATTTTTCCTGATGCCCAACTTTTTTCTGGCCCACCCATATTTTTGGGCATGCCTGTTTTGTCAAAAACTTGCATCCAGGGTTAACAAAACTTAATCCTCACTCCACCAAGTGTATATTTCTATGATATTCTAGAACCCAGAAAGGATGTTGTTGCTTTGATCTAATTCTGAAACAATGGTATGTAAGTGTTGATGTAGTATTTTTTTGAGCATATTTCATATTACTCTGATGACGGGGCATCACTATCAAGTGACATGTTAGCACCCACATTGTTGCCTAATGTTGTTGAGATTGAGCCACCTTCTGAAGATTGACCTCTACAAGTTTACAAGTAAAGACTCAAGACAACCACTTCCTCTATGGCCCCTCCACAACCAATTCCTCCTTCTACAGATTATCATCAGAAAACTAAGGTAATCTATGACTTATACCTACCTGTCAATCAGAGCAAAGGTGTTCGTTCCTACACAAAACATCCTATAAGTCATTTTTGCTCTTCTTCTAAACTGAATACCAGTTTTGTGTGCTTCACTACTACTATATCTGTTGTCTCTATTCTTAAAACTGCTGCAGATGCTCTTCTCATTCCTACATGGAAATAAGCTATGGAAAATGGAATGATGGCACTCTTTGATCGCAAGACATGGGATCTTGTGGATTGTCCTGCCTCATGCTCTATTGTTGGCTACCTCTGGATCTTCACTATTATATATGAACCAGATGGTACAATTTAGGGACTGAAAGCTCATCTCGTGGCAAAAGTTTACACACAAACTTATGGTGTGGACTATTTTGAAATGTTCTCCCCTATAGAAAGATTAAATTATGTCATAATTCTTATTTCTATTGTTGTCAACAAAGATTGGCCTCTATTTTAGTTAGATGTCAAGAATTCCTTTCTATATGGAGACTTGCATGAAGAAGTTTACATGGAGCAACCATCGGGCTTTGTTGCTCAGCGGAATTCTTCCTTGAGAGTTTGTAAACTCAGAAAATCCATCTAGGGTCTAAAAAAAAGTCCTCATGCCTAGTTTGACAAACTTAGTCAGATTTTGATCAATTTTGATTTTTGTCGTTGCCACTTGGATCACTCTGTGTTTATCAAGAAAATTGTGGTCGGGCTAGTCATTCTCATTGTCTATGTTGATGATATTATCTTATCTAGTAGTGATATCTTTGGAATTTAGGCCACTAAAACTTACTTAGAAAAGTATTTTGTCACCAAAGATCTTGGAAAACTGAGATATTTTTAAGGAATTGAGGTATCCAGATCATCTGCAGGCTTGAGTCCTTCCCAGTGAAAATATGTTCTTGATCTATTGTGGGACACTAGTATGCCTGGCTACAAACCATCCAACACCCCTCTAGATCCAAATACTGATTGGGATGATGAAAATTCTCCACCTTATGTCGATCACCACCAATTCAGAAGATTGGTGGGTAAACTTATTTATCTCATTGTTACACAAGATGATCTTATCAATGTTGTTGGATTTGTAAGTAGGTATCTTGACAAACCTATACAGTGCCACTGGGTTGTTGTTTGCCATATTCTATGTTATCTCAAAAGTTCTCCAGGAAAAGGATTATTATATAAGAAGCACGACCATTGCAACCTCTCGAGTTTTTAAGATTCTGACTATGTAGGAAGTCGATCTGATCGTAAATCTACATCTGGATATTGCACATTTGTGGGTGGAAATCTAGTTACCTGGTGAAGAAAAAAGCAAACCATGGTACTCAAGTCCAATATAGAGGCAGAATATCGAGCCATGGCTCACACTGCATGTGAACTTTTGTGGGTTCAAAGCCTTCTCAAAGAGTGTGACACATCCTACTCTAGTTCTATATCGATGTTTTGTGACAAGAAGGCTTCTATTTTTATTGCGAGCAACCCGACATTTCACAGAAGGCCAAAACATATAGAGGTAGACTACCACTTCATTCGCGAGACTGTTCTTTCTGGTCGTATTTGTACTCCATATCTCAGCACTGAGCAACAAATAGCAGATATCTTCAGCAAAATTCTTCCAAATGCTCGCTTCCAGACTCTAGTAGACAAGATGGGCATGTTCGACATCTATGCTCATGCTTGAGGGGGGTATATAGATATTCTTATGCTTTACTTAGTGTCATGTGCCTTGCATGTGCCTCACATATTACTTGTGTTGTTTTGTCCCATATTGCTCATCTCTATTTTTTGTCTCCTCTCTTATCCTATATAAGAGAATGCATTGTACTCCTTTGAGATCATCTAATACAATTTTATTTAGTAACATATAGGTCAATACCACTTTATTTTAACAATGACTCTTTCCTTACCTTACTACTGATTTCACCTAAATATTCTCATTTTTCCCACAGTCATCTTTTTGATATTGTATGCTTTACAA
The DNA here is from genome assembly GCA_963693085.1 of Alisma plantago-aquatica. Taxonomy (NCBI): domain Eukaryota; kingdom Viridiplantae; phylum Streptophyta; class Magnoliopsida; order Alismatales; family Alismataceae; genus Alisma; species Alisma plantago-aquatica. Next base: position 435,496,144 of record OY856412.1, on the reverse strand, counting down.
TCCAACATTTACTACCATACCATGTGACCATGCGTAGGTTGTTCTATAATCATTTTGGACATGTGTATAAATATTTTAACTTATTGTTTCTTGAAGAGAAATACATTAGCTTTATGAGTGGTATTGATTGGGAAGGTAAGTGGTATTTTTTTGGGCACGATTTCCTCAAAAAATGATGCATATTTATTTAGCATCTTGACCGATGAAAATGAACTTGGTAAGATTGGCAAAAAGTGTTATAATCAATACCTAATTAAAAAATATCCAGAATTAGAAGGATAACAACAAATTGAGCATTACTAATATATATGCTTTATGATTGATATTTAGTTTGTTCATTAGACTTGTCTTTGTCTTTAGCTTTTCTTTTAACTCATAGCTACTAATTCTATTTGTCACTTATTCTCTTGTTCTTTAGAAGAGATGCCTTGTATTTGTTTTAGACATAACAAATAAAGATTATTGGTATTTACATGGTATTAGATGGTTATGATCCATCTTAACATCTCTCCTTCCCAACTCTAATGCTTCCCACCCTCATTGTTACAACCCCAATTTTTGGGTTTATTTGGTGAGAAATGTAATTTCTCATATTAAGAATATTTGAACAAATAATGATATAAATTGGTTCGAATAAATGGATTTTATTTACAATAGCCTTGATGTTTGTGTTGTGGGCTTTATTGGCTATTGGGCCCAAATAACAAGAAAATTCAATTAGTGAATGAATAATTGAATATTTGAGAAAACGAAGAGGTAGAAACCTCTAGAAGGCAAGAGGTTTAATCCAAGGATGGATTTCGTGCCTCTTGGGTTCCTTGGGTTCCAAGGAGTCTAAAGTTGCAAAAAGAAAGCAATAAGAAAAGAAAAGATCAAATAAGTATTTCTTTATTAAGAAAGATATTGGAAACAATGGTAATATGTGGAAAACAAGTGGAACGAGGTGTAATTAAGATATCATTGATGGACTTTCGTATCCAAAGGATTCCTAACAATAAAAGGAATACCAATGAGGAAAATAAAAGAGAAATCCTCAAAAAGAGATATTTTAATAAGAAAAAATAAGATAATAAGAAAAAGGATGAAAAAGGCTAAAGAAATATTCCCAAGAGGGGATTTCGAGCCATTAAGGTTCCTTGAGGTTCAAGGAACTCAAAATAATAATTTTATAGCAAAGGAAAGAGAAAATAGGTGAGAAATATTCATAATTGAGTAATATCTTGAATCTAATAAAAAGGCACATTTTCTTTTAGATAATGATCTCAAATTTGGAACAGATGTAGATTAAGTCTTTATTAAGTTTCCCTCAAAATTTGGGATTAATTGGACACTCGGTTTGGGAGTTATGGCTTTTACAAGTTTCCCTAAAGTGATGTGGCTATATTTAATGTCACACATGTTTCGATTAAATGAAAAAGGAAGGGAAATAACGCCAGCCGTCATATCGGTATCCGACGGCAGCTGGGCGTCGTCCACCTCGAGTAGGAGAAGGAAACAGGAGCTTTTTCGGATCCACTTTCCTTGCAAATCGTTGCATGTGCGAGTAGGGAAACTACACCAATAACTTCTTGAGGTGTTTCCGCACCCAACCAGCCTAAGTTTTAGGTGGTTTCATACAATTTAGATGAAACACCCAATTTGGGCCGAGCACAAGGGCGGCGGCAAGGTTGGTAACCCTAAGGAGCCATTAGATCCTATAAATAGGACCATCCTCATCTGCGGCCGACCCTCACGAACACAGCCGGCACCTTCTCTTGTTCCCTTGTACCCCAAGTTGACGTAGTCGACTTGCTCCGGCAAGCTCCTGGGTCGGCGTCGTCGTAGAAGATAGCTGCTGGATCAGGTGGGCAAGTGCTCCAGCCACCATTCGATCAAGGGCAAGGCACAGATCGAAGGCCGAGGGCGACCGAGTTCTTGGCAGGCACTAAGTGGGTGTGTGTGAGGAGGAACGTTGGATCGAGTCTGGTCCACGACAACCAGAGATCCAAAGGCCAGGATTATCCGCAAAATCCAAGTAAGTCAAAAATTCATGGGAAAAGGTGTGATCTTGTTTAATTCAATAAAAATCATTCCTTTGGCCAAAAAATACAAGTAAGTAGTGCTTTTTGATCAGAAAAATGTGTAGAACATGATAAAAATCATATCAGAGACTAATTGTAAATGATATTTGAAAAGTATTGGTTTTTACATCTTTTAATGCATTAAATGATAGAAAAAAAACCCTAAGAAGAGATAAAAGCAAGCATGATGAAAGTTGATTTTGTTTTGATCAATGTTAACCTGTTAAAGAGTAAAGGAAAGGGTAACAACATAAAAGGATGAGTAATATGTTGCTTTTAGGATTTTGGTGATCATGAACATGGTTTAATGGGCTAAAAACCCTAATTTGGGAAAACCTGAGTTTTAGTGGTTATACTTCAAAAATTTCCAGTATACAACTGTAATAGAATGATTCTTGAACATATTTTAGATTAAAGAATCCTTACTGAGAATAATTGAGGATCAGGGTTAAATCCATCATGCTGAATTAATGAAATTGAGTAATCACAACTCATTGGATATTAAAGTTAAGTTTCAAACTCTTTTACATGAAAAGTTGACTAATTTAGGATTTTACACCAAGTAAGAATGATTAAACACTTGGAAACCCTAATTTTGGGTAAAAGAGGAAAAGATCACATTTAATTTGAAATATGGTAAAGTATGTTGTTAAATGATGAAATATGTTATGATCCTTAGGGTTGTGAGTTGTTTTTCTTAATTAGGGTTTTTGTGGTCCAACCCTGATCTTAAGGATCTTACTGGAAAATAAGACAAGATAATTAGGGTTTGATGGATATTTTGATAAAAGTAAAATAAAGTGGTAAAAGGGAAATGAAACCCTAATTATGGTCAAAACCTTAAAAAGGGCTAGTAACCCTAGGGCACGATTAGGTCTATTAGACTTGGATACCATGATAAATGATTGAAAATATTGGATGTTTATTTTAGGACTGAATTGTGCTTGCTTGCTTGATTCTGGATTATTTGGTTGTTTAGATTAATTATGCATTCAAGACAACTTGACAGGTATGTGGTTAATTATGAATAACCGCCTTAGTTTCTCGAGGATTTTTCGGATGGTTAATCGCATTGAATGCAAATTATCAGTTTGGATGTTCATACTTGCAAACTATAAAGTTACTATGATTATCACACTAATAATAGAAGTATGGATTCTCGCACTTACATGACACTCTGATGGATGATGCCAAAGGTCAGGCCCAGATGGGTAGACCAATGGACACCTTGAGTGGTGACCCCAGGCACCAAGCTCGGGAATGAGAAGGTGGCTTATGATATTGCATGACTAGTGGGCACCATGAGTGGTGACCCCCAGGCACCAAGCTCGGGATTGAGAAGATGGCCTTAAGTCATTAACAAAGGAAACCCTAAGGTGGGTATGCCAGGGTTAGGGAAAAAGCGGTGGAGAATTTCATACTGAAAAGTGTAAATTGGCTTGTTAATTAACTTGATTATGATAATTAGATCGTTATCCTTATGTGCAAATTTTTGTTTGTCCCCACATACCAGTATATTTCGATATACTGACCGACGTTTTGTTTGTCGGAGTTTTAGGAACAACAATTGAAAGAACAAACAGTAAAGTGAGACACTGTAGAAATAAGAAATAAAGTGCAAGGAGGATTAGATAGAATAATTCAAGCTCTGGATAGACAGATTTCCAAAGTTTTCAAAGGTAAGTAAAGTTTTAATTTTATACCAAATTCCTGTTAGTTAGTAGAATTTCATAATTATTATTGATTATTTGTTGAACCTTTGATCCTGTTAATTGAATAACGACTTTGACCTTCGGGTCTCCCTTAATTGGGGGTTACCGGGAGGCGGGGTCGTTACACTCATCTCACCCTGGCCACCTCCCCCTGCTCACTGGCCCTAACCCTAACTGAACGTCACCAACCCACCCTCAATCTCGTATTGTCACTACCCCCCCCCCACTTCCTACTTCCCTTCCCGGCCGCAACCATTCCCCTCCCCTCTCATCCTTCCCGCCAACGTAGAACCCCCCTCCTCTCTTTTTTCCACCACCCAACCCCCATCTTCACGTAGTTGTCATTCACTCCTCCACCCTCCATAGCCACTACCACCTCAACCTTCTCCACCCTTCCAAGTCAGCCATCACCTTCGCTCCTTATCTTCCATGCTATTCTTACAACCCTTTCCTCTTCCAACTCCACCCTTCATCCTCCCCACTTCTTTCATCTCCTGACACTTCCTAAAATAGCTCGTTGAAGATGTAAATTGAACCTTTTTTCTGCCTACACCACATGGTGGAGTAAATCTCACACTATGGTTGTGTAGGTGCTTCTTGTTTCTCTCTGTTGTGCCTATGTGGGTTTATCTAATCTCTTGATATGAACCTATTGTCGATGTTGGTTAGTGTGTATTTACCACTACAACTTCTTCTACCTTTGTATGCTTCATCACCCTGTATCTCATGGCATCTGTATCCTCCCTAATCTTTGTGTGTTACCACCGTGAAACTTGATTGGTCAAACTATCATCTTTGGTTGGCTTTATTTGAGCTCTATGTGAAATTCCAAGGGCACTATTCTCATGTCTTTTTTGCTGCTATGGCCCCTCTGATGCCTCTATTGGTGAAAAAGCCAAGAAAGCCTATGCTCAGTGGACCAAAGATAATTCAGGTGTAATGACATAGATGGTTAACAGTGTCGAATCAGAGATCAGTCAGTCTCTCCATCAAATCAGAATGTTAAAGCCATTTGAGATCAACTTTTCCATGTGTACTCTCTAGAACCCAATGATTGTCATTGAGATCTTCAAGAATCATGCAAAAATGAGTGTTTGACTAATGGATCTATTGCAACCAGTGATTGGCCCTCTAGAATGAATATGAAGTATACCATCCCCTCTCTTCTGACATTAAAGAAGTTCAATACCTACGCATGAACTTCAATTAGTTCGGTTCTTGGTTGGACTCCCTGACTCCTCTGTCACTGTCAACCAGATGTTATACAGTGACCCTTTGCCTACTCTACAGGATGTTCTCATGCGAGTTCAAAGCATCCCATAAATGTCATCCCTACCATCTACTTCCTCTGATCACTCTATTCTTGTCGTCCATTCCAATGACTCTGATAGAGGTCATGGACGTGGACACGGTCTTTCTCCTGGCACCTCCAGACAAGGTCCTCCACCTAAATCTGGATGAGCACAAGCTCACTCCTTTGTCACTATCAACCAGATGTTATCTATTGACCCTTTTCCTACTCTACTGGATGTTCTCAAGCGAGTTCAAAGCCTCCTATAAATGTCATCCCTACCATCTACTTCCTATGATCACTATGTTCTTGTCATCCATTCCAATGATTCTGATAGAGGTCATGGACGTAGACGCGGTTTTTCTTCTGGCACCGCCAGACAAGGTCCTCCACCTGAACTTGGGCGAGGACAACCTCATACTGGAAATTGCTTTTGTGACTTCTATGGGTGCACAAACCACATTAAAGACCATTGTTCAGAAAAAGATGTTGAGCCTGTGTGGGAAAAACAGGTCACATATGATACTACTGAAGATCCCTCTACTTGACGCCTCCAATTCTACCATACCCATTGTTGAGTAGATTTGCTTAGAGTTTGAGAAACACCTTCAGACTCTCCTGCCTTTGCATCCTACCACTCGAAATGGATTTTATTCTACTTTACTTGTTTCCCCTCCCACTTATGGTAAAAAATATTGGGTCATTGACTCAGGTGCTTCTACTAGTATATTTGGATGTTTCAAACTTTTTTTTTCTCTATCTAAACATCTAGAGTTCCACCGGTGAAAAATCCAATGGAACTCAGTCTCCATTGTATGAAATTGGAACCATTTCTCTGTCTCATAATTTTCCCTTAAAATCTTATGATTTGTTTCAATATTTCCTCTTAATCTTTTCTCTGTCAGTAAAATTGTTAAGAGCCTTCAGTTCTCTATCACTTTTACCTCGAGGGTTTTGTGTTTTAGGATCTCTATAGGAAGATGAGAATTGGTTCGGCCCATGAAGAACCAGATAATTGTACAGTACAGTTATCCTGGCACACGCCTGGGCTCCGCCTAGGCTCTCCTAGGCCCCCTAAGCTTTAGGTGGTTCACCTTAAACTGGGATCCTAGGATTTTAGATAACATAAGTGGATGCCTAAAGCCTTGTAGGCCCAAATTAAGACACTTGAATACAAAATTAGCATAGATTAGGTTGGAATTTGGTCAAATTAGATCATGTTTAGTTATTTTTAGGAAGAAATAGATATGATATAGGCCAAATCATACCTAATTTGCAGATCTAATTTGGGCATATTAGGTATGATTTGAGGGGAATAGGTCTGATTTGGGGAAACATGTCTTATTTGGTGGAATTAGATCTGATTTCACTAAATTAGGGCCCGTTTAGGACAATGTAGGACAAACTAGGGGAATTTACGTATGATTAGGTCATGTTATACCAAAATAGGTCTGACTTTGGTCAAATTAGGTAAGAATAAGTTAAATTAGGTCCAAATTAGATCATGTTAGGTCAAATTAAGGTAGAATAGTCTATCTTAGTTCGTCACAGGTGTTATGTAGGTGAATTTATGATTGATTAAGCTTAGGGATAACCAATAAAAATGTATATGATGATGTGTATATTTGAATATAACTAAATGTATACACAAAATCATTCATATATATGTAAAATATAAACAAATATGAAGAACACCTAGAAACGCCTAGGCCCCGTAGAGGCTTCCCCTAGGTGGGAAGGACCACCTATCCACCTAGACAAGTAACTACTACATGGATGTGACACAATATGTTGCTGCTCTGATATCATCCTCAATAACTATGCTATAATGGCAGGGGACATCCATCAGTTGCTAAACTAAGATGCTAATTTCCTGAGATATCTGATAAAACTTTTCTTTGTGAATCTTTTCCATTTGGAAAACAAACTTGGGTTGTATTTCATAAGAAAAAAGACATGATCTCTCAAAGTATGTTTGATATTGTTTATGTTGATATAGGGCCATGCTCTGTTACCAGTCTCTCTGGATTTTACTACTTTATATGACTTCTATTGATTATTATTCTTGGATAAGTTGGCTATTTCTTTTAAAAGATTGGGTCACATTTTGGACACTATTACCACTTTCTTTACTGAAATCCAAACTTCGTTCAATAAAAGTGTCAAACATTTTTTAATTGATAATGCCTTAGAGTTCATGCAAAAATTTGTTGGCCTATTTTGTACTGCTCACGGTACTATCCATCGAACCTCCTATTCCTACACACCACAACAAAATAGTGAGGCAGAAAGGAAAAATTACCATCTTGCAGCGCTTACTATTCTTATTCACTATCATGTCCTAAAAAAATTGCCTAAAGCAGTCTCTACTGCATGCTACTTGATTAACCGCATGCCCTCATCTATCATGAAAAATCAAGTCCCCTATATTGTACTATATCTAGATGTGTTGCTTTTTCCTAACTCCATCGCATCTTTGGCAGAACCCATTTTGTTAAGAATCTTCAACCTAGGGTGACTAAACTTGACCCCCCCACTAAGTGTGTTATTCTGGGATATTCTAGAACACAAAAAGGATATTGTTATGCTATGATCATGCCAATTGGAAATGGTTTGCCACTTTTGATGTGGTCCTTTTTTACACATGTTGTACTACTCTAAAAAAAGGTTTGCCTTATCTAGTTATCTATTGGATCCTACTCAACACTCTCATGTTGTGGAAGATGTACCCACTGAAGTAACTGAAGTTCTTGGTCCTCCCCTTAAATTTTACAAGAGAAGACCCAAGGTTACAGTCTCTTCCATGGCCCCTCGACAACTAAGTCCTCCTTCTTCGGCAAATCACAATACTCCAAGGTAACTTCTGACCTACACCTTCCCATAAGTTAAAGGAAATGTGTTTGTTTCTGTACTCAACATTTGGTTAGTAATTTGTCCTCTACTGCTAATCTTGGTGCTAGTTTTTCATATTTTATTGTTGTTATCTCTATTATTTCTATTCTACATAATCCTATTCAAGTACTCAAACATCATGTCTGGGGTCAAAGTTATGGAAACTAAAGTGATTTCTCATCATGATCGACAGACTTGGGATCTTGTGGACCACCCTCAAGATTGCTCTACAGTTGGATGTCAGTGGATATTCACTATTAAATACATGCCTAATAGTTTGATTCAATGGATAAAAGCACGCCTAGTTGTGAAAGGTTATATTCAAACTTATGGGGTTGGCTATTTTGAAACCTTTTCTCCGATTGCTAGGCTTAACTCTGTGTGGGTGCTTATACATGTTGTTGTGAATAAAGATTGGTTCCTTTTCAAATTGATGCTAAAATGATTTTCTATATGGTGACTTACATGAGAAGGTATATATGGAGCAACCACCTGGGTGTGTTGTTGGGGGGTGTTCTAAAGATTGCAGACTTAGGAAAGCGGTTTATGGTCTAAAACAAAACCCACGTGCATGATTTGATAAATTGAGTAAGATTCTCCTTAAATTTAACTTTTGGCACTCACATTATGGTCACTCTGTTTTCATAAGAAAAATCACTTTTGCGCTTGTTATTCTTATTGTATATGTGGATAACATAATTTTGTCCAGTAGCAATACATATGGTATTCAAGCTGCTAAAAGGTATTGAGAACAACATTTTGTTATGAAAGATCTAGGGAAACTCATATACTTCTTTAGGATTGATTTAGGATTTAAGTTTCTCGAATTCCTTTTGGTATTTGTCTTTCACAACATAGGTATGTTCAAGATCTCATCAAAGAAATAGGCATGCCTGGTAGCACCCCTCTGGATCCCAATACCAACTAGAATGATGAGTCTTCACCTCCTTATCCTCTTAACCACCAATATGGAAGATTGGTTGCTAAGCTAATCTATCTTACTGTCACTAGAGCCGACATTACTTCTGTAGTTGGGACTTGTCAGTAGGTATTTGGACAAAAACTTGACAATGTCATTGGGATGTTGTTTGTCACATCCTTAAATATCTAAAGAATTCTCCAGGAAATTATTCTATAAACGACATAGACACTGCAGACTCACTGGATATTCTAACTCTAAATATGATGATAGTAGATGTGAGAAAAAATGTACCTTTGGCTATTGTATTCCTATTGGAGGCAATCTAGTTACATGGTGCAATAAGTAGATTGTAGTTGCTTGATCTAGTGTTGAAGTAGAGTATAGAGTCATGGCTCATACGGCTTGTGAACTGATGTGGGTCCAAGGACTCCTCAAGGAATTTGATATATATGATCCAAATCATATTTCTATGTACTGTGATAACAAAGCCTCCATTTTATTGCGAGCAATCTTACTTTTCATGAGCACACCAAGCATATGGAGGTGGATTGTCACTTTGTTTAGGAATTTGTTCTATCTGGTCGCATCTGCACTCCTTATCTATGGACAAAAGATTAGGATTTCAACATCTTCACCAAGCTAGTTCCCAAGACTGATGTTACTACAATGGTAGACAAGTTGGGCATGTTTGACATCTATGCTCTAGCTTGAGAGGGGAGTATTGATATACATGCTTTATGCTTTATATTTAGTTTATGCTTTGAACTTGTCTTTGTCTTTAGCTTTTCTTTTATCCAATATCAACTAATTGTGTTTCTCACTTACTCTCTTGTCCTATAAAAGAGAGTGTCTTGTATTTGTTTTAGATATATCAAATAAATATTATTGTTATGACAAGCATAACTATGTTGTTTCGTTTCATGGAAGAAGAAAAAAAGGCCTTATTTTGACATCATTTTTATAAAAAATTTGACAGATGTCGAACAAATAAATGATTTGACACAATTTTACCATATTGATCGAGTAGTGTAAATATACTTATTTATTCAATAATATTTTATAATAGATGTGTGTGTGGAGTCTCCTCATGTGTGAGTCAAGGAAGTCGAAAAAAATTTATGTGGATACCGATGCTTAAGTTATGAAAGTTTGCAGGCACAATATATAGACTTATAGCCACACAATTACGCAACAATATCATATGACGACCTTTAGGGAGGGGGGTCTTTATGACTCCATGGGTACACTAAAGAAAGAAAGTTACAAGTTACAACTAATTATAAGTTTGTAGCAATCTAAGATTCGTCAAATTGTATAAATGAAACACAATTATGGTTTGTCTGCCTAATTGAATCTTAACAACCATGATTAATGTCGTCTGCCTTGTTGTCCAGACATGAGTTGATTGATTTTATCAATATATTGGCCACAATTAATTTTATTTTATACAAGCGTTTATGTGTCTCAATGTGATATGTATATGCTTGGGTAGTGACAAAATGCATAGTCTAGGATAAACTCTTCAAGTTTTCCTTTTACTTGGTTGCATGCGTGTGTATCCAGAGGAGGCAACTATGCAATTGGAGGTGTAGTTTCTAATGGTGCAATGTACAAAATATCGTGGTAGCCATGCCAGTGCATTACAAAATCATATGACCTCAACAACAAAACATAGCGGATCATCATAGCCATAGATACAACTCCCAAACCATGTCTAAGTATTTTAAATGAGAGAGAGATAGAAATAGGCCAGGAAGAGAGGAAGCATAACTTAGATTACCCCTAAAAAGCCCAAGGAGTCACATACTAAAAGTAATGGACGTGGTAGCATGTACTTCAAAACATAACTTTTTATATGTTGTGCTTTGCCAATACTTGGTCGGTTTGTACCAGTTTTTCATAGAAACACAACTTATTTCATTGAAACGTCAAAAATATCTAGAAACACCCTACCAAGTCATAAGTACATGCATTTTGGTACCCAACAGTCCTCAATAATGAGATCTTGAGTGTGATTTTGGTAGTTTTGATAAAATATTGAACGATGCTCATGTTATTGAACAAAAGTTTTGCAATCATTATAGCAAAATGTGGATTGAAAATCATTACAAAATATTATGATCATTATATATTCACTGTACAATTTATTCTATAATCAATAACATGCTATCTTTCAGTTGAAAGAGGGTGTAATATTATTAATCTCATATCACGTTTGTGCAAACTAGAAAACCTCTTTTTTTCATCGCCTTCACATGTTGCATTTTTTTCATCTGATGTGTACACTTTTTTTTTCCTTTTTTAAAAATGTTTTCTTCCCCTCCTTGCAGCCATAGTTAATAGTTTTTCTTTCTTCTTTATATATTTTCTTCTCCTCCAGTAATTGTGTCTATGATTCATATGCTTAACGTATTCTTCCTCTCCTTGTACATAACATGTTTCCTTCCCCTGCGTATTTTTTCCATCAATATTTTTCCATGTTTATCTTCCCATCATTTCTATATTTTAGCATACTAGATTTATACAAAGCATTACCAATTATATCACCAGTTTGACCGTCGTTTCAAATGGTTGACTGATAAACAATAGCCTCACTGGTTCGATGACCAGTCTGGTCCTAACAACATCATATTAACTTGAAACACATTTGATCCATAAAAATCATACAATTACCTCATAAGATATTTAGCGTGTACTGACCGTTGAAAACCATATGGAGATGTAAAAAAAAATTACATGAAAGAAAAAGTGCTCCCACAATGAGTTTATAAAGAAAAATTACACATATTTTGATGAATTTGGCCTTTTTTACTAATTTTGTATTGGTTGGTGATCAGCTTTGATCGGCATACCAGAGTTTCCATGGAAATTATGGTCCGTTGATGTACCAGCCATTTTGTATGACGTCCCTCATGTAATATGGAGAAAATCATAGAAATTTCAATCCATATCTCTATGTAGTATCAGATATTCTTTAACTTCAGCTCGTTGCTTATCTGCATTATCTTCATTTCTTCAATTCATTATTGTGGCTCTACGTTTGGTATCTATTCTCAAACCACATGTTGATAGGAATAAGAAAGTTTGGAGTAAAGATATGGGCATTGAAATGGTTGGACTTCACTAAAATCACACTCACAACCTTGTTGATATTCCTTCAATACACACTATGGCAGGTTGCAAGTGATTCTATATTGTTAAAGAAGAGCAATTAGTTTTGTAGGACATATCAAGGCCCAATTGGTGGCAATAGGATATACAACAAACGAACTTGAGTTTTTTGAGATATTTTCACGTGGCACAACTTAGCTTTATTTGTTCTTATTTGGTTATAATTCACTACGATGGTTCTTATAGTAGCTTAACGTTAGAAATGTGTTTACTTGCTAATTTGTTTGATAAAGTCAACATGGAGCAGTTTTTATGGTTATTGCTCGAGAGAGTTTCCATACCTATGCAAGCTATGACAAGCCATCCAATGTCTCAACCAATCTCATTTTACTTGGATTCATAGATTATCCTAACAATTATACGTTAAATTCTCTCATTCTACCATAAATCAGTCATGAATCTTTTATAAACATGTTAAGGGTCTTGCTAGAGTTAACTATATATGGCTATGCATCGTTATCAATACCAATTACGAGAGGGCAATTTCCAACAAAGATCATTTTTCTGTTCTTAGTAGAGATATATATTTCATTTGAGACATGTTTTAGATGTATTAACACAATTCACAACGAGCATTGCCGATCCAGCAATAACTCCTTTGGTTGTCATGCAACACTGGTCATAAATGAAGGAATGCTAATCAGATTCTGAGGACCATAGAACTCGTAGGGAAATTATTTATTTAACATGATTCTTATTGAATTGGAGCAGTTAGTGAATTCAATAATACTCCTGAGCATGCATGTTAAACTATGCATTCCACATCTTGGGGGTGGTTACCCGTGGCGCAAGTCCAGCCAGGAATTTTCCAGCAAAATCTTGCGCACCAAGCATGGACGAAGGGGACTACGTTCCTTGACAATGGATGCAAGGAGACACTCTCCTAATAATGCTCAGGGTGAAGAAGGAAATGAACTCTGAATGCATTCCACATCTTGGGGGTGGTTACCCGCAGCACGAGTCCAGCCAGGAATTTTCCAGCAAATCTTGCGCACCAAGCATGGACGAAGGGGACTACGTTCCTTGACAATGGATGTGAGGAAACAGTCCTAATAATGCTCAGGGTGAAGAAGGAAATGAACTCTGAAAAGGAGGTGATGCTCCAAGAATTCATGACAGTGGAAGACATGGAGGAGAAGTAATAGCAGTCATGAATGATGGCAGTTTAGTAGAATACTCACTAGAGATGACAAGCCCCTGTTTGGCTATTAATCAAGTGAGTATTAAATTACTCTATGAGGGAATGAGGGGATCTAGGTTGGATTCAACCACTGATCCTGACGCGCAGATGCAAGAGTAACTGCCGACAGTAATTAAAATGCAGGCGGTTACTGAAACAACCAATAAAGAAAGCGCTCTAGCTGAAGGACCAGCGCATGTGGTTTTCTCAAAATCGTATAGAGATGCTATTAGAGGATCCTCACCATCTAGAGGTATTTCCTTCATCCTTGAAGGAATTCCAGAAACAGTTGACCTAGATGATATTTCTCTAGTGAATGGTCAAGGATTTAATGAATTACTAATTGCACCGGAAGCTTAATTCGTTATACACAAAAGTCAAGGAAGTTTATAGCCATCATCAAAATCATTCGAAGGAACATGTGGATTAATTGACTCTGTCATTTAGCTAATAAGCCCGTGGATATTGAAGTTCCGCAAGCCTTACTTCCTGATACTGTATTTGAAGCAGTTGTTAGAATCCCTTATGATATGCAAGTGAAACAAGTTCTTGCTAATGGGAAAAAAGGGGCTTTAAATGTGGGGGTTGTTCTTATTTTACCCGAGGGATTTGAATTAGCTCCTCCAGATCGTATTTCCCCTGAGATGAAAGAAAAGATCGGAAATCTGTCTTTTCAGAGTTATCGTCCCAATAAAAAAAATATTCTTGTGATAGGTCCTGTTCCTGGTCAAAAATATAGTGAAATTGTTTTTCCTATTCTTTCCCAATCGTTTATGTTTTCTGTGGAATCCAACGGAAGATGGAATGCGTACAAATTAAGTTTTAACCATTTCACAATCCAATTATCATGTAATGAAGACTGACTATAGGCATAACTGGCGGCCCATGAACAATCTTTGGTTGTTCCTTAATGGTTTGGTCTTGGCCGGAGGATTTCATTCCATCTAAAAACCTCCCTTCTTGTATTGTCCCTTGGGCTAGAATCATAGATCTTCCTCTTCGTCTATACAACTCAGTGATATTTGACAAGACTGGCTGGGCACTTGGGAAGTTTGTCAAGACTGATGAACATACAGCTAAATGTACATGTAACAAGTTTGCAAGATTGGTAGTAGAGGTTGATATCTTAGTACCAGTTCAACCTGCAGTGGTAATCAACATATCTATCTTCAAAGAGGAGTGCAAAATACTTCCAATGACATGTCTTCATTGTGGGGTGATAGGCCATGACCGGATACATTGTACGATTGCAGTAAATCCCATGAATACAGATCATCCTGAACCATGTAATGATAATGCTGGAGTTTCATGGGTTGAAGATGAAGTATGCTGGTATATTTGCTGCAGACGTAATATAAATACAAGACGATCAAGTCGTAATCCTATAAATAGGAGTATTGATAGAGATAAACCTAAAGAATCCAACATTTGTAACTCCATTCTACAAGATAATGATGTCGATCTCTAATGGTAATGACTCAATTATCTTATATAGTGTTGTCACTAGAGCTAAACCAGTGCAAAAGAAAATTTGTTCACAGAAACATAACCAACTGCCAAGTACAAATGTTGTTTTGACATCAATAGAGAATGAAAGGAAGAGGTAATGTTCGAGGAATACCAGATTACATATGATACTAATACGTCTTTTATTGATGCTTATATAATCTTGAGATCAATCAATGTGGAACAACAGAACACTGTAATTAATCCAGATCTAGATGAGGTTATGATACACTCATCCCTGCAAGATAGTGATATGCATATTCAAGAAGTAGCATACAGAGATGAAGCTTTTGCAACCCATACTAAAGTTTTTCAGAGAAAATTGGTCATGAAAATCAGAGTAGCACTAATAAATGTAGCTAACTCGGTATCAGACACGAAGCCAACAGAAGGAAAGAGAGATCAATTGAAGCTTTGGTAGGAGGGGAGCCAGTCAAAGCTTTGAACATTTATAAATTGTAATCGTCTTCACTTAGACTTGCAGGAAATATGAACCAGAGTTTGGAGTCTGCAAGCATTGTTTGATCTTAGATTGCATCTTGATAGTCATTACGTATTATAACTTTGTAATGCATACATTGTTGTGCAAATTGATGACATTTGTATTTGACTTACGCTCTAATTAAGTAGGTTTTTGATAAAATGTTAAAACGTATCCCAAAAAAAACCTATACATAGACTCACTATCCGTACTACTCTAATCCATTGTACATAGTATGATATTCAGAACCTCGGAATCATGGATATTCCTAAATAGGTGGCATACTCGTACTAGACAAGTATTCAATACTAGTACTCCTTGGAAACGCCTAGACACATATTGGATACTTCTCCTGACTTATCCATTTTTTTAAGCTGGATACGTTGTGGATACTGCATGGATGCTTGGCGGATTACGGCCTGGCCCATATATATACAAAGATGCATACACAAATCTGATTTTACTTGTCGATATGTGCCTATTGTTACTGTTAGTTTTATATTCATTAAATTTTTATTTCTTGGCTCTCGAATAAAACTTGAGAGTTTTTGGGATACCATGAAATAAATGCATATGATAATTATGGATATATACAGATATTGTTCTATAGACCAAGTTGACATTCTAACAAAAATGTTGTTAGTTTGCGACTTATTGTTACTTCTTGTCAGTAACTTATTGTTGATTCCAAATCCTTAAGACCATTCTAGTAACTTTATCTTAGTTCTAAAACTTTCTATAACTCTTTGGATGCAAATTAAAACGTAGAAGATGAAACCTTCAACAAAATCATGTTGAATGTTAACTCATCATCATCATCATCATCATCTAAGCCTCAATCCCAACTATGTTGGGGTCAGCTACATGGATCCTTCGTTTCCATTCAGCTCTATCATGGGCCATATTCTGATTGAGATGTAGAGATTCAAAATCTCTCTTTATAAGCTCATCCCATGTTAATTTAGGCCTTCCTCTTCTTCTATTTATAGTGTTTGGCTCAATAGCATTGCTTCGTATAGGCGCACTAGTAGGTCTGCGTTGCACATGTCCGTACCATCTGAGTCGGCCCTCACGCAACTTGTCCTCAATGCTCGCCACCCCCACTTTATTCTTGATATAGTCATTTCTCAAACGATCTTTTCTTATCTTCCCACACATCCATCTCAGCATACGCATTTCAGCCACGTTCGTCTTGTTGAGACCTTGTTTCTTCACCGCCTAACATTCACTCCCATAGAGCATGGCTGGTCGTATAGTTGTTCTATAAAACTTACTTTTTAACCTGAGAGGGATCTTCTGATCGCATAAAACTCCAGTTGCACTCCTCCATTTCAACCATCCTGCAGTGATCCGGTGACAAACATCATTTTGGACATCCCCGTCTATTTGAATAATAGAACCTAAGTAACGAAATTTGTCACATTTTGGTATATCTACTCCGTCCAACTTGGCTCCATCATTCACACTGTGAGATTGGCTGAAATTGCAATGCATATACTCAGTTTTGCTTCTGCTAATCATCAATCCATTTGATTCCAATGCCTTTCTCCAACATTCAACTTTATCATTCAATCCATCTTTTGTTTCGTCAATCAAAACAATATCATCAGCAAATAACATACACCAAGGAATATCATCCTGAACATTCTTTGTTAACTCATCCATAACCAAAATGAATAGATATGGGCTGAGTGTGGATCCTTGGTGTACCCCAACTGTAATAGGAAAAGTTGGTGTCTCTCCTCCAGGAGTCTTGACACTTGCAGTAGATCTATCATACATGTCTTTGATCAAGTCAATGTATTGGATAGGAACACCCTTTTTCTTCAAAACCATCCATAACACTTCTCTGGGTACTTGATCATAAGCCTTCTCTAGATCGATAAACACCATATGAAGATCTCTTTTGCTTTTTCTAGACTTCTCCATAAGCCTCCTTATCAGAAAAATAGCATCTGTTGTTGATCTTCCAGGCATGAAACCAAATTGGTTGTTTGATACTTGCGTTATAGATCTTAACCTCTTCTCAATAATCCTCTCCCAAAGCTTCATCGTGTGACTCATCAGCTTGATAACTCTATAGTTTGTACAGCTCTGAACGTCACCTTTGTTCTTGTAGATTGGGACTATAATACTATTTCTCCACTCATCTGACATCTTCTTGGTCTTCATGATCTTGTTAAAGAAATTTGTTAACCATGTAACTCCCTCATCCCCCATACTCTTTTTCAATGTTGAATGTTAACTATAAAATATAAATCAATAAATGCACTGATTTATATACCCATTTTTTATTAAATAGAGTATCGATCATATGTATGGCCAATGGTCATATTATGTTGATGAAATCATTTCGTTAAGATTTGTGTTAGGATTTTGATCCATTACGATGCTAATTCAATTTCTCATATTATATTGCTAAGAATATATATCATAGTCTCTTTTGTCAAAATTTCACATCTTAATGCCGCCTTGTTCTTAGGGTTTATTTCATGTGTGTCATATAGCCCAACTCCTTGAATTGTATCTTTGTTTCTACCTTATGGTATCTAATTTCCAATTTGCGTTAATCTTTCTATTTCTGCTCTGACATGTATCTCTTTTATGAAAAGACACGTCTTCAATGTAGTGTAACAATCATGCACCTCTGTAACTATATGTGATTATATTATGAAAATCATGAAAGGATGGCTGTAGTAGAAGTCGTTGCAACTATATTAACAAAGATTGTAGGGGATCATGACTAGGGAGGGAATTGTATCCGCTGTCGTAGATGTACCATATATTGGTATATATAAAATTTCAAAGTAAATAGTATTTTTGCTATATCCATTGGCGTACATATATCCTTTATTTTCAAAAAAAATGTATCTTGTGTAGGTAAGTGTATTTGTATGTGTGTTATAGATATATGTGCTTCATAGTTCAGAACTTATCGGAGATCAAGATTTATCATAGATTGACTTATGAGATATTGTGTATATGACTATATGTTGGTGGTCATCTACTAACATGGAAGAGCAAAAACGAATAAGTGGTTGCATAATCAATCTATGAATTTGAATAGAAGGCAACATTGCATGCAAGGCCCTGTTTGGTAGGGTGTAATAGGGTTGCAAATTGTGTTTTAAAGACCAATTTGTTACTAACATTATAGTGGAAGCTGCAATGATATTATTTGGTTTAGGTGAAAATTGAATTCAATGGGTTTGTTTGCATTTGTTGGTTAGGCCTTGTAGAAGGGAAAAAGAGTCCATGCATCAAGTGGGCATAACACGGCGTGACTGTTTAATAGCATAATCAAATGGTTCTTCCTATGTACATGATGTGTGATGGCATGACATAAATTGTCCATGGTTTGCACTGTAGGAGTAGTAGGTAGACGGGTGCAGGAAAGATGAAAGAAGAAGGGCCCCACTGAGGAACCTGCCAACTGCACCGTACCACGCCCAAAAAGGGTGCAGTACAAATGCACTGTTTTTAGAGGCTCGGGCGAAGATAGCTGGAAAACGAGTTCTGGGAACTTCACTTCTCTACGTCCTACCAAATATAATTTTTTCTCACAATCTGATCATTCATTTGTTAGGAAAATAAACACCATTGTACCAAACAGGGCCTTATTGTAATTGTATTGTAGGCATTTTGTTGTCCAGTCTAGTAAAACCGGTGTGTAACATTATGTAATCTTATGTACCAAGCACAGAGGTGGATTATCCCTACATAAGAGGTATTCTTAAGTAAAAGAAAAAATGTCCATACTAGAGTCGATGGTTAATCAAGATTGTTAGCATACTTATTGAGGCAAAAAGGTGTGCTAATGCGCTATGATGTACACATGTTTTTATGATTTTTATAATCAAATTTCCTTTCATAAACATATATATCATATTTATGTCTATGAAAATACATAAATTTACAGGTAGCCCACTAATATAAGTATGATTTATGGTAAGAGAACATAACTAATTATATTGTTTTTGATATTGAGGAACTTCTCCCATGTAAGGCCACTTTGGACCCACCCCAACAGAGTAAACCAATTACATCTTATGGTAAGAGAGCATAAACAATTACATTTATAATAACAACTTATAATATTGCCATAATAAGAGACTATTACTAAACAATGTAAGAGAGACAGGATTAATAAACAAATAGAGATTTGTTTTTTTAGCAAAGTAATGACTATTTTGATAACATAATTCGTATAAACAGAAATCTAATTGAAGATGGAAAGGGATAAAACATGAAAAATTAGGAATGTGTAGTAAGAGAAATAATTCTAAAAGATATGCTAATTGGCACATAACATAGGCAAGAATATATGTTTTAAATATTAGGACAAGAAAATAGACCATGAAAAGTCATTAATATGTCGTATGATCACAAAAATGACTCAAGGAAGCAAATTACACAAGGCATGGGGCAAGGTGACCCCCCGCCCCTAGGCGCCTTTCCATCTAAGATAGCAATGTAATGTATATTCTGATAACATGGCCCCTACAATACAAAGTGAGCTGAAGCCAGTGAGGCACAAAGCATGAAAAATTAGGATGCGCGTATTACAAGAAACAATTCTAAAAGAACATATGCAACATTGACAAGATATATGTTTAAGCATCAAGACAAAAAACTAGACCATCATAAGTCATTGATATGCCATATGATCCACTAAGGCAAATTTTGGTAAGTCGTTGATGGCAATCAGGTCGGGTCATATTGGGTTCTGACCCATAAATTGAACTTTGGGTTTAATTTGGGTCCTAAATCAGGTTGATACTACAAGATATATAATGTGTGCAGAATTATGGCATATCTGATCTTAATTATCTTTATGAAGCATGCCAAAAATGTTATAAAGTACCAAGTATTTGACATATTTAATAAAATTCGTCTAAAAGCACATTTTGGGTCATTTCATGTTGTTGTAGAGTTAAATAGGTCAAATTTGAGTTAATAAGTCCCTACAAACTAAAACTTGTACTCATAATTGGATTTTACTTTGGAATTGAATGAGTCTTTTCAGGTTTGACTTCGGTTATTTCACGTCAAAATTTTATGTCGGATCGGATCAGTCTGAGATTGTAGCCCTAGGTGTGGGCATAGTGCCCCTCCCTCCCCCCCCCCCAAACACCTCTGGTGCCAATCTGCCTAGGCCCACGCCTTTACAAGTATGGTTCTTAGGATCAGACTGAAGCAATTCATTCAACCCTTTGCACCTATAGTAGTGATGGGATTGATTAGGATCAGCTCCTATGCCCATTTTTCTTTGAAAACCCAACCACAATCCCGATCAAATTGGAGGGCACCATTTTGCAAAAATCTGCTTATATGCTCTTAGAAAAATTATATATCAGGTTTGTTGTATACACTGGGGTTCATGGTTTATAGTATCGGTTTCGACACCATTTTTGATGATCCAGAAACAGAATTTTACATAATAAAACGACCAGAATTTTGATTTTTTCACTCATTGAGACAAGATTTCGGCGACCAAATAGAGGAATTAAGTCATGATTCTACCATGATGGTCTACATACATAAATACAACTATTCATGCAATAGCATTATAAGTTGGTATGGGTGGGCGGGCTCCAACATGTATGTGAAATGATACAAATTATTTCCATGGGAAGCTACCAAAAAGAAAATATAGGATGGGAATTTCGATTATTCTCTCTCTCTCTCTCTCTGTATATATATATATATATATATATATATATATATATATATATATATATATATATATATATATATATATATATATATATATATATATATATATATATATATATATATATATATATATATATATAAGATACAACATGTTCTTGGATATTTATATATGTATATATAAGATACAACATGTTCTTAGATATATAATAGGGTATTCACTGGTTGCCCGCGCGGGTAGTGAGTCTTTGTTACCCGTGGCTTGAGTAGGCGGTGGCACATATGGTAAATATTAAATTGTTGGTTAATTTTCAATTGAGCGGTGGCAGTCACGGTAAAAAGTAAAGTACCGATTACGTTTTAAGCTGACGGTGGCAGATACTGTAAATAGTAAAAGTGGAAAAATCCACACATGAACCCGATGGCCCACACATATTTTTAAATTCTAAAATGTAATGCATATATTATTGGTCAATTAATCATATGCGAGAGTTTGAATCTGAACTCCATAACTCTCACCTCTTGTCTATCTAATCATGATAAGAAATTACAGTAAATGTCGACTTGTAGGAACACTTTTAATTCATATTATTTTATTTTCCTTCTAAACATATGCAATCAGCCTTTTCTAATGTTCTACGATTTCTGTCGGTATTTTACAAAATATCTACCGTCATTATAATTTGTTCATACTTATTATAGTATGTCTAACCACATTACATTTTGTTACTACATACACAAATTTTACAAACTCACTTGTAGTTTCAATTTAAATTGTATGTAAGGATATATGATTTGTCAATGCAAGCTACATATTATAGTATACCTAACCACATTATATTTTGTTACTACATACATAAATTTCGCAAACTCACTTGTATTTTCAATTTAAATTACAAATGACACTTGCTTATTACAATATGACTATCCATATTACAAAATTGTCACCTACATTACGGTTGGCTCTTGTCTATTATAATGTGATTGTCCATATTACATATGACACTTGCTTATTACAATATGACTATTCATATTACAAATTGTCACCTACATTACGGTTGACTCTTGCCTATTACAATGTGACTGTCCATGTTAATATGAGTATCCATATTGTAAAATTGTCTCCTACATTAAGGTCTGCTCTTTCCTATTACAATGTGACTGTCTATATTACATATGACACTTGCTTATTACAATATGACTATCCATATTATAAAATTGTCACCTACATTGTGGTTGGCTCTTGCTTATTACAATGTGACTGTCCATATTACAGATGACACTTGCTTATTACAATATGACTATCCATATTACAAAACTGTCACCTACATTACGGTTGGCACTTGCCTATTATAATGTGATTGTCCATATTACATATGACACTTGCTTATTATACTATGACTATCCATATTACAAAACTATCATCTACATTGCGTTTGGCTCTTGTCTATTACAATGTGACTGTCCATATTACAGATGACACTTGCTTATTACAGTACAAATTATCAAAATTGAGTGTATACACAAAGACACCAATAACCATTGCCAAGAAGAAGAAGAAATATACAGTTATCCAATATATAGATAATCTCTCTAACTAAAATTATAACAGACATGAACAAATTTATAATGAGGAGCATTCTGTAATTTGAATTGAAAATTTGTAATTTGAATACAAATTATATATTGAGAAGGAGCATTTTGTAATAGGAAGGAACCTTATGTAATTTGAATAGAAAATTTGTAATAAGAATGAGAAAAATATAACCAAGGATGATGTCTTGTAATACAACCTGCTTGTATCACATGTTGTATTTATATTATGTAGACTCCGATCCGTATGTGTAATCAACTAAAAAATAGCAATTGCTATGTATGGAAGTAGTAGGTTGTTGGGGTTTTATTTATACTTCCATCCACATTAATTACACGTGATGCTGCTATAAATATAACTTTATACATCCTAACTTGCCAAACCACGATGCAAATGAATCAGGAATAAAGAATAATAATTTATTTAGCCTTATGGATCCACTCACCACCGTCCCGTCCCCACAAACGAAATAGAAATGCTAGTGATAATTACAGATTTGTGCCACCGCTTCATCCTACTAAAAAAAGACGGAAGTTTGTTATTTACAAAAGCTGCCACCGCTACTTAGTCACGGGTAGAATAGTTGCTTACCCGCGCTGGCAGCCAAGATAAACCCATATATATATATATATATATATATATATATATATATATATATATATATATATATATATATATATATATATATATATATATATATATATATATATATATATATATATATATATATATATAGAGAGAGAGAGAGAGAGAGAGAGAGAGAGAGAGAGAGAGAGTCAGGCTAGTGTACACTCGAGTGTACCGGAGGTACCGTACACCTCAGTCATTTTTAAAGATGCGGTAATTTTTTGGAAAATCTAAACCGTTGATCTTCTTAAATATATTAAAAACATACTATATAATAAATTTCAGCTCATTTGGACACTTATAGTTCGTTCATCTAAAGGAGTCAAAAATCATGCATTTCAAATTAGTTTTGTGTGTCGATTTTGTTGTCCTTGGATGAGTGACTTATACTCATCCAAATGAGCTCAAATTTTGTATGTGGCCTACTATTATTGTAACCATGAAGATGAATAGATTACATTTTAGAAAAACATGGTCTAGATAGGCAAACACCATTGGGGTGTACAGCGTGATCTATACACTCGAGTGTATTCTAGCCTGACTATATATATATATATATATATATATATATATATATATATATATATATTATATATATAGAGAGAGAGTCAGGCTAGTGTACACTCAAGTGTACCGGAGGCACCGTACACCTCAGTCATTTTTAAAGATGGAGTAACTTTTTGAAAATTCTAAACTGTTGATCTTCTTAAATATCTTAAGAACATACTATATAATAAATTTTAGCTCATTTAGATACTTATAGGTCGTGCATCTAAAGGATGCAAGAATCATGCATTTCAAATTAATTTTGTGCGTCGATTTTGTTATCCTTGGATGACTGACTTACACTCATCCAAATGAGCTCAAATTTTGTATGTGGCCTATTATTATTGTAACCATGAAGATCAATGGATTAGATTTTAAAAAGACAAGGTCTAGATAGGAAAACATCATTGAGGTGTACAGCATAATCTGTACACTCGAGTGTATTCTAGTCTGCATATATATATATATATATATATATATATATATATATATATATATATATATATATATATATATATGTATATATATATATATAGAGAGAGAGAGAGAGATAGAGTTAGGCTAGAATACACTTAAGTGTATTGTGCCCCCAATACAATAGACTTTTTAGCCGTTGGATCTCCATCCAGATCTCGGCTCCCAGCCCCACTCACGGACGAGTAAACGTCGTTTACTCCCTCTGTCTGCACTGACGGACCCACCATTGTCAATCGTTCTCCTTCTCCTCTCTCTCTCTCTCTCTCTCACTCGCTCTCTCTCCCTCCGTCTCTCTCTCCCAGTAACGTGAGCGAGTCCTTCCTCCGCCGCCCCCTTCCTCCGACCTGCGACCTGCTTCGTCCACCTTCCATCTCTACAGCCGCTGCCCACTTCTCTGCGGCAAGTCACTGCCGCAGCAGGTCGCTGGAAAGGTGTCGGCGGGGCTCTGTGCTCCCCCGCTCCTCTCTCTCTCACAGGAAGCGCCGACGGTCTCTGTTGTCCCCCTCTCACCGGCGGTCGACGACCAGTGACAGAGCAGCGTTGTCCTTCCTCCTTCGTTCTCCGCGGCAAGTCACTACCGCAGCAGGTCGCCGCCCACTTCTCCGCCAGAAAACGACAGCCGGAAACCCAGCAGTAGGCAACAACGGCAGAGGAGGGTCGCCAGCATCACCCACAGCAGGCCTCCGCCCGCCCAAATCCTCCTGCTTCTCCTGCTTTCTCCACCAGCAACATTAAACGAGATCACCTCACCGCCAGCCTCCGCTCCGCCAGCAACAACAAAGGACATCACCACCAGAGTTGTCCTGCTCCTGTCTGCGCCGGCCCCCCTTTCTACTTCCTCCGCCAGCAGTCTCATTGGAGGCTCTGAGGTGGGCCGCTAGACGAAGGTCGTGTTCATTCCTCCATTGGCACAACAAGCTGAACGCCGGCAGTAGAAATCCAGAGCGAGCCATCCCTACTGTTCCTTTCTTCAGGTCTGTTTACTCAAGCTATGGACTTTACTCAAGCTATGGACTTTTCACATGACGTGGATGGGATGACCGGAATTGATTGGATGGAGTATGATAGTAGTCAAGCGGATATAGACATTGAAGTGGGTGGAGGCATAGAAGTGGGTGAAGATCGTGAAGATGAAATTGATCATGAGATGGGGGATGATAGGATAGAAGTTGAATCTGATTTAGACCCTTACATAGGTCTACTATTTGACAGTGTTGATAAAGTTGAGGAGTTCTACAACAAATATGCATACCGAGTTGGGTTCAGTATAAGGAAAGGAAACCATTATGTTTCAGCCAAGACAAAGAAAGTCACTAGCAGGGTATTTGTATGCTCTAGGGAAGGAATTCACAAAGGAAAAAACAAAGTTGATGATGCTCAAAAGGGGTCTCCACAAAAGGACATCATTTCTAGTCGAACTGGCTGCAAGGCTCACATGCGAGTGAAATTAGAAGATGATTAAAATGGGTGGTACTAAGCTTTGAAAAAGAATATAATCATGAAGTAACCAAGAGCCCATCTAAGAAGAGGTTTCACCGCTCACACCGCCGTATGTCGTCAGAGGTTCGGGATTTAATTCATGTGATGCATGATCAAAACATTTCTAGTGCTCAGATTATGTCACTTATAGCTAGCGAACAAGGAGGCATTCGCAATGTCACATTTACAAGAAAGGATCTAAGCAACACACTTGTCTCCATGCGAAGGAAATATATAGGTGTTGATGTAGCATCCACAATAGGACATTTCAAAAAAATGCAAGCAATAAACCGCGCATTCTACCACTCAGTGCAATTTGATGAAGATGGATGTGCACGTACTATCTTTTGGGTTGATGCTAAATCAAGAATGGCATATCAAGGATTTGGAGATGTGGTGACCTTTGACATGACATACATGACTAACAAGTACAACATGCCATTTGCACCTTTCATTGGGGTGAACCATCACAAACAGTCTATTTTATTTGGTTGTGTCTTATTACGTGATGAGACTGCTGATTCTTTTGTATGGGTTTTCCATACATTCTTAGAAGCCATGTATGGGAAACACCCAAATGCAATCTTAACTGATCAAGATCCAGCAATGAAGAAGGCAATTCATATTGTATTTCCTAATACAATCCACCGATGTTGCCAATGGCATATAATGCGAAAAGCACGTGAACATCTCGGGGTGATCTATGGGACTGTTGCAGGGTTCACTGAAGAGTTCCAATCTTGCATTAATCAACCCATCACTATTAATGAGTTTGAGGAAAGATGGAAGAAGATGATAACCACATATAATTTGAGTGACAATGCACATCTAAACTTGTTGTGGAATATAAGAGAGCAATGGATACCTGTTTACTTCAGAGACACATTTTTTGCCAACATGTCTACAACACAATGCAGTGAGAGCATGAATGCAATATTTAAAGATCATGTTAACAATCATCTACCTTTGTTTAAATTTGTCCAAGCATTTGAGAAGGTGGTAGAGAATCGATATGACAAAGAGGATGAAGAAGACTACAGATCTAAGAATGGCCAACCAACATTGTGGTCTATGTATCCCATCGAGAAACATGCAAGGGATATCTACACTAGAACGCTATTTAAACTTTTCAAGAAGCAAATGAAGCTAACTTCATGCTATGACATAGAGAAGGTTAGTGAATATGAATATCAAATTTCAAGTGTAAGTGATGAGGCACTTGCATTTATGTCAAAGAAGAGCTACATAGTAACAGTTAACCATAATAGAGAAGAACTCTTTTGTGAATGCAAGTTGTTCCAATTTTCTGGCATCTTATGCGCTCATATACTAAAAGTGCTGCTTTTTCTTAAAGTTCATAAGATACCGTCTTTGTATGTGCTACAACGTTGGACAATGCAAGAAAAAACCACCAATATGAGTCATTGTATTGAGGAATATCAGTTACATGTTGATGTTGATTGTAGTACCCCTTTGGGTAGGTATAATTCACTTTATACATCTGCAATGCGCTTGGTTGGTATAGCTTCCCACGACAAGGACACTTACATTATAGTGCAAGAGCTATTTCAAAAATCTTATGATGAGATACTGTTGATGCAGAAAAATACGCGACCCATATCTAGTGAAGAAGTCATACCATCATCTCAAACTCATATTCCAACTCAGTGTAGCCAATATCTTCCAAGAATCCACAATGAAGAAGAAGATATCCTATTGAGAGATCCGCCCACATCTCATTGCAAAGGGAGCAGGAAACCACAAAGATTTAAACCACAAGCTGAGTTAAAATCCAAAAAGCAAAGAACTTGTAGTACTTGCAATGGGAAAGGGCATAATAGCCGAACATGCAAAACAGGGGTATGTGGTAGTTGCAATGTACATTATTTGTTTATAGTTTAAAGTATCTGTTAATAATTTAAGTCAAATATTATGTATCTCATTGATAGGCTACCAAAGATTGCTCAACTTCGGGTGTGCTTGGAGACATTCATGAATCTAGTGAAGAATAGATACGAGAGACTTCACGACATTGCAGCAGGACTGGAGATTGAAGTGTCTTGTAATTTAGGGTGGTATCTTAATTTGAATGTACTATGTTGTACTGAATTTAGCTGGTAATTCAGAGCCGTAGCTTGATAAACATGAAATTGGCTGGTAATTCATAGCTGGTAATTGCAGCAGGACTGGAGATTGAAGTGGCTTGTAATTTAGGGTTGTATCAATGCTAATTCAGTGATCCATGTTCAGTCTTGTATGTACTTGATAAACATGAACCTGGCAATCATGCTATTTGGATCTCCTCTATGTTCATGGAAATGTAATTCATGTGGTCAATATATTTTTTATGGCATGGTTATTCACTTCTTGATCGTTCATGTGTGTTCACTTCTTGATCGTTCATGTTTGTAGATCAACAGGTTCTTAAAATGGTGCTGCATTTAATCATTCAGTCTTTTATCTTGTGCTGCATGTAGTCATTCATGCTTAATTTATGTTTCATCACAGCTGGGAATTCAGAACTGCCTTTACAGAGCTGTTAGATGCCGTTTTGCGCTTCTACAGAGCTGCCTTTACACCTTTTACAGAGCTGCCATTTTGCGCTTCTCTATAATACATTTGTGATCCTTGTGTACTGATAAACATCACCAGTGTGTGAAGCAGGTTAAACATCCTTGTGTACTGATAAACTGTTTGGCTGGAATTCAGTTGTATTGGTTCAGTTGTATTGAATGGACATAAGTTAGGTCCTTTGAATGGTAGTTGTAATGCAGCAGGACTGGATTGGTTCATGGTTATGCACTTCTTGGTACTGCATGTAGTCATTCATGTGGTCAATATATTTTTTATGGATTGGCTCCTCATATATATACAACTGCAATGATCCTGAATTTCCTCAGTTCGGTGTACCAATTAATAATCTGTAACAGTTGCTTCACTTGTTGTTAGATGGCTATTTGGATCTCCTCTTGATTGAGTGATCCATGTTCAGTCTTGTATGTTCTTGATAAACATGAACCTGGCAATGATGCTATTTGGATCTCCTCTATGTTCATGGAAATGTAATTCATGTGGTCAATATATTTTTTATTGATTGGTTCATGGTTATTCACTTCTTGATCGTTCATGTGTGTTCACTTCTTGATCGTTCATGTTTGTAGATCAACAGGTTCTTAAAATGGTGCTGCATTTAATCATTCAGTTCTTGGTCATTCATGCTAATTTATCTTGGTGCTGCATGTAATTTATCTTGTGCTGCATGTAGTCATTCATGCTGGACTCTTCTATAGTTCTGCCTCTGAAACATCTTCTTCTACTGAACCTGAAAGTTCTGCATGTTTCACAGGTTGCTCCTCACCGACAGATCATTTTGGTGCCTTATCTTGTATTCCCAAAATCTCCAGGGATTCTGGGGCCCTACCTTTCCCCTAGGCATGGTTGAAGCCTCGAGCTTATAAGCAAGAATCCTTACTAAGGGAGATCTTTGACAGTGATTACCATCAAAACCCTATATAGAATTTTGCCATATGCATACAAGAAAATTATTATGTGGACCTAAGTAGCCAACTTCAGCGCTTATTTGTTGGAATTAAGCTTCAGTTAAAATTAAATCACTATTTAAATGTATCATGTGAAAGTTAAGCAGAATGATAGACATAAAAAATAACATTGGTCTAAATGAGTCACTCAAGTGCACGAACAGGGTAGGTGTATGCATGCTGAATCGCCTTCAAGTACAAGCAATGATCATTTTTGGTTAGCCGTATCATTGTAAGATAAATATGATGACCTAACATGTACTTATACAAAAAGCCAGCTAACACAAATTGTATATGATCTTAAATTCCCAAGTGATTGCAGACATCCAACCAGATACGCCCCAATGTGTGAAGCAGGTTAATCTATTTTTTTTATACAGGTCTGCAGGTTAATTCACTTCTTGGTTGTTTCAAACTCCATCTCCATTACATCTACATCAGTTTTCATCATTCACAGCTGGGATTCAGTTGTATTAGTTCAGTTGAAACACACCAATTAACTAAATAATCTGAAGAAAAGGAACTACTAAACAATTTGAATGTTCTTGCTTGGCACAATAACAACGTATGACCTGATGAGAATAAGTGGGCCATTTTTAAGGTCAGCTGCTGAGCTGCAGTACTTGTGTTACTGATTTGTACTCAAGCAACAAGGGGTTTGCTATTCAGATGTTTAAACGAGTTTCTTGGACACACTGCTAACTCTAGCTACTCGATACAAATTAACCAAGCTATTGAATCATTTCAGCCACACCACGACCTTATGGATCTAGTTGGGCTTCCGAATTTCATCCAAGGGAATCAATACATTGTTAGGTCTTCAAGAAAAAACACAAGGCAGTGGTCCAGGGCACACACACAGATACACCCAGTCCGACAATCATGCATTTGACTCAGTGCGTTGGAATACAATCCAACAATCATGTAATGTAATAAGCAACCTTTGTCAATTAATCATTCTGAGGAATACTGACCTACTAAAATCAGTAAACAGTCTGCAATAGAGTATTCATACGGCCACTTAGTCTACAAAGGTTCAAACAGGTAGTTTGATCATTCAATCTATGACCCACATTGGATAATGGACAGGGACAATTCACTCATGCATTCATTCAACATTCACTCATGCAATTTCATTGAATAATTCAGAAAATATTACAACGGTTCAGGGACAAACACTTTAGGGCTTTACAACTTCACCCACGCTTTACTAAATCCCACCACTTTAGGGCAGTTACTAAATCCCACCACTTTACAATTTCAGCCAACCTCCACATTACATTTTACAATTTGATTGGGTATACACAACTATAAACAGAATCCAGGAAGCCACCAATCCAGCAAAACAGCATGTAAATCTGGCAGTTGCTTTTTGTTCCTTGATGTTGGCCATCTTTAATTCTCCCTCAAGTCGTTCATGCTCAAACTTCTCAGTAGTTGAATTGGAATCACCCCATTCAAAGAAATTACAATATGGAAGCCCCTGCAAACAACATCAAATGGTTTAAATTTAGTACATTCTACATAAATTCTTGTAAGAAACACAACAACTTAGTACATTCCAAATAAATTCTTGTAAGAAACACAACAACATACCTCTTTGTTGTAATTGGGACAACCAAAGAATACTCGTCCATAGTTCTTTGGGGTCTTGGCTATTTTTGCACGCACTAACTCGCCACATTTGCAATATTTAGACCCTCTTCTCATCGTTGATACTTGACTAAGATGATTAGAACACGTTGACATTGTCCAATTGTTATCTTTGTTATTAGCCATGCCACAAGGATGACTACACAACCACACAGACGGAAAGCAAAGATAGATGAAGCAATTTCAGAGAATAGGGATCAAAAGCAACTGAAGACGGTCGTAGACATAAATTACCTGAAGATGTTGCTCTGTATTGTGAAGCTTACTGTTGCTGTTGCAGGTTTGCAATAGAAATTTGGGGGCTCACTGTTGTCGGATTGGGGAACTGGCTGTTGCTGGCGGAGGAAACAGAATGAGGTGGGCGAGCGGCGACCTACTGAGCCCTCACTTCTAGCGGTTGCACCAGTTGCGGCCCTCACTGCTGCCGGCTACAGAGGAATCTAGGCCGAGCCGGAGGCTACGGAGAAGGAATCTAGGGAGGCAGAGGCGAGGGTGGAGGATGAGGAAGAAGAAAGCAGGAAGGGGGTAGGTCGGAGGAAGGAGGCTGGCTGGCGGTGAGGGTCTCGGCTTGTGGCGGAGAAAGCAGGAAGGGGCGCCGACGGAGGAAGTAGGAAGCGGGGCCGGCGGAGGAAGCAGGAAGGGAGCCGGGAGCCGGCAGGTGAGGGGTTGCGGTTGCCTGCTGCTGGGTTTCCGGCTGTCGTTTGCTGGCGGAGAAGTGGGCGGCGACCTGCTGCGGCAGTGACTTGTCGCGGAGAAGTGGGCGGCAGCTGCAGAGATGGAAGGCCAGAGGAAGTAGGAAGGCCGGAGGAAGCAGGAAGGTCGGAGGAAGCAGGTCGGAGAAGCAAGTCGGAGGAAGGGGGAAATCGCGTAGAGAGGGAGAGAGCGAGAGAGAGAGCAGTGCTGCAGTGGTGGGTCAGTGACAGGAGTAAACGACGTTTACTCGTCCGTGAGTGGGGTTGGGAGCCGAGATCTGGATGGAGATCCAACGGCTAAAAAGTCTATTGTATTGGGGACACAATACACTTAAGTGTATTCTAGCCTAACTCTATATATATATATATATATATATATATATATATATATCCAAGAACATGTTGTATCATATATTGTGCATTCAATTAAGTGCATGTGTGTCTCCCACCTTTTTTCAGAATTTTTAGATGAAATTACATATCAGAAATTTCGACAATTGGGACGTGGATTGGGACGTCAATTTCATTCTCGTAGCTGTTGAAACTAAAACTTTGATCAAAAAATCACAATTTCAAATGAAATTATAATCCATGGTGGGGTTCCAGTTGCTTGTAATCGTCTATAATTGTGGAACTGTAACATTTGATTGAGAAGAAAAAAAATCCTCATAATATAAGCTACTTCTGTGATGTCATTGATTGAAGTGGTTAAAACCCTAGTTGGTTCGCTTAATTGCTAACCCATAGATGGACACCCACATTGTTCATACTCTTGCTTGAGGGAGGTTGCTAAAAGTCTTAAAGTGTGGATGTGTATATTTCCTATTAGTCCCAGATATTAATGTAATTTCA
Source organism: Alisma plantago-aquatica (assembly GCA_963693085.1). Taxonomy (NCBI): domain Eukaryota; kingdom Viridiplantae; phylum Streptophyta; class Magnoliopsida; order Alismatales; family Alismataceae; genus Alisma; species Alisma plantago-aquatica. Next base: position 435,463,797 of record OY856412.1, on the reverse strand, counting down.
TTGTTTTCTGGTGAATGCAGCCAGGCTTCCTAGATGGTCTGTTTCCAAGATCTTGCTGCCCCCTCTTCTGCCAAAATAAACATAAGCTAAAGGAATTTCAGTTAACCTAAATTCCTCTTACCATCTCTTTACTTATGTGTACTTCTGCAACTATCATATGTGCTCAAAATCAGGAAACCAAAAATGAGCAAGGGATCATTATAGGAACCACAGTCTAGAGTCTACACAAATACGTTATATTCTTATTCAGATCAGCAAAACTGTAGTTGTGTAGATTGTTGTGATTGTGGTACATAATGAATCAAGAAGAAGAAACATGGTATCTGTCTAGAGGTTACATCAGATAATGCAATACGTGAATTCCACACAAGAACATTTCCCAGAACACACAGCAGCAAGAAAGTGGATCCCTTCTATACATTCCAAGTGAACACATTCAGCATTTTCTGAAAACTTGGTATGGCAGATATAACTTATATGCAACAATCCTTTTGGAGGGTGTTTTATCATGGTATACCAATTGGTCATGGCAGGATCTGCCGGAACGTTATTGGGCATGTTAGAGATGCATTTCAATAGCAGATGTCGCTCTTCAAAGTTCTCTGGTAATTCTTCATAGCCTTTTCTCTGATATTTTTTTGTAGTCTTCATTAGCAGAAACGACGAATTGTAGTCTTCCTATGTAGCCCCAAGTTGGAAATAAATCTGTATCACCAATCAAGCTTCGTAAGGGAGTAGTAAATCCAATTCAACATAAACTGTGGAGCTTCATGTGATGGGACCAGTTCAAGAAGACCTGACAAAAAATTAGATATTTTTGTAGAATATACCCATCAGCCAGCGACCACAAGCATCACGGAGCAGCCAAGCATCAGCCATGTCATCTTTGCCAAAAGCTACCATCTTTGTAGGGGTTGATTTATTATGTACAAGGTGGATTCTCTAATTTTCTTTGGCTCTGGGAGTAGTTGATATCAAATGTGAGTCCAAGTATTCTTTTAGAATCAGTGAACATCTTGGTTGCTGACGTGACTTGATCATGTACTGGTTAGATGCACATTCCAGAATGATTGTTCCTGGCTCTAGGGCTGAGCATCGGTCCAGAACCGGACCGGACCGCGGACCGGATTTTGACAAATATATGGACCGCAGACCGGACCGTTTTGAGGTAGGACCGGACCGTTTTGTGCTAGGACCGGACGGGACCGGACCGTTTGGACCGTAATCAGCCTTTTTTACATGTTTTACAACTTATTTAATTGTACAAAGTTGATAATCTTAGTCACTTCTAACAATTATATAACTTTAGTATCAAACATTTATACTAGTAGTGTTTATATATGTACTTTATTTGTAGTTATTATAAAATACGCCTTCAAATATACATTATTTTATATAAAAGTCGGTCTGCGGTCCGGACCGGTTTTGGACCGGACCAGACCGAAGACCGAACTCATCGAAATTCCTGGACCGCGGACCGGACCGAACTCAAAATGGACCGGACCGGACCGGACCGAATTGAGCAGTCCGGTCCGGTTTTGCGGTCTGGACCATTATTTGCTCACCCCTACCTGGCTCTCCGTATAGTTCATTGAGATAAGGATAAAGTGCCATCCAAATTTGCATCTACATAATCATCTTTGCAATTTGTACTACTATTATGATCCCTTCTAGAGTGCTCTCTCCAAAGGAAAAAAAATGTAACGTCTGGAGGGACATATATCCGCACATGTTTTGCTTCATATCAGTTCTAATTTTAAACGCTGCGGGTGTCATCTTCCATTGAAAAAAAAGGCGGGTACAGGTTTTGGAGTCCTCGGTGTTTCTACCAAACTTTGGATAGTTCAGACATATCCCAACTCTTGTACCATTTTCAAGCAACATCAAAGTGAATTCTTCTTTCATTCCCGGGTCAATGAAATCATCAGTGACTTTAGCAGAATAAGGACTGGTATGGATCTGATTTGCTCAAATGAACAGCATCTCCCTTGGTATTCAAAAGGCCAAGGTTCCACTCCCTGTTTTTGTCACACAAAGTCAGCAACATCAAGGATAAATTACCAACAACTAAATGAATGTGGAAGCTGGAAATTTCAATATGCATCATTGAGTTAATCACACACGCATAGTTTTGGTTGCTCTATTATCAATAAATTTGCAAAAAAGATCAGTCATCTGATTTAAATATCAGAGATGTAAGATGATCACTTTTCAAGGTGTTCAACGAACTTGTCAAAGCAACTTGGATGCTTCAGGCACGTAGTCACCTTGGATTTTTGCGGTTTATTTTGTTTTTCAATGTGTGAGTATGTCTAGTAAAAAAAGTAGCTCTTGTTGACTATATGGTTGATACAAGTCCACTGTGCATCAATAATGAACCAATATTGCCTTGAGCTTACATGACTGCATCAATAAAAACATACAAGCTACTAACTACATATTTAATATGTTTTTTGTTGAATACTTGAATATCACAGAATTATGATTATCTATAGTCATACTTCAGTAATTGACAAGATTAATGTCTGCTGAGGTATGGTAGGAGCTATATGTCATATTGGCACTGAGCATTAGATAATTTCATTGCATCATAAAAATTATCTTTTAAATTAAAAAATTTGGGAACACAAAAAAATATATCAAGAACTTTCTTAAGAATCAACATCCAACTATATGCATGAAAACATATAATAATGATACTAAGTGTTCGATACCAGTATTACTTAAAAAAATAAAAATGCATCGCCTGAAAGTCTCTTCCCAAGGATTCTCAAGGCGTTTAAAAAACGATTGCCTAGATGCTCTTTTTGCACTTTCAAGGGGGCAACTCTTAATGAGAATATGACCCGAACGGTAAAGAGCATCAATGTAGTTGAAATCCGACATGGTTGGGAATGAGGTTTTAGATGATGATAATAAAGGGGGCAACCAACCTAGAATCAAAACGAGGTGGGATTCCATGTGCAACGAGTAATTTCCAGCAATCTTGCCTACCTTATCCTTTGTGTCATTAAACGTTCACTTTTGTGTCTTCTGTTTGTCTTAAGCTTCCTGATTCCTAGCTCACCATAGTCAGAAACTGTCAGCCATTAGCTAGCTGATCAGAACAAATTGTTGATGTCACTCTTCTTTCTTTTCAGTTAAGGGTGTGAAAACAGTGCTTCTAAGTCAAACAAAGAGAAATTTTTGCAATTATCTGGCTTGGACTCCCTAACCTCTACCAGAATCTTTAATTTTCATTCTAAAGATGATGCAGCCATACCTTGTATACGTTCTGCAGTGTACATTCTGTTAACATAGAACTATATAGATGAATAGATGGATCTCAACTCTCAAATTGAACAAGGACATCACAGAAGTTCTCTAGTCTCCCTTTTGATTGGAAAACTTTTCTAGCAGTGTCGGCTTTCTAAAAGCACGGACACGGTTCTAGGCAGGGACACAGACACATCAATTTCAACTTGAAACTGTGGCACGAGCAAAAGATGTACATGATTGTAATCAGAAATTACAGAAGGATATGCAGTATGCCAAAAAAAATCCATTAGTCACTAAAATGCAAATATAGTAATGGGTCATTTTAATTCTATTGAAGATGTTAGACTTGTTGATTGTGTTGTTTTTTCCTATTTTCGACCTATCAAACATGTATTATAATAAACCAAAACCTAAAACAAAGGTTATCAGACGGTGTTTTTTGTCATTCTATGTTCTCTTATTGTACATTCCGGTGATGTAGCAGGACATCCTGCACATCCAGCCCATCAGCAAGCTTACATCCCCCATGAGAGCATGGTTGGATCTATTAGCCACACTAGTCAACTTGGGTGTTTTAATTGATTGTAGGGGCTTGACATTTATTTCTGATGACTTTAAGTCGCAAATATTATTACTTTATTGGAGTTTAACTTTGAGTTAGGGTTTAATTAGGATATTTGTTGCTAATAAATGCAAGAAATGCACTAATAGAGTCAAACAAGCTAATATATTGTTTTAGCAATATTGCAAGTCTAAATCAATATGTACCTCTACCTTTTCTAGTTTTACATCTTCAAACTTTTTTTGAGTTTAAACTGTTTAAACTAAAAATTATGGAATATAATTTAAATAACCAGGGAATACGTTGTTAACTCATCTAAAGTAATATAGTACTGAGCCTCATTCAAGTATGCATGCATACGCAAGGTAAGGCATATTTCAATTATATCCCTTACATTACAGAACTAAGAATTATATGATAAAAGGAAACAAATGTTGTCAGACTACAACAGGAATGTTTTTTACAAAAAGTTGTCAATTTTGGATTACATTGTTGAATGTTACATTTTCGTCCACTACTAGTTGATATAACCATTTAGTATAACATCTCTATGATTATTACATTATTACGAGAAATGTGCAATAAATTTGAAAGATATAGAGAAAAAGTAGAACGAGTAGTAGGATTGTGTAATTACTTTATAGATCTATGAGTTTAAGTTCAAGATCTATGAATAATTCGTTTGATATGTACATCTAAAGGTAGATCATTAAAGATGACTTTTATCAATTCATCATGTATTATTGTGAAGACAATTTTATTCGGTGAGGAAGATGGATATGATATGAAAAGGTTGCTAGTGAAGAGATATACCTCGAAGCAAGTTGATTCCTAACAGTTCGAGGAGCAGCCCCAACCTCCCATTTCTACCTCTTTTCCAACCACAACAATCAGCACATAGATTTCAATATGTCGGGTAATCCCTAAGTAACATGAGCGAGGCTTTCACACAGGTTGTACCACTTTGAAGCATCATGTGCATTTCATGCTGAGAAAGCCAGACCCCAGGTAAGCATGTATACACGCCATGCCCCGTCGTTATCGGAATTTCAGTCAAATTGTCAATATTTCAACCGAAATTCAATCATGTTTAATAGTTGTATGGAATAGAAGTCAGTAGTAATTATTAGGCAGATCATAGCCCACATTTTGTTTTTGTTGCATGTGAGGAATAATAATAATAATGGAAGGACTCTGAACATGTTTGTGCAAAATTGCTTTTACATTAAACAAGACATGTAAATCGGTTTGTTAGCAAAATTTGTTTCTTCCGAAATCAAATTTCCTTACAATCTCATTTTGTGGCATAATTACAATTAAATTGTGTCAAAGTTTCCTTGACCAACTTCCTCAAAGTGTGTGCATGTTGTCTCCTGTTAGGGAGTCTGGCTAATTTAGTTAATTAAGTTAATTAAATCTATTTGTATAAGGACCCAAGTGTGTCCTGGGCCCATTATGGTTTAGTCTAAAAGTCTATACGCTTCCCCGGTCTCATATATAAAGGAGGGGGATTCATGTTATCAAAATATCGAATTGCCATCTTTTACTTTCTGACATGGTATCAGAGCAGAGGTCCTAAAACCCTAATCTAAAGGGGGAAAAAGAGTTTCTTTTCCGTCTGCGGGCAGCTGCCGCTCCTTGGCTTGGCTGCCCGCAGGCGCATCTATTCCTCTTAGAGAGGAAACAAATCAATCTTGCCGCCATCTCCAACAAAGCTTTGACTTCTGTAAAATCAACCGCCAACCTCATCATCTCAGTTCCGCAAAACCAAGTTCCGCTACATGTCTGTCACCGCCATCATCCTCTCATCCAATATCCCACTTTTACATTTGCATCCTACCAGCAATTGGTAAACAAGTGCCAGCAATTGCTAAACCAGCACAAATCCATCCAGCAAACTCCTCCCGCTTTGTCTAATCCTGCTATCCCACTCCAGCCGCCTCACCTGGACCCCTATTCCCGACTTCCAGTCGTCGCACTCGGACATCTATTTTCAACTTCTAGCCGCAAATCAACCACTCCATTCGCTACGACCGAATGCAGCGCAAACCATCTATCTTCGGCTTCCGATTCTATTGTCCTATGGACAAATTAGTTATGCCCCTGCTAACCCAGTCTACCGAGATCCCTCTTCCTTGCACCCCGCTATCCCAGTCCCCCGCTAATATCTACTGCCTCTCACTCTCACTCCCACCAACCAATTTGTCATGTTCCTTTAATCACACCTCCACCTATACCTCGCACGTTGTCCCACCTACTGCCGCAAGTATGGCCTAAAAAACCATTGTCGTCTCCTCGGTGAGGAGCAAGCCAAGGGCAGCCGCTGCCAAAGGATCAAATGAAAACCCTCTGCTTCGTTTCTTCAGGAGTCATGTGTTGATTGCCTAACAAGCTCCTTATTGCCTGTTATTTTTGGACATAAAGGCGGTGGGCACGCACCAAAGGAAACCAGATCGATATGACATAATCTGCCCTGAAGACCGATTCCTTCCTTTCTTCGGCGATTGCTACCTATACGGCTACATAATATAACTATGAACGAGAATATCAACCTTCGCAGGGCTATGCTTGCTAGTGCAAATTTGGATGTATTTTATATATCATGGTATTGGTTTTTTGGAGCTTTATGCTTGATTTCTCTTCAAAAATCTTTGTAGACCCTTTCTTCTAGGGGCTCTACCCCCGAGCCCCCGCGAGGGGCGGCCTCCCCTCAATTCCCGCCCGCTGAGGGGCAACGGACCCCTACTTGGGGGTCGTGCCCCCCAACCCCCCCCCCCCCCCGGCAGTGCTACAGCCTATATTTCTTTCGGGGTGTTTCTTTATCATTGTCCACCCCAGCCACTCTTGATTCTTTCTGTGGTTGGTGTAAGGGGGAGAAATAGAGGAGAGATGAGATGAAGGAGAGGAAGATTATATCATGTTGTGTTATATTTTTGTAGATTTTTATGCACTTCTTGAAGAATTTGTGGACTTTTACTATTGACGCTTACTGCTATATGCTTCTTGGAGAGCTTACTATTCGGTGCTTCTAGCTTTTTCAAGTCGATGGTCTTCTATCCGGCAATGTCGACTCTACTTTCTACTTTTTGTTCGTGCTTCATTTGCACGTTGACATTGTCCATGCTCTGCGCATGTTGACTCTTTCTTTGTCCGTGCTTTCTTTGCACGTTGACTAATTCTATTGTGAACCAACATTCTCTGGACTTTTCTACTGTGAAGAACACTCTCTAGACTTTTCTACTATGAACCAGCACTCTCCGACTTGTCCGTGCTTTGCACGTTGACTCTCTACTTGTCCATGCTTTGTGTGCATGTTGACCTTCTACTACTGTGATCCAGCACTCTCTGGTTCGTCTGTGCTCTGTTTGCACGTTGAGTACTACTACTGTTGTAAACCAGCATTCTGTGTGCTACGACGTTAGCGACTATGATGAAGACCATGATGCTTTGTTGCTTACTTCTACTCCAGATAACATCCTTTTGATCAAGAAGCTTTGCTACCTATTTGCAACTTGCACCTACACATGTGTCAGACTCGACTTGCCTGCATACCTGCTTTGAGTTATCTATTTGAGGGGGAGTATTTGAGTGATAAGTGCTTTATTGTAATCTTTGAGAGGGAGAAATTCTTGTAAGGGCTTGGTTTATCTTCTTATTCTGTTTCTTTCTTTTTAGTTTGTCTGTCTATTTGCAAGTTGACTTGGGATTCTCCCAAGCTTCAACTTGAGGGGGAAGAATATTAGAGAGTCTGGTTAATTCAATTAATTAAGTTAATTGAGTCTATTTGTATATGGGCCCAAGTGTGTCCTGGCCCATTAGGGTTTAGTCTAAAAGTCTGTACGCTTCCCCCTTCTCCTACATAAAGGAGAGGGATTCCTCTTATCAAAATATCGCATAGCCTTCTTTTACTTTTTGACATCTCCAAAACAACATCTTTTACCACATAAATACTGCTAACTTTATTCCATGAAATTTACGAGCTTCAATACCCCTTTGTAAATCTTTACTCTATTATTGTTATTATTCCATGTTGCATGCGAGGAATAATAACAATAATGGAAGAACTCTGAACTTGTCGATGCAAAATTGCTTCTACATTAAATAAGGCATGTAAATCGGTTTGTTAGCAAAATTTGTATATTCCCAAATCAAATTCCATTATAATCACATTTTGTGGCATAATTACAATTGAATTGTGTCGATGTTTAGTTGACCAACTTCCTCAAAGTTTCTACATGTTGTCTTCAAAACATCTTTTACCATGATAAAGATATCTTTATTCCATGAATTTAACAAGCTCCAATACCCTTTGTTGATCTTCATAAGAGTTTGTGTTTTGTTTGGTGAAGCTACACTAAACCCTCGACCCCAGCTCAACATGGGGTTGCCTTCCCCTATGCCCTTTCGTTAGACCATCGAAAATCCTTGTTCAATAAAGAATATGTACAGAATAATGATCCTTTCACAATGTAAAAATGAATAATGTGGTGAAACAAGGAAATGTTCATGAACATGGAGAACAATCATCAAGGAAAGAGTAATGGCATGTAATCATCTTTATAGTTCCTATGCTAATGGAAAGGAAACCAAGGTGAAATAAGTTAAAATGATACATGAGCAGCTGAAAACTTGTGAAATAATCAAGGAAAGTGATAATCCCTTCACCTTGATAAGAAATCTCTGGGTAATGATGTAGTGATAAGAGGAATATGTTCCCTTATGTTCTATCCTTTCAAGGATGTGGCAGTCAAATGGATCTTATGTTCCTTGATGTGCATAGTTTAGAAGTGATCTTAAGATGGATACTCTGGTAAGTATCAGTGGTCTTGGTTTTTGTTCTAAGATAGGGATATATGTGATGGGAGATGTCTCGAGATGAAAGAAGGACCCTTCTACTATGTTTGGGTTTGGCAGAAACAAAAAAATACGAATGTATGATGTTTTTCTGATACATGTGATGGATACCAAGGTAAGGAATCCTAGCATCCAAGTAGTGCCAGTTGTATGGGAGAGTGAGAACATGCCACTTGATAAGATGTATAAGGTGTTTGGATACCTGGAAAGGTTGACTTTGGATCAATATGGTTGCAAGTACCTAACCTATAATATGGATATCACATGTTAGGGGTTTATGCTCCCGCATAAATGTAACATCGATAAGGATGCATGAGTTGAAGAGACAGTTGCAATATTTGGGTAAAGTTCATCAAGTTGAATATAATCCCTTGGAGTACTCCTATGAGGCTTGAAAGTAAGATAGGTTCCAAGAAGATTATGCTTTTTCTATAGATGGATAAGTAGGGTTTCCACTCCCTATCTAAGTCAGTTAAGTTGACATATAATATCCTTAGTTACCTTTGAGATAGTTATATTTTTATTGGATTTCCCTCATTTTTTTGAGCAACTTTCATATTTTATGCGTGCTAATCCGAGCTACGAATAAATAGATATGATTTTAGCAAAATTACCTATTTTGGGCCAATCAGATTGTGCCACATCACTCCACCCAAGCAACGATCTTGCCATTTTGGAAACATAAGCAAATGACGATTCTACCCCTGCTTAAGTTCCCCAGCCTTCATACCCCCGGAGGCTAAATTCGTCCAAATGACTCACAGGTCGTCTTCCTCTTGCATTACCTCCTTTTCTATTATATTCCTCCTCTACCACCTAGTCCTCACTCCTCACCCTTTCCAGTATCTTCAAGATCTTCCACCTGCCTCTCTCTATCCTTTTCCCCATCAATGAAATCAATCTCCCCTCCTCAAAATACCATTTAAATTGCCATGTTTCTCTCATATGCCACCTAGTCACCCTGCCCCCTACTTCGCTACCATCACACACTGTCAAACCTTGCCAATGACCAAACAGTCTTAAATAATGTTGATGCCACAGTCATTCCGAAGCAAGGGTAAGCATTCTATCATTACATATAGCTTCCTTCTCTAATTCTACTTGATATGTTCATTTTTCTAATAATATTACATTATTACCCCGCAACATGTATCAGACTCTCTTCCATAATTTCTTTGTAGGATTTGTTCAAGATGACATATTATTCCATGTTTATCCCTATTCTTCGTCAATCGATCATACATTTAGTTATGCCAGTAAAGCTTTTTCCAGTATTCTTATATTGCACTTTGCTTCTCAACCGTAATTCATCACTCCTTCACAGTCTACATTTTCCCCCCACTAAGTCCTTGCTTGCTCTTAATGATCGCCTTAGTTTTGCATACTCTACTTGTGAGCTCAAACTCCATCAAACCTAAAACCTCCATATCTTGCCTTGTTTTCGTTCATTCTGTGACAATCCACAGCATTTCGGACATTGGTTGCTCAGTATTAGGTTTACTATTTTATGAGACTCAGAAATGATTCTTGACATTGTTGTGGTCTACCTTCTCCCTCCACTAAGCCCTTCTTCCCCTGATTGCTTGTAATTACCACCTTTACTAGAATAAACACCAGTTATGAGCCCAAACTTCCATCGCATCTTACACCTCCATATGTTGCATTGCTTTCCTTAATTAAGTGACTATCCTAGCATTTTAGACATTGTTTTCTCTGTATTGATCAATACCTGAGCCATAATTCATCAACAATCTACGTACTTTCATGCTTCATGACTAACGCGTGCCTTTCATCTCTAGAGCGCCTCACACCACACACCAGTTGTATTTAGCTTAATTCATAAGAAACTTCATGTGAACTAGCAAAGGGCAAAGCCAAAAAGTCAATTAAGCTAGATCCAATTTGAAGATGTATATAATTAGTTAGATAAATGAAAATAGGAAAATGATGCATACATGTAGACCCACAAAAGCATAAAAGAGTAAGAAAAGGAAGAGACTTATGCCAAGACAAGTGCAACAAAAATAAAGAATGTAAAGTATTTGTGAAGGATAGTAATATTAACAATTGAGAGAAAAAGTCATGTCATGTCACCAGTCCAATCATGTTGGATCAGCAACATGGGCTCTTTAACCATTCCACTATTCTTAGTATCATATTCCGCTTGAGTTGTACAGAAGCCAGCTTCCTTATTAGTTCTTTCTTGTTATTACGAGTATACCTCTTCCCTTCTAACTCTATATTTTTCAAGGTTTTTTTAGGGTACCTTCTTACTCTATATGATTCCATTACATTTCTGTAAACAGAAATCCGTACATTCATAAATTATTTGAGGGAGATACTTCAAAATCCAAATAACATCAAAAAAAATCCATCAAGATAAAAGAGATACCATGCCATACCCGAACCACACGAGATGAGGTTGGGGGGCGCATTATAAAGATAAAAATAAGAATGGCTTGTAAAGTAGAATAGATCCCTAAGAAAGCATGGAAGGGTATTTGAGAAGAGACTTGTTTGATTTGATGGCAATTTTAGTAAAACTACAAGAGTAAGGGAGGGAGATGTGTAATTGATGTAGAATATGCACTTCGGTTCCCATTTCAAAAACAAGAAAGATGTTGAACATTGAACAAATCATAGTAGAGGTAAAATATTTACCTCCACTCATAATAAATATTATGGATAAAAAGAATTCAAAAGGGATCTTCAAGTGCTTTTCATTTACTTGGAAAATACTTCTGACATGGCATCGCGATCAGCTTGCTGGTGGATTTACTTGGAGCAACTGAAAAATTCCAATATGTTGATGTAAGGCCATGTATGATGATGGTGCAGCTAGTAACGCAAGGTATTCATACTAAGAGAGATAACCTAAAAGTTTCATATCAGTTGATATATGATGGATCGGCTCTGAACCCATATTCATGGTCTTTGTTAGGTATGGATTAAGAACTAGGTTGTCTAGGCGGTTAGGCATTCCCCAAGGGCGTCCACAGGGCCTAGGCGTTTCTACACTTTTAAAAAAACTCATATATATATATATATGACTTCAACCCCATATGAGTGAGGCTAGAATACACTTGAGTGTATTTCAACCCCACTACAATCAAGTTTCCTACCATTGGATAAACTGCGGATCATTTCATCAAGAGAACCACGTACTCGTCATATATCTCTATCTCCTTCTCTCTCTTTACATGCAAATCCCTTCTCTCCTCTGCCTCCTCAATTCTCAATCCCATCTCCAGTAAAAATCCTAGTTGCCTTCTCTCCTCACGCCCATACCACTGGCAGCCAGTCAGCAACGACAACTGTCATGGGTGGTGTTTGCAGCCGGCTAAGATCCTCAAACAAGTTCAATCATAGATCATTCAACCAGTGATATCTCTTCTCACGCCTCAACCTTTCAGGACCAGGCAGTCAGCCGACAATGACGAGGATGATCGTGAGCAGCCGACTGAGAACTGCATACACACTTAGGTCTACGCTCAGCCAATCAAGGATCTCCTCTTCTCTTGCCCCTTCCCTTCAGGCTCATCCAACATGCAATGACCATGAAGAAGGGTTGTTTGTGTGGCAACCGGGGATCTCTTCTAACAAAGACGGACAAGTAGATGTGGGTAATGGGAGAAGGTGGCTATGCTATATACTTAGTTCAATATTACAGTCCTTTGCATGCTAATTGCACTGTTATTGAATTTGAAAAGATGATGAATTTTATGAGTTAGCTATGACTCATCTGGTACTTTGCCTTTAGAAAAGGAACGAACTAGTAGGGTCTTTCTACTGAATTGCATGGATTATCCATTTCTATATATAAGTAGTCGTCAAGTTAAAATGTGGGAAAAAATCAGTCTATAAGAGTTACAAACTGTATGTCAAAAAACCAATCCATTAGAAGAGGTTGTATCTTTTATCTAATTATATTGGTGATGTTGCCGATAACCCTCATCCTGCAAGCTTATTGTCCTGGTGATATAGACTGATTTGGCGGATTTTGTCCTAGTGATATAGACTGAAGAGGACACCATGGCGTGGCAAGGTTATACTTTTGCTTAGTAAACTATGCACTATTTTGTAAGAAGTAAGCATAGGAAGATAACAGGAACTCTTCTGTGTCACTTCGAGCTCCTTCAGTATGAACATGCACATGCTGATAACAATCTTATGGAATGCTTAATTTCGCATCTAAACATGGTCCCTTCTTCCATGCATTCCACAGCTGCATGCACTTCGAAATTAACCAAAAAGAATTACCATTCAGTTGTACACTAGGATCCCAACTGAGCATGCTCATAACTACATATAGCACATTACGTTACTTTGGATATCATAACTCCATGACCGATAAGTATTATTATGTGCAATGTTTACAGGCACCATGTGGTATCAAAGTAGTTCTATTATTACTACAGAAACCATAGTATCTCTACTTTCGTTAAAAAGATCCCAAACTGGTGCACGGATGGAATTAAAACTAAATCACATTATCAAGGTTCCAGCTAAGAGAAGTTCAGATTTTATACCTTCAAATTCTGCATGTCATGCAAGCCACGCTCTGGTTTGTTTACTCCCACAAAGCATGACCACTAGGCATATGGATCGAACATAAATGCATTATGCATGAAACGTTAACCTCCTAACATATGTTATGAAACAAGCCTCCATCGTCAGATCAATCAATTCTATTGGATCATATATTATGAAGTATAGGTCTCACAACAACTGGTATCATGATAATCACAAATTATGCACTTTGAAGACATGACAGCCACATCTCACCAACCAGCAAAGAACCGTCGAGCAGCAAACAATCATGATATAAGAAAAAGAACCGCTGCCTCGTAAGATATTCAAATCTGTCGTGGATATACACCAATCCAACAGGCTTCTCTCTTACTCAAAGGGGGAAGACTTATTCCGATCACACCGGCTATCTAAGCCTAAAGTGCAGAGGCGAGAGAAGAGATATCATCTGCTGGCTGAGTGTAGGGCTGAGCCTGTTTGGAGATCTTGGCCGGCTGCAAACTCTACCCACGGCTTTCTTCATTGCCGGCCGGCTGCGGATAGCATGGCTTAGAGGAGAGACGGCAACCAGAATTTTGTTAGAGACGGGAGTGTGGATGGAGGAGGCAAGAGGAGAGAAGGGAGTCGCATGTAAATAAAGAGAAGGAGAGAGAGAGATGACGGGACAGGTGGGGTAAGGAGTGTGGTGATCCAGTCCGCGGTTCTCTTGATCCAATGATCCGTAGTTAATCCAACGGCGGGAAACTTGATTGTATTTGGGCTGAAATACACTTAAGTGTATTCTAGCCTCTCTCTCTCTCTCTCTCTCTCTCTCTCTCTCCATATATATATATATATATATATATATATATATATATTAACCTACAAGGAATATATGAAACTGTAGGAATTTGAAAGAGGAGGAGATCTAGGAAGAGGAAGAATAAGAATGGAGGAGCAGTAGTGTGGGAAGAGATGGATGGAAAGTAGAAGAAGAAAAAAAAAAAGCAAAACGCAGCAACATGAACATGGGGGATATTTGGGGGGGGGGGGGGGGGGGGGGGGGGAATAAGTAAAATAATAACAGAAAATTGGAGTAACAAAAAGAATATAACATGTAATAGAAAATGGAAGGAGCATCTAAAGGAAGAAGATGCATGGAGCATCAAAGTTGCTACATGGTAGAGCAAAAAGAAAACACAACAGAGAATTGTGGGGGGAGGGGAGAATATAGAACAAGAGAATGAGAAAAAAAATCATTGCATAGCAACATGGTTGCTGTTTGATGGAGGAAAAAGAAGAAAATAAATTGAAAACAGTGGGAGGAGGAAACAAGAAATAACAATAAAAAGCAGCAGCAAGTTTACAAAGATAAAATGTGGACATTTGAATTTTTTACTTAGTGGATCAGGCCCATATTCAGCCCACTAGCAGCTTCGGCGTGCCTAGGCGGACGCACAGGCCGCTTAGGTGCACTTAGGCGAACGCTCAGGCCGCTTAGGACGCCTGGAAGGCCTAGTTGGGTTTGGCGTCCAGGTTCTAGGACCCAAGGGCTACCTAGGAGCGCCTGTACAACCATGATTGAGAACAAACTCAAGCTGATATGCTATGGAGTATGTTATTTGTTTTTTAGTTCTTATTGAGATACAATAGATGAAATGAACAAGAGGTCAATCAGTACTAGAAGTGCCGAGAGATTGGATTCAGAGGCTTTTAAGAGTAGTAGACGCAAAACATAGTAGATGCACTATATTTTGGCCAAACTGAGACTTAATGAAGCCTAGAAAGCATGAAAACCGTTCTAGTGACAGACAAGGATGCAGTTATGGATCTTGTTTATACAATGTTGGCTACAGTATCTTTCCACCTTATGATACCTAATGTAATGTCAACTAACCAGGTAAAAATGTATACTGCACAGCACATGGTCAAGTGGAACAAGATAACACTATGGATATATAAACTAGTCACTCCACAGTGTATGGACTAAGATGTCCAGCTTAAAAGACAACAAGCCAAAAAGAAAAATACCGGTTGAGTTCATTTGTAACCTTGAATAAGCAGTACAACAGTACCATAAGTAAATTATATCATATGAAGCAGCACCAGATGCTTTTGAGACCAAAAGAAAATCAACAAGATGATCAGTTTATAGATCCGGTAACTTAATTATCGCATAAGTAAATTAATAAGTGATACATGCTTACCTAGTTACACTATAGGGCTTTGATCTATATATGTATCAGCAACTGCCCACTTTGAACAACAGAAAACTCTTCAAAAATAGAGAGTCATGAAAGTATATCCTCAGAAAATGTGAAGCCGTGTTTCCACATCAACCCTAGTACTCTCTGAGCATCCAACCTCTTCCCAAATTCCATATACGCATTGAACATAATCCAAAAGGTCTTTTTACAAGGAGAAATGCTCAAATATTCCATTTCATTCAGCACATTGTGCATTTCAGCAAAACGCTGTTGTTTACCGTACATGACCATCTTGCAGTGATATAATGATCGACAAAGTCTCCATCCTGCTAGCTCAGCCCGCTTGACAAATTCAGCTAGTTTATCCACTGCGTCGCACTTGAAGTATCCTGTAATTATCGATTTCATGATACCAACAGTTATAACAACAGTACGACGGTCAAATGCTTCATCTATCAACGTTTCCATCTTATCAACTAAGCCTTCATTTGCATACAACCTTATGAGCAACACATTTAACCAGGGTCTGTACTGGTCTTTTGGTGTGTACTCCATGAGCGCCTCAATCTTTTCCACTCTATCGCTACTAGAGCTTCTAGAGTATGCACATATCATAGTCCGGATCAATGTCACCTCCTGCTCAATGACATGGTCCCTCACCAGCTCAAACATCTTTTCCATCATTTCCAAATTAACAGCATGGGCATACCCTCGGAGCATTAACAAATATGTTGAAGTGTCCGGCTTAACAGGGCTGTCCTCCATTTCTTTAAATGTCCTTTCCATTTTATCCCACATGCCTGCAGTAAGATATCCAGCAATCGAAGTATTGAATGTCTTCAGGGTGGGAGGAAGATTGGATTCCTTGATTTGGTTCAGGATGTCCTCCATTCTCTTAACAAAGTATGAACGCCCACATATGGAGAGTAATATATTGTAGGTGACAATTGTCGGGCAACAGCTTTCATCCCGCATCAAGCTCTTAAAAACAGACATGGCCTCCTGCACGATCTCGTTATACATGTATACGGTCATAAGGGCATTGTAAGTGGAAGTAGTCCTGAGCCCAGATATTGTCGCCTCATTGAAAAGTTTAACAGCAAGTTCAACGTTTCTAGCTCGCCCGGCGAGTGTTATAGCCTTGACGTATTCCTCCGGCAGCATAGGATACACTCCACTCTCTGCTAGCCCGCGCCTCCATTTGAAAACCTGGCAGCATATGAGAAAAAGAGACGTTTATATATTCCAGTGGAAGATGGTGCAGTTCACTAAGTTGCCCAAACTAAGGAGATCTTACGTTTAGAGCGAGAAGCGGGCGGGACTGCAGCTGAGAGAGCAGTTCGACGAAGGCAACGCCATCTTTGGACCGCTCGAGGAGTGAGGATGCAGAGCTAGTCTCAAGGGGTTCTTGGAGGTCCGCCTCGTCGGGTAAGGAAAGGAGATTGGCCGCAAGTTCGTCGATTTCGGACCGCAGGTCGTCTAAGAGACTGAGGTTTCGAACGGGCCTCTCTGTTAAAAGAAGGATCTTTTCCCTGATTTCAGACAGACCTTCGGAGAAATACCCGTCAGAGGAGAAAAGGCGACAGGAACCGCGGTCGGATGGGCGCGGGCAAGGTATGAGCTGATAGTAGCGGACGGTAATACTAGGGAGGCGGCTCCAGGGCACTCCGAGCAGCTTTGACTTTACAGCACGGGAGATCCGGGAGGCCGCTCCGATCATTGTGTGCTTCTGACGTGTCTTGTAGACGACGACGGCGACGCTCGGGTGCACGCCGTCATGCCTTCATTTGGAGACCTGGGTCCCGTTTGGGCGCAGCTCTTAAAAATACATGTGTATTTGTCATTTTCGGGATTCTAATTGCAACTAATACGAATGCTGCTGTTTAGATAAAAATTGTTTGGCTAACAGGTCCAGATTGCGGTAGTCCCTGAACAACAAAAATGGACGGCCGGAGACAGGTTATGAAAGAGGGAGGCGGGGAAGGAAAGGCGCCGTGGAGTAAGGGCCAACAAAGGGGCGGCGGAGGAAAGAGAGCAGGCGAGAGGTCACTCGAGAGGGATGGGCACCGGTGAACGGCTCAGTGACATTGCTGGCGAACTTGCATAAGTACCTTCAGATTTTACGGATTAGCAATGTAATGCTTCCAAGGGAACGCAAAATATAATTCCTTTCAGCAAAATATAAATATAATATAATATAATATAAATATAAATATATTTTTGCAAGATAAAATCCACTAATTAGAAACTAGCCCGGAGCTGAGTAGGGAGATCCTCCATACATATGTCAACCTCGTGGTAAAGCCATACAAATATATATAATATAAATACAAATACATAATAAACGAAAAAAAATGCATAATTTCTGTCTTCCATGCATGAATCCATTCCATTGGATGACATGAGTACAGTCTAGTTAGGGTTGTTAAAATTATGTCCAAATCAATTGATTTCCAAATAGGTGGACCTAACTCGGTATGTGTTTGGGATTTGTCAGTTCATATCGTTCCAAGTGATGATGTTGATGTCTAAATTGAATTGAATTGGTTCTAGGTTGACGAATATGGCCATTCAGACTCTTTTAAGGGTGCAAATTGATGTACAATATGAGCTATAATAGTTAAATGCTTGGGTAATTTCCTAAAAGGGCAACAAGTAGAATAATATGACCAATTTCGTTACAATAGTTGTATGTGCCCATAGTCTTGGAACTAGAAGATTCTTCATGGAAGATTGGAGGTCCTTTACCTTTGTTGTTCCGTTGACTACCATCATACCCTAAACCATGTCTACCAATTTGTTTACTAGTATGGTGTAGGATATCATTAATATTCTTTTTACCAACTAAAAATCTTTGCAAAGAAGGTCTCAAACTATCATTATCATGCATAATAGAAGCAATAGTAGAATACAAATGATTTGTATTATCTCTAGCATGCAAAAGATCATTTTCTATGAAAAGAGCTTTGGTCAAATAAGGATATCTATTAATATGAAGAGCAGCAACACTTTTCTCTCTACTCGTAAAACTAGAACAAAATTCAAGAGCATTGATTTTAGCAAGCAAGGAAGCATTTTCATTTTCAAGCAAAGCAATCTTAGCAAGGTAAAGACCATTTTCATATTCATATTAGATTATTATCATCATCAACAACAACAACTAAGCCTTGATCCCAACTATGTTGGGGTTGGCTACATGGATCCTTCTTTTCCATTCAGCTCTATCATGGGTCATATTCTGGTTGAGATGTAGAGATTCAAAATCTCTCTTTATAATCTCTTCCCATGTTAATTTAGGTCTTCCTCTTCTTCTATTAATTGTGCTTGCCTCAATAGTATTGCTTTGTATAGGCGCATTAGTCGGTCTGTGTTGCACATGTCCATACCATTTGAGTCGGCCCTCGCGCAACTTGTCCCCAATGCTCCCAAATGCTTGTCAGACAAAACCAATGTTGAATTAGTTTTTTATATACCTCTAGATTTAGTTAATAGCATTTCAATCAAGTAGGTCAATGGGTTTGTGCCTCCATTTAGCCATTAAGCACCCATGTCTAGCCTCCTTATTTTCTGTGGGTGATTGAGTTTTTATAGGGTTTTGTTCATCTAATTAGATGTAATCAGATGGTCATGGCTATTAATATATGTTGTATGTTATCTATTTGCACACATATTAACCTTCATTATATATTTCTCAATCATGTGTCCATTTTATGAAAAAAGGAAATACCCCACAAAGGAGTGTTGTGGTGGCAATCATATCATGGTAAGAAATAAGAGATATGGCATGAAGTGGTGGTTCGCAACCCCTACCCCCACTAGGGTTGTGGACGTAAAGATCAATGCCTAGATCGGTCGGGTACAACAAAGGGATGGTGTCGCTTGGGCCTTCTAGGTGCAAGTGAATTCCAATGAGCCTTTCTTGAGTCGTTTGCACTGGAACTATGGTGAAAGGTGATGACTTTTCTTCCCTGAGTTGTGTTCATTCCAAGAGCAACGGAGTTGCCTCGAAACCAGCTTACTCGATAGTACAATTTGTCTTCATTGAGATGATTTTCTACACAACTTTTCTTGTGGTCTTCCCCTTTTTGGTTCTTGCCTCACCTTCTACTGACTTCATGTCCTGTTTAGTGAAAGGCGGCATGAGTCTCCGGTCCCAGCGGCTGCCCTTGGCGGCTAAGGTTTTCCAACCCTAGTCTCTATTTCCTATTGTCATGTGCCCTCCTGGGAGTGAACTCGGTGATGACAAATGGAGAGTTTGCTTGAGAGAGAGGGAGTAGGAGTTTGTTTGAGAGTGATAGTATGATTTATGGGAGAGAGAATGTGTATGAGAGGGAAGAGAATATAAGAGATGGTGAGAGCGAGAGATTTTATATAAGAGTGATGAAACTGTATGAGAGAGAGATTTGCTGAGACTATATGAGAGAGATTGCATCTGAGAGAGGTTGCATGAGAGAGAGAGTTTGTTGGGTGTTGTTTTCTGTAGTGGTTTGCCTATGACGGGAGGCGGGTTATATGCCATATCTCTTGGATTTTTAGAAAAAGGATAGGTGTGACGACCCAACAGCCGAATCGCCACCAGTAATTACGCGGAATGACCATTAGCAGCGGATTAACGAAAATCACTAAAAATTTAAAACCATTTTACAAAGAGATCCATTGCCAGGAAACTCTTAAAGAAAGAACCAAAGCAATATATACATCATAGTTCACATTGTACATATATTGTACCATCTCATCTCGAGGATATCATATATCGATTGCTTTGCCCAAACATATATATAAGCAACATAAAACCTCGAGGCATACAAGCCAAAATCTCAGATCATTTATAAAACCATTATGTACGAACTCCTAAAGACCTGAGAGTACAGAGACGACACATAGGACTTCTATCTACAAGACACGACAGATAACACACTCAACCTGAGTTGTTAGTGTTGTCCCTGTTGATGTTGTCCTTCCTCTACAGTACGGTCTCTACCTCCTCGTCTGCGTCCACCTAAAAATGTTGGGACCAACACACTGAGACAAAAGTCCCCGCAAGAGATATAACTCTCCGCCAACAATGTTATTATCACAGGTATACAGTATAAAACTTAGCAGATGATCTTTTATAATAATACTCAAGATTAATCATTGTTTATAAGCATAATAAAGCAATAACATCTTTTAAAGCAATGCAACTATCTAAGATAGAGCAATAAATCATCTATTCACTTTATAAGGAATACGAAGAACACATATAACTTTTATCCATTTAAGATGTATAAAAGTAATGTAACATCAACCAATGTTTCTGTATTCAATCCTTAAGCAAATACGCTACACAGTTGATTACATATTTACAATCACACTTATGCCCAGAGGACATGAGGTATACCGCTCATGCTCCAACCGACCACCGCTTAGTCGAAATCGATACCATACAAGGTCAATAGAAGAGTCGGTTGCCAAGACCTCACCCATCTCGGTCAGTACGAGACCACTGGTAGTGACATCATGTCAAACTGCAACTAGCTTGTTGGGGTATAGTGGCATCTTCGCTATAGAGCTACAGTTGTAGCATGCACTCTCTTCGAGGAGAACACCCAGCAACCCCAGTACATTTTCATCAGGGTGATTACACAGCAACCCTAGTATTCCTTAGGGAGATCGCACATCAATCCCTATCTGGACGTAAGGATATGTTCGTCCATCACCCACATATATTCAAAAATATGCACTCTGAGTTAAACTCATTTCACCATTCAGCAAATCCTGACACTGATCGAATGGATCTATGGCCAGGGAAACTACATGATAAAGTTCTACTTGATTAATTAGGCACATTACAGTATCTTTTAGCATCAACCAAGTTATAAGCATTAATTATAACAGACGATGCTATAAAGAAAGGTGTAAAATATTTATCAAGTACTTTCATAATCTTTGGAACACATTGAATGCATAATACTTAGAATCTCAAACCCTTATCACATTACTGGGAATTCTCATCCCTTAACATTATCATCATCATGATTGCTAGATCTGGGTATTCAAACCCTTAGTTCATCATTGAACATTGTCACCTCTTATCAGGTAACCATTACCTCTAGGTCCTCAGACCCAGGTATACATTACACTTGTTGCACAAGTATTTCACATGGCTCACAAGGCCCATTTAATCTGTATCATATGAAACATCATAGCTCATACATGGCTATGTTCATCATCTCATGATACCTGCATGGTTAGTATTTCATGATAAAAATAATATCAAGTACATATCATCACCATGCAATACAAGAGAAATACAACTTTCCCATTATTAGGGTTAGGGTTTCCCTTTTAGCCGATTAGGGTTTCAAGTTCATATCATCAAGAATCAAAACCCTGATTCATAGCTCCACACATAGTAGGAGTATCAATGTATGCTCATTAAATGATTATCACATAAGTATGAGTTTCTCTCTCATCCTCACTAGGATATCGATTACATCATACTTTATTAAGTTGGCTCAACCCTTTCCTCAAGGTACATTGGCCTTCACTTATCAAAAATTACATTAAACTTTTTACATCTTAATGTATCATTTGACATAACACACGTAATGTGTTACTCAATCAAGTATGTCGGATTGGAGGTTCTTACCTCCATATTGGATTTGAGGTGTTTCCACCATATCAAGCAAGAGGTGTGTGCTTCCACCATATCGGGCAAGAGGTGTGTGCTTACACCATATCTGTAACATCCTAGGATTTGAGGCCTCAGATAAAATGATCTTAAAAGGAATGATTGGACTACCCATATCACCAAGGTGCACCTCCTTTTCCGGGAGCCCATCACTAAAGAACTCCATAGTTAAGCATGCTCAGTTTGGAGTAGTACTAGGATGGGTGACCTGTCAGGAAGTTGATCCTGGCATGCACGTGAGTGAGGACAAAGCACACAGTTAAGGCTAGTGGTGGTCTGTGGGGACAGTCGTCATTCCTGAAACTCTACTAGAGCCTTGGGCAGTGGGCCCGGGTGTTACAAATGGTATCAGAGCTGAAACTCCTCCAGTAGGTGGGGCCCACATGGGCATGTGGCATGCCAGTCATGAGCTGTACGGTCCAGGCATATAGGAAAGGGCTATCCATGGTGATGTAGCCACCCTTGCACTGGTATTCCGTGATCGAGAGTTGGATGTCTATGAGTCATTCTGGGTTGGCACTGAAATGGGGCGATATTGTGAGGCCATATAGTTGAGCTTTGACGAGGACGTCAAGAGTCTAAGTGGGGGAGATTGTAACATCCTAGGATTTGAGGCCTCGGATAAAATGATCTTAAAAGGAATGATTGGACTACCCATATCACCAAGGTGCACCTCCTTTTCTGGGAGCCCATCACTAAAGAACTCCATAGTTAAGCGTGCTCAGCTTGGAGTAGTACTAGGATGGGTGACCTGTTGGGAAGTTGATCCTGGCATGCGCGTGAGTGAGGACAAAGCACGCACTAATGACTAGTGGTGGTCTGTGGGGACAGTCGTCATTCCTGAAACTCTACTAGAGCCTTGGGCAGTGGGCCCGAGCGTTACAATATCGGGCAAGAGGTGTGTGCTTACACCATATCGGGCAAGAGGTGTGTTCTTCCACCATATTGGGAAAGAGGTGTGTGCTTACACCATACCAGGAAAGAGGTGTGTGCTTACATTATATCAAGCAAGAGGTGTGTGCTTACACCATATCGGGCAAGAGGTGTTTCAACCCGATATCGGTTTGTGTCATGATGATGTCATCATCATCAAGCTCTAGACTTTCCTTCCTTACTGTTCTAGTTCATGGACAACACTCCTATGAAACTATTATAACTCATGGATTCATCAATTAATCAAGAAAACTCGAAATTGAAAGTAGATCATCAAGTATAGCAAGATTGAAGGTGAATAATAACATGATTAAGTTCAAGTTATATAACCCGCCTCAAGAACATCTTCAAAGCTCCAAGCTCCAAAGCTTCACATTCCCAAGGCTGAAGATGAACTTATCAAAGATCCAAGACTTGTTCACAACTCCTTTATATGCAAAGAATCCATAGATAATAACTTGGTGAAGAAGAAAAGAAAGGAAGAATCAAAACCCGAGATTCATGCTTCAACCAAGATTGAAGATGACCATGGCTTCATCTTAAGCTTGAGGCTCAAGCTCCTCCTTGCTCCTCTCCTTACTCCTCAACTACTATGCATGATATATAAGAGAAAGAGAGTTGTAGGATTTGAAAAGTTTCACTAGTAGGTGAAAGGAGTGGTATATATAATTGAGGCTCATGAGAGAGTGTATAAGAGGTGTCATCGCCTTATACTACTAGGTGAAACATGTCCATGCATGGTTGACATGTGTCCATTCATGCACACATATTTATCTTGACATGCAAAACTCTTGAGGATAATCTAGGGATAAGATTTCGGCCATTAGTTATCCTGTTGAGCAAGATATTTCAACTCAACATCACTTTATTCACAAACCGATACAACTTTTCTAAGGAAACTTGTAAATTGATAACCATCACCTTCTTGAGGTGTTTAACTCATCATGTCCTTTGATAAGAGTTGAAAAAATGATATGGGACCTCCTCTATGGCTCCTTGGCCGATAGTCACTCCCATATGAGCTCTACAACTCAATACAACTCATCTATACAAGTCTTCTTGGACTTTTCATCACCAAGAATATCATCACTCAAATATGATTCAAACTTGGTGCCGCTTTATTTATCTCTCCTCTATATGATGCTAAGAGAGAGTAGGGACACTCTTGAGGTGGTAATTTGCATATCAACCCTACATTTTGGGTAAATTGTAAATTGCACCAAAACGGGTACACAAGGCTCAAGCATTATTCAAACAAGCTCCAACTTGGAACTTAGGCTTTCCACAAGCCACCCCTTAGCATCATTCTCTATCTTATGATGCTAAAACACTTTAAGCACATTCAAATGTGACATATTGCGATATGACCCCTCATCTTGGGTAAATTGCAATTTACACCCAAACTATCATATTATGCACAAACAACTTGCAAATAAGCTCAAACTTGAAAATTAAACTCTCCTTGAGTCTTAATTACTTATAAAAATATTAAAAAAAGTTTATGAATAACTTACTTAAGCAAAACTTCTAAGTTTATGCCATAACCCAGGTCAAGAATGCTATAATTATCAACCCCTAACAGGGACTTCGTCCCCGAAATCTCAAGAGAAAAGAGAAGGATACTTCCTCCTCATTTCTTTCTCCAGCTCCCATGTGGCTTCTTCAACACCATAGTGATTCCAGAGAACTTTTATAAGAACTATGCCTTTCTTTTTCAACTCCTTGATTCTTCTGTCAAGAATCATCATTGGACCTTCCACATAGGATATATCTTCATTCAATTCTACCTCTACAGGTTGCAATACCAACTCTGTATCGGGATGACATTTTCTCAGCATAGATATATGAAACACTGGATGTAGTCTATGTAGCTCAAGTGGCAACTCCAACCTATAGGCTACCTTTCCAATCTGTGTTGTAACTGGGTAAGGTCCCATAAATCTAGGAGCTAACTTACCCTTCTTCCCAAATCTGAGAACACCTTTTCAAGGAGAGACCTTGAGATACACTCTATATCCAACTTGAAATTCTAAAGGTCTACAATGTTTATCGGCATATGACTTATGTCTATCTTGTGTAGCCTTCAACTGTTGTGTTACAACTCGTTCCTAGCTTTGTTGATAATCCTAGAGATTTAAGATAATCTTAATACTTTTCATGTTTTTGTTAGTAATATTTTATCTTGTGCTTTATATTAAATTTTGTAACCTTAAATACTTATTTGGGAAACTCATAATCATGACTTAATCATACTATAAAGATCCAATTTGGAGATAATATATCATTAACCCACACATGTGTGTAAGAAGATAGTTAATGACATTGGAGGAAATAATTAATAAATATGTTTTTCATTTATAATGTTATCAAAATAATATTTTTATTGTAGAGAATTTAATTATTAATCTAACGAAAAAAGAATAAACCAAATCGGAGTTAATATGAGAGAGTTATGCCCTTTTTTGTAAACATATATTGAGCACCGGGACCGGCGATGCTAACACCGTGACGCTACGTCGACATCATGACCTATGACGCTAGCACCGTGACCGTGACGCTGCATCGATACTAGGGATGTCAATGGGGAGGGTAAGGTCTTACCCTTACCCTTACCCACCAAGAGTGGTGGGTAAGGGTATGGGTAATTCCCCACTCCACCAATATCCTTACCCTCCCCTTACCCTTACCCTCTTAACCACAAGGTAAACAGGGAGGGTAAGGGTGAGGCAGGGAATTTATATGTCTTTCCAAAATGTATGCTAATATTAACAATAATAGGCTTTCTAATATATTTATATATTTAAGTCAGATATCAAGATGCTTAAGAATGAATATAACTATTCATAATGATGTAAGTAATCTTCTACAACATTATGTCAAATGGTACATAAACAAAAAAATATTTCATACACGTTGGTCTTACATTTTCAAAATGGTGATGTATATATGACCAAACTAGATGCATAAAAAGTAAATAAGAAAACTATGTATTATATTAAATAATATCCACATAATATCAAATATTTAATATACTTTGACAACAAAATGACAATATATTTTAAAAATTATATAAAAATATTAGTGGGTAGCGGGTTAGAGGGTATGGATAATGTCTTACCCTTACCCTTACCCACTAAGGTAGCGGGTTAGAGGGTAACAGGTAGGCGGGTAAAGGGTAAGAAAATCATTTACCCTTACCCTTTCCCTACAGGGTATGGGTAAAGGGTAAACGGGTTAACCCTTACCCATTGACAGCCCTAATCGATACCGCGATCTGTGACGCTGCGTCAACACCGCGACCGCGACCGTCACTGCCCAGGACAACCAATCGTAAAACGATCATATCTTGAACAATTCTTATCCGTTTTCAATGAAACGAAGTGTGTTGGAACCGCGATTCGATCCTCTATCATCCCAGATAACTTTCTATATAAGAGGGCGACCTAGAAGGTTATTTATGTGGCAATGTTTGGGGAAGAACTTGAAGAACAGCAAAAATCCAAAGGGGTTGCTATAGATTCGACTTGGTAAGTATGTTTAACCCTTGATTCCTCCTTCTCTTCATTTTCCCTTGCTCAAGATCACTAATCTGGCGATTTTAAGATCTATCTTAACCTCTTATCTTATCTTCTACCTACAGCAGATCCTCTTTAGGACTGGGAAACACATTAAAAGGTTGTATTGAACGAGATCTTGAGGTTTAAAGCTTGATCTTGACTTGTGTGAGCTAAGATCCGAGATTAGTTGGTAAAAAGCCTAAGATCAGTGATCTTGAGCAATGTATGTGAGTAGATAATCATCTTTTAACCCTGATTTAAAGCATACCAATTCAAATAATAGTTTCCATTATTTGATTCTTACTCTATGATATTGTGATGGTTTAAATAAATGTATGTGGTGAATATTAGTAGTCGAAATGCTTGATTAATCATATTATTAGTGATGTATTATCATGTTGAAATTTGTCTTGTGAATTGTTGTGATTCAATAGGTGATGAATGTGTAAACTAAGGCACCAAAAAGTCAGGTTGCCATAGTTCATGTTTAAAGAGTTGGAGTATGGTTGTGAAATATATGAAAATTATTTAAATGTGAGACACTTAATTGTTAGAAATAGGGTAATCATTAGCTACAATGATGATACATGTTATATTAACTAAACACCACTAGACATTAGATTCCATGGGAACTATATAATCCTCACATGATGAGGCCTGCGTTGTGGGGAGGAAATGGTTTCCCGACTAGAGGTAGTACAGATCGAGGTAAGTCAGAGCGTACCAGTACGGTGTGGGGGTTTGACCAGTAGGAAAAACTCCTTACAGTTGTGTGGTACCCAACACCAACTGGGGATGTCGGTGGTACATGTACTACATGTTGTAGTAATCAGTGGTCGGTAGGTCCACTGATGCACTTTAAGCTTGAGGGCTTTGACTCACCGCCTGAGTACCCAGGTTGAGAGGTGGAGTCTGAAATATCCAGTCGCTCCCATTAGCCACCGAGAGGTAGACGTGTCGATGCCAGCTGTAGACATGGTATTGAGATTAAAGACTTAGGAACCCGAGCATGCTTCTAAGTCTTGTTGTAACATCCTCAATTTCATAGCTAATACAAGCCTTTAATGTGAGGTTTTCTAGTAAGTGTATGTCAAGGGACATAATGAACCTAACCATGGCTAGGTATGTAAGTCATATGGTCAACAAATACATACATAATGGCTTAAATGTGTATGATTGCAGTCAAGTGTAGATGAATATGAATGAATAATTCATGTAAATGGCAATGTGATGAATATATAATATGATGACTTCAGTTACTGGTTTGAGCTCTAGACCAACTTAGGTCTCATTATTAAGGAAGTAAAGTAATGTTGACCTAATGTATCATATAAAAGCTTATGTTGAGGGAATATTGATTCATGCTTTATTTCCATAACTAAAAATAGATAATGAACCTTTTGAGAGATCAGGGAATGGTTTGGGGGTCCTAGAACCTTATTCAATTATGATTGAGCCAATTAAGATTCACATATGGGTCCTTGGAGTTCAAATTTGGGGATTAAGCATTTTGTGTTCATAATAATACTCAATATAATTTTGATAGATGGATAATTTATATATAATATCAAGGGAGAAAACTTAGATTCTTTTATTTATCTAGTGGCCTAGGTGATTAAATTAGTAATTATCTGGATTTTATTTAAAAGATAGTTTTAGATTGTCTATCCAGTTAGATTCTACCTAGAATCTTGCTCATGTAAAGATGATGATAATATAATGTTTGTATCAAAATTTGGAATCATATGGAGCTATGAGTTAGGCTATAGAAATATTTCTAGAAACTGGACTTTTATGCAAAAGAAGAAAAAAAAAGAAAAAAAAATATATAAAGCTGGTTCATGATCCCTGTTCATCTGAAATAGGGACCCGAACAGAGTCCGAGGGAGAAGAGTTCTCCTCATGAGATCTGGGGTTTTGATCCTATAAAAGACTTCTATATTTGAAGTCTAGGGTTAGACAAACCCAGATCTAGGGTTTTGACTCAAAACAATGAGAAAGAGAGGAGATAAACAAGGAAGAGGGTTGGGCGGTGGCTTGGAGTATTCCTAATTGGGACTTCAACTCACAGCCCTGACTGAGCAGTTGTAGCACCTCCAATGATGGGTGGGACATAGAAAATCTCGAACCAGCACTTTCGCCGTGCTATCTTGGTCAGGGAGGCAAAACCACACCGCCGGAATCGAGCCATGGCAGTCGGCCCAGAACAGAGTTGTGGCGATCGCACGCAGCACATACATAATAAGGAGATGCTCCCCAGCTAAACGGGTCAAGAGGATATTGGGTACAAAGTGAGTATCCGTGAGTAAGAGAGAAACATAAGAGAAGGGGTGACACCCTCTAGGTCCTTTGGATTCCAAACCGACAGTTGAGATTGATCCAAAAGAAGGTAACTTTCAAAATTCATATCTTTGCATAGGAAGCTCAATTTTTAGCAAATAAGGTGTCTGTGGAAATCTTATGATGTCTAGTATCTTATAAAAATGGTTGCAAAGGGTTTTTCAGATTTTGATAATTAGTATAATTCGATTTTCAAGATATAGGAGATTTCAATGTTTTGGATATTAACAATAGGAAACGACCATAAATTCCTAAAAATTTAGTAATAACTATATATTGATGTGTTTAACATAATTTCAAAGCCTGATCATTTTGATATGAAGTTTGAATAAGGTTTTTAATGTAAACCCTAATAAGGGTATTTTGGATATTTCACCCATGACTTGATAATAAAATGACCTGGTATTTTCATTCAGGACATTACTACACTGTATGATTACTTTTCTAGAGATTCGATGAATTTTCTTGTGTTATTATGTTAGTATGTACTTTTGGACCTAAGTGGTCATTATCTAGAATAATAGATGATTATCTTGAGACAATAAGTGATATATATTCCTAATTAAGTATGATATTATTTATCTAAATGGTGTTTTAATTTGATTTCATAACAGAGTCAAGTAAGACTGACTATGTTTGAGATTTTCTTCTTATATGATCTATATGTTCATATTAGTGCATAAGAATATTTATGTCTTATTTGAGTATAAAGATATTATTGATTATATAGTATGTGTTTTATTTTATTTAAACGACAAGATTTTATGGTGATCATAGATTAAAGTTATGTTTAAGAACCCTAAGTTGGTATATATAGTTAGGAAGATGGGATTTGAGATTTATAAATAGAATGAAGGAACATAGGCTCGGACTGATAAAACTATGATGATATCCAGGTAATTAAAGTTATGGAACTTGGAATCGAGACTTCCTTATCGATACCATATGTACAAGAGGTAAGTGGTTCATGCCCATAAGTATTCATATTTTAAGTCACCATGTTTACAAGTACATTAAATAAGACTTTCATGATTTATGCGGTTCAATGTTGGAAGATTTTAATGTTAAGCTATGTGAATAATATTTTCCTCATGGTTCTATGATTATGTAAATTCTTATGCCCAAAATCCCAAATAGAGATATGTTACCCACAATGTTTGTGATTCATGGGCCATGTCCATGAGTAAAATAACGAATCATGTTTCGACACAATTCCTTAGAAATGATTTAAATTATTGAATAAGATTTCAATATAAGATAAGCAAGTAATATAGTCATAGCTAGTTAATGATTTGGGATAACTTTGTATCGAGATTTCAAGTTCAAGTATGTTGTTAGGATTTATCATATACATTGATATAGCCATGTATTAAGATTTCAATTAGAATTATGTTTTCTTATATATAGAGATCCAAGAACTAAGTAGTTAATCAGATTCTATAAAATGAGTAATATCTTTAAGTTAAGTACAAGGTGAGAATACAAGACATGATCCAATTTTCAAGATAAATGTACCGTTGGGATTAGAATGTGTTGTTAATTGATTTATGATGATAATATGAATTATGATGAATTAAGTTAGGATTAAGTTTCAAGATAATATTATATAAGATTGATATTTTAGGGTTTAAGTTGTAAGGTGTGGGCTCATATGTAAATATTAAAATTCAATATAAGATCAGATTTAATAAGATCTTATAAAGGTTAAATCATCTTGTCAGAATTCATGTCTTTAAATACTTTGTACTTAAACTACTTTCATAAAGTTGACTTAAGATACTTTGTATGCTTAGTCTTTCTATATGTAATTCAGATCCTATTCCTAAGCCTCTAGACTCAGTTGTCATATAATTATTATCAATGAGGTCATTCTAATAAATCAGAGTTTCAAACTAAGATATATCTAGATAATAAGAACATCATATTTATATTTAGACTTAGACTACTCATTGTGTGAGTAGCCAAATACTAAATAAAGATACATGATAAGGGTTTTAGACCCAATCTCAATTATGAAGTGATTGAGATCCATATTCTCATTTAGTAAAAGATTTAGTTCATAATTTAAGAGCAGAGATTCAGATTCAGAGTTCATTACATGTTTAGTACTCAATATTCAGTTTCAGACATGTTCAGATTCAGAATTTAGTAAGCTTAGACTTAAGATAATTAATTCAGAACCTTCACATAATACATTATACGATAAGTCCTCATTCAGAGAGTCCCGAGATGATTCAGAGACATCTGTTGCCAATTCAGAGGAGTGTTTACTCCATTTCATAGGGCACGTTGTGCCAACAGAGGGTGTGTTGCACCATAGAGGGCACTTCAGTGTCAACAGAGGAGGACTTATTGTATAATGGTGGGCACAATCAGATAAAAATCATAAGTAAAAGATATCTTAGTTTAGAGCATGCCCATGATCTCATCCATGAGTATAATGAGAGGATATCAGATAAGATAAGTATTGTTGACTCAAGGTCAATTAGGTCAATGTTGACTCACGTCTAAATTGACTAAACCCGTGTTTTGATGATGACTAACCATTCCACATATTGGTGTCTAATGCTTCTACTTGAGTGTTTTTAGATTAGGTATAGACACACTCCAAATGACCTAACTTGTGCATATCAAATTGGAGAAAAGACAAGGCAAAGTCAATACAAGTGCACGTTTTTATAATATGATATAAATCCATTAGAATCATGTTGTAAATCACTTGTAATGATTGCATGACTTGTAATTAAGCTTGGAAAAAATCAGGAGCACTTAGATCAAATGTTTAAGCACTCAAAAGCCATTTCCAAAATTCACATCAGGTTGTTCATCGGTCGAGTTGTCAATACACAGAACTCAACCGATCCTGATTGGATCTTGAAAATGACCTTTGATCGCTCGAGTTTACACTTCACAGAACTCGATCGATGGAGTACCTGACCAATTCGATTTTCATTGGTTGGTCGAGTTTCCCCAGGACAAACTCGACCGATGGTCTGAATATCAGCTTTGTCTTTTACTCTATCGGTCGAGTTACCTTTATAAAAACTCGACTGATTGCACCGTACAGAAAAGTGCAGAAAAGTGCTTCTAGCCGTTGTGGAGTTGCAACAAGTGAAAATATATCTGTTGGAAGCCACAAAATAGCTAGTTTTTATTCTCAAGTGTTCTCAAAGCCTAAGAGGCATCCCCAACTATAAATAGGACCCCTTGGGCTTCATTCCAAGGTTGAGCATTCAATGCAAAACTCTATGTGAGGTTCCTATTCTATAGTTAAGTGCTTCCTACAACCTCCTCTATCTCTCCAAGCTTAATCACTTGCTACATTTGTTAGAGTGAGTTGGAAATCTATAAGAGAGATAGTCCTACATGTATATCTTGTGAGGCTCTCACTTCCACCACCTCTTTATCTCTCATTTCAACCATGAAGATGAAGGCTCTCTCTCTTGGCTAAGAGAGGTGAAGAAGAACAAGGGAAGGAGTCCCTTGGTGAAGATCAAGGATGAAGACTTAGAGAAAGAGTGGGTAAGCCCTTGGTGAAGGCAGAAGACTCCTTGCTCAAGTGGGTAAGTCCTTGGTGGAAGCTTCTTTGAGTGAAGGTGAAGTCGAAGTCAAAGTCAAAGGCGAAAGATCCAAGAAGAGTGGGTAATTTCTGCAAGGCTGAAAACTTGTACAAGAGTAGGTAAGTCCTTGGAAGAAGGCAGAAGACTCCTTGCAAAGTAGGTAAGTCCTTGGTAAGGTTGAAGACTCATTGTATTGGATAGGTAAGTCCTTTGGTGGTCATGTATTGTATCTCTTATAATGAATATAATGAAGATGCAAGATTAAGAAATCCTATAGGTTGACCTCTCTAGGTAGTGGACTGACTCACTTCTAGTTTGAAGTGTGGAACCACTCTAAATAGCTTGTCAATTGGTGTATGTTCAATCTCTCTCTCCCTTGCTATACATGTTTTAGTTGTACTCAAACTTCCTATTTAGCAACCTTATTTTGTGATATATCTTGAAGGTCTAATGAATTTTGTTTAAGTGCATTCAGCTCTATTCACCCCCCTCTAGAGCATCTAATCACCCATCTAGGATCCAACAATTGGTATCAGAGCGGGCTTCTCCAAGCATACTTCAACAAGTAGGAGAAGATGGGTGACTACCAAGGAGGGAGATACTTGTTCAGCCTACCAATCTTTGATGGGAGCAATTTCTTCTATTGGAGAAGAAGACTTCAATTCTACATCTAAGGATCAAGTCTTGAGATGTGGCAAATGGTGAACAGCCCATACACGCTACCAAAGACAAATATTGAAGAATGGGATGATGCTACCTTGAAGAAAGCAACCTTGAATGCTAGAGCCATGCACATACTCTATGCCTCCATGACCTCCACCGAGTTCAACCGGATTTCTTCATGTGAAACAGTCTATGAGGTATGGAAAAAGCTATGCATCACCTATGAGAGGACAGATCAAGTGAAGGAAAGCAAAGTCTACATGCTCAAAGGGCTGCTTGAGAACTTCAAGATGGGAAAGGAGGAAAGGATAGCCAACATGTACTCAAGGATCAACACCATTGTGAATGGTATTGCCGTCTAGGTCATCCTATGTCTAGAGGAGAGATCAACTCAAAGATCCTTATAACTCTTCCCAAGAGGTGGGAACCCAAGGTGACTTCCATTGAAGAACCATTGTTTGATCTTAGATTGCATCTTGATAGTAATTACGTATTATAACTTTGTAATGCATACATTGTTGTGCAAATTGATGACATTTGTATTTGACTTGTATTATGCTCTAATTGAGTAGGTTTTTGATAAAATGTTAAAACGTATCCCAAAAAAAACCTATACATAGACTCACTATCCGTACTACTCGAATCCATTGTACCTAGTATGATATTCAGAACCTCAGAATCATGGATATTCCTAAATAGGTGACATACTCATACTAGACAAGTATTCAATACTAGTACTCCTTAGAAATGCCTAGACACATATTGGATACTTCTCCTGACTTATCCATTTTTTTAAGCTGGATACGTTGTGGATACTGCATGGATGCTTGGCGGATTACGGCTTGGCCCATATATATACAAAGATGCATACACAAATCTGATTTTACTTGTCGATATCTGCCTATTGTTACTGTTAGTTTTATATTCAATAAATTTTCATTTCTTGGCTCTCGAATAAAACTCGAGAGTTTTTGGGATACCATGAAATAAATGCATATGATAATTATGGATATATACAAATATTGTTCTATAGACCAAGTTGACATTCTAACAAAAATGTTGTTAGTTTGCGACTTATTGTTACTTCTTGTCAGTAACTTATTGTTGATTCCAAATCCTTAAGACCATTCTAGTAACTTTATCTTAGTTCTAAAACTTTCTATAACTCTTTGGATGCAAATTAAAACGTAGAAGATGAAACCTTCAACAAAATCATGTTGAAAGTTAACTATAAAATATAAATCAATAAATGCACTGATTTATATACCCAATTTTTATTAAATAGAGTATTGATCATATGTATGGCCAATGGTCATATTATGTTGATGAAATCATTTCGTTAAGAGTTGTGTTAGGATTTTGATCCATGACGATGCTAATTCAATTTCTCATATTATATTGCTAAGAATATATATCATAGTTTCTTTTGTCAAAATTTCACATCTTAATGCTGCCTTGTTCTTAGGGTTTATTTCATGTGTGTCATATAGCCCAAATCCTTGAATTGTATCTTTGTTTCTACCTTATGGTATCCAATTTCCAATATGTGTTAATCTTTCTATTTCTGCTCTGACATGTATCTCTTTTATGAAAAGACACATCTTCAATGTAGTGTAACAATCATGCACCTCTGTAACTATATGTGATTATATTATGAAAATCATGAAAGGATGGTTGTAGTAAAAGTCATTGCAACTATATTAACAAAGATTGTAGGGGATCATGAATAGGGGGGAAATTGTATCCGCTGTCGTAGATGTACCATATATTGGTATATATGAAATTTCAAAGTAAATATTATTTTTACTATATCCACCGGCGTGCATGTATCCTTTATTTTTAAAAAAAAGTATCTTGTGTAGGTACGTGTATTTGTATGTGTGTTATAGATATATGTGCTTCATAGTTCAGAACTTATCAGAGATCAAGATTTATCATAGATTGACTTATGAGATATTGTGTATATGACTATATGTTGGTGGTCATCTACTAACATGGAAGAGCAAAAATGAATAAGTGGTTGCACAATCAATCTATGAATTTGAATAGAAGGCAACATTGCATGCAAGGCCCTATTTGGTAGGGTGTAATAGGGTTGCAAATTGTGTTTCAAAGACCAATTTGTTACAAACATTATAGTGGAAGCTGCAATGATATTATTTGGTTTAGGTGACCCTGTTTGGTAGGGTGTAATAGGGTTGCAAATTGTGTTTTAAAGACCAATTTGTTACAAATATTATAGTGGAAGTTGCAATGATATTATTTGGTTTAGGTGAAAATTGAATTCAATGGGTTTGTTTGCATTTGTTGGTTAGGCCTTGTAGAAGGGAAAAAGAGTCCATGCATCAAGTGGGCATAACACGGTGTGACTGCTTAATAGCAGAATCAAATGGTTCTTCCTATGTACATGATGTGTGATGGCATGACATGAACCGTCCATGATTTGTGTTGTAGGAGTAGTAGGTAGACGGGTGCAGGAAAGCTGAAAGAAGAAGGGCCCCACTGAGGAACCTGCCAACTGCACCGTACCATGCCCAAAAAAGGTGCAGTACAAATGCTCTGTTTTTAGTGGCTCGGGTGAAGATAGCTGGAAAACGAGTTCTGGGAACTTCACTGCTCTACGTCCTACCAAACATAATTTTTTTTCAAAATCTGATCATTCATTTGTTAGGAAAATAAACACCATTGTACAAAATAGGGCCTTATTGTAATTGTATTGTAGGCATTCTGTTGTCCAGTCTAGTAAAACTGGTGTGTAACATTATGTAATCTTATGTACCAAGCACAGAGGTGGATTATCCCTACATAAGAGGTATTCTTAAGTAAAAGAAAAAATGTCCATACTAGAGCCGATGGTTAATCAAGATTATTAGCATACTTATTGAGGTAAAAAGGTGTGCCAATGCGCTATGATGTACACATGTTTTTATGATTTTTATAATCACATTTCCTTTCATAAACATATATATCATATTTATGTCTATGAAAATACATAAATTTACAGGTAGCCCACTAATATTTGTATGATTTATGGTAAGAGAACATAACTAATTATATTGTTTTTGATATTGAGGAACTTCTCCCATGTAAGGCCACTTTGGATCCACCCCATGACCCCAACAGAGTAAACCAATTACATCTTATGGTAAGAGATCATAAACAATTACATTTATAATAACAACTTATAATATTGCCATAATAAGAGACTATTACTAAACAATGTAAGAGAGACAAGATTAATAAACAAATAGAGATTTGTTTTTTTTTAGAAAAGTAATGACTATTTTGATAACATAATCCATATAAACAGAAATCTAATTGGAGATGGAAAGGGATAAAACATGAAAAATTAGGAATGTGTAGTAAGAGAAATAATTCTAAAAGATATGCTAATTGGCACATAACATAGGCAAGAATATATGTTTTAAATATTAGGACAAGAAAATAGACCATGAAAAGTCATTAATACGTCGTATGATCACAAAAATGACTCAAGGCGGCATATTACACAAGGCATGGGGCAAGGTGACCCCCCTCCCCTAGACGCCTTTCCATCTAAGATAGCAATGTAATGTATATTCTGATAACATGGCCCCTACAATACAAAGTGAGCTGAAGCCAGCGAGGCACAAAGCATGAAAAATTAGGATGCGCGTATTACAAGAAACAGTTCTAAAAGAACATGTGTAACATTGACAAGATATATGTTTAAGCATCAAGACAAAAAACTAGACCATCATAAGTCATTGATATGCCATATGATCCACTAAGGCAAATTTTGGTAAGTCGTTGATGGCAATCAGGTCGGGTCATATTGGGTTCTGACCCATAAATTGAAGTTTGGGTTTAATTTGGGTCCTAAATCAGGTTGATACTACAAGATATATAATATGTGCAGAATTATGGCAAATTTGATCTTAATTATCTTTATGAAGCATGCAAAAATGTTATAAAGTACCAAGTATTTGACATATTTAATAAAATTCATCTAAAAGCACATTTTGGGTCATTTCATGTTGTTGTAGAGTTAAATAGGTCAAATTTGAGTTATTAAGTCCCCTACAAACTAAAACGTGTACTCATA
Source organism: Alisma plantago-aquatica (assembly GCA_963693085.1). Lineage (NCBI taxonomy): Eukaryota > Viridiplantae > Streptophyta > Magnoliopsida > Alismatales > Alismataceae > Alisma > Alisma plantago-aquatica. Next base: position 435,426,597 of record OY856412.1, on the reverse strand, counting down.
ATTGGATTTTACTTTGGAATTGAATGAGTCTTTTCAGGTTTGATTTAGGTTATTTCACGTCAAAATTTTGGGTCGGATCAAATCAGTCTGAGATTGCAGTCGTAGGTGTGGGCATAGTGCCCCTCCCTCCACCCCCTCCCCCACAAAACACCTCCGGTGCCTTTCTGCCTAGGCTCGCGCCTTTACAAGTATGGTTCTTAGGATCAGACTGAAGCAATTCGTTCAACCCTTTGCACCTATACTAGTGAGGGGATTGAGTAGGACCAGCTCCTATGCCCATTTTTCTTTGAAAACCCAACCACAATCCCGATCAAATTGGAGGGCACCATTTTGTAAAAATCTATTTATATGCTCTTAGAAAAATTATATATCATGTTTGTTGTATACACTGGGGTTCATGGTTTATAGTTTCGATTTTGACACCATTTCTGATGATCCAGAAACAGAATTTTACATAATAAAATGACTAGAATTTTGATATTTTCACTCATTGAGACAAGATTTCGGCGACCAAATAAAGCAATTAAGTCATGATTCTACCATGATGGTCAACATACATAAATACAACTATTTATTCAATAGCATTATAAGTTGGTATGGGTGGATGGGCTTAAACATGTGTGTGTGAAATGATACAAATTATTTCCATGGGAAGCTACCAAAAAGAAAATATAGGATGGGAATTTCGATTATTCTCTCTCTCTCTCTCTCTATATATATATATGTATATATATATAAAGATACAACATGTTCTTGGATATATATATATATATATATATATATATATATATATATTCACTCGCTGGCCGCGCGGGTAGTGAGTCTTTGTTACTTGTGGCTTGAGTAGGCGGTGGCACATATGGTAAATATTAAATTTCTGGTTAATTTTCAATTGAGCAGTGGCATTCATGGTAAAAAGTAAAGTACCGATTTCGTTTTAAGCTGATGGTGGCAGATACTGTAAATAGTAAAACGGCAAAATCGACACACGTCAATTATCGCTCCCACTATTTTACTTCAAATTGATAGCCCTCACCATCAATTCAGAAGATTGCAGCATACAACCTTCTAGTGGGCAAGATCCTGAAATCCTCTAAGCCATGGACCAGCTAGGGCTGTCACCCACAACTTAGATCTCTCATGTAGGCAACTCTTGCCAATTGCATCATATACAACTCTTGATAAGATGTCATATGCAACTCCTTGCCATGATCATCTCCATGCCTCAAGGTGCTAGATCCTATCTAGGTCACCTTGTTAAGTCTGACCCAAAGCCAACACGATGAATATGCACCCTGCTAGGGCAAACCCACACATTCATCCTTCACGCTTCCATGAGATAGACGGTGCACCACGCTAGGGCGTGCCCACACTTGGTCGATCAAGCTTTTCACGTGTGTCGCATTTGGAAGGCATCTAAAACTTAATATTTAATGAGGGATTTGGTTTTATATACATATACATATCCAATCACCACAATACATAGTACGTATCATATACATGCTATATCCCACAGAAAACATGCAAAACGATAAAAGCGATGATTATGGCCATCCTAATGTGATTCCTCGAGCCAAGAGGAATCACGGTCATCTAGGTCTACATCATATGCAACATGTTCAAGATGAACTCTGTGCTTTGCCTTTCTGGGTTTGATCAACTCATCACATGACTGATCGGCTCGCCATCAGGCTGGTCGGCTGGGTGCCACCAGCCGATCGGTTGGCTCCTCCAACCGATCGGTTCACTTAGTCATCGTGCATCTCATCATGGCCGCCACCCGCTCGTCTCGCTTCTCGAACCGGTCATCAACCGATCGGCTCACTCCTTAAACCGATCGTCTGGAATGTCAACCGATCAGTTCACGCCTTGAACCGATCGTCTCAGCTGTCGTCAGGATGTCCTCCGCTCTTTGACATAACAAGAAATAAAATTCTATCCTATTTTACATTGTAAAAAGATAAACCTCGAGTTACATTCGAGGGGAGCAAAGGTAGGAAAGAAATCTCGAATTATTTCGAGTTACATCAGGAATAGGAGAAGGAAGATTGGTGCGCAGACCGAGATGCAAGCAACCACATACAACCATAGACAAATAGGGTTTATTGGACATAACCATGCTATACATCCACCACAAAACTCGTTTAAGGGCGACGCGTATCGAGTGCATTCATAATACATATCATATGTGTAAATTGGGATTTGTGGATTTAGGATTGGACATGCATAAAGCCAATTTTATTCGCATCGTATGCAATAAATAAAGGCGACAAACCAAAATCGATCATATCGATAATCCTAAAGTATAGAGCAGTTGACGTGACTCTGATACCACTGTAGGGTTTTAGGGGAGGCAGAGAAGGTAGCGGAAATAAAACAAAAAAAATTTCTCCTCCTTAAACCCAGAACAAGGAAATGTGTCAACGTCTATATAATAGGAAAGGATGGTTTGTGGAATCATACCTTGTCCCGAGGCTTGCTCGGCGACAATACCTCGCAGCTTGCGCGGTCTTCACCTCCGGTCTTAGACGGTGTCTGTGCAGCTCCTGGTCACACCGGGACTGACGACTGCTAGTCTCACTGGGACTGTCGGGATTGACAGCTGTCCTCTGAGCGGCAGAAATCTCCTGCCTTTGAAGTAGTCCACACGGACCACCTAGAACTCCAATCTCCTTGTCCCACAAGGAATTGGAAGGAGTCACACCCTCATGTCAGCGTACTAGTCACTGACACACTCTCCTGCCACCAGTCGCTTTCTGCAGTTGTCTTTCCCTTGATGTGCCTCCCTTATCGGGTAGCACTTACTCGGGCTCTCTCAGTTACCAAAACTAGAGAGAACGACAACTTTACAGAGCAACTGGTTGCACTGAGTTGTTCTTCGAGAAGCCCCCAATACCCCTATATATAGGAGGGTCATGGGACAGGGTTCTCTATCCCGGGCAATGCGGGACTAAAGCAGGAGCAGAAGGGTTCGAGATTTTCCACAAAAACAACCAACTACGCAACCTGAACCGATCGTTTCATTTCTGAAACGGTTGGTTGGGGACCTGAGCCGGTCGGTTGACACCTCAACTGATCGGTTGGGACCCATGAAACGGTCGGTTCACTTCTGAACTGGTCGGTTCATGGTCCTGATCAGTTCTCAATTGACTTTTCTTCTTTTATTTCTAATTGGTATCAAATACCAATCCTTGTTCCAATCAAATTGGGCAAGTGAAACGAAAGGAAATTTCTCACCAACCTGACTTTCCCAACTTGCTCAGTTGCATCAGTTGAACCGATCGTTTCAACACTTGAAGCAATCGTTCCATCCTGTCCATGAGCCGATCGACTCACAACCTGAGTCGATCGGTTCACCAAGCTGAGTGATCGGTTCATCACATGAGCCAATCGGTTGGGAGTGCAGATTGTGCAGAATCAGTCAATTGCAGTTTCAATCAATTCAATACTCCAATCAATGTGTCCAACACCTTGAACATTATGACATTGAGCTATCAATTAATTGAGTGTTTAATTGAACTACTAAACTCTTTTAGTAATCAATCTAAACATTGTTTGTGGGCAAAACTCCTCTTCCAGGTTAAATCCTATGTGTGTGACCCTGCAGGTCCATTTCACGTTGGCAGTGAAAGTCCATAACACTTATGACTTCACAAGCAAAGAGCGGTGCCTAGTCACACATCAGTGCTACCCAAGTGAAATAGAAAGTTGGAGAACAACTTTCAATCCTACAATCCGTGAATGGTGTTACAGTGAATGTATAATTCCTTTGTCGCTCATATCCCGAATGAACTTGAGGCATGGAACAGTCATCCTGTCAACGTTCATTCATTTTCTTGATCTCATAGTAGATTGGAAGAGATATGTATGACATCAATATCACATACTGATTCACACATGTGTGCACACCTTTCTCAATCCTACTCATCAAGTGGCCATGGATATCAAACTCCCTCAGGAGGGACAAATCCCATATCTATCACTCACCCCTCAAAAGCCCCATGTGTCAAAGCCACCCAATCATCACCTTTATAACAACCCATGTTTCAGGATTGTGTTTGATGATGTCAAAGTGTGCCCAATGACATGTGTTGAGTGTAGTGATTTCAGGTCAAAGAATCACACTCACCACCATCACTGTGAGTACTGACTGTGACTACCTTGTCATGGTTCCATGTGTCAAACTCACGGTGGGTCTGTCCGGTACACTTGTTCTCTAACAAGTACCTATGTGTTTGGTTTGATATCTCTATATCATGACTAATGAGATTCTGTCATCAACCAACACCACAATCTAGTCTTGTGTGTCATTTCTGTCTATCTACCTTCCACAATGACATCCGACTAGGGACATAACAAGAATGTACAAACTCTTAGCATACGTATGATCTCATCGTTCAAGTCCTCAACCTGAAAGCATACGTCATTGAGTACTGTCATTCTCTAGACATTCAATCTGTTCTATCACTATCTCATATGACTGAACCAGAAAGAATTGGAAGCTTGCCTTTAAGTTTATCAAATCAATATTAATGTATCCCACCAATCATCCCATGATTGGCTCTCAGGGCATACATACCAACAGTAATTACGCGGAATGACCATTAGCAACGGATTAACGAAAAATCACTAAAAATTTAAAACCATTTTACAAAGAGATCCATTGCCAGGAAACTCTTAAAGAAAGAACCAAATATACATCATAGTTCACATTGTACATATATTGTACCATCTCATCTCGAGGATATCATATATCGATTTCTTTGCCCAAACATATATAAGCAACATAAAACCCCGAGGCATACAAGCCAAAATCTCAGATCATTTATAAAACCATTATGTACTAACTCCTAAAGACCTGAGAGTACAGACATGACACATATGACTTCTATCTACAAGACACGACAGATAGCACACTCAACCTGAGTTGTTAGTGTTGTCCCTGTTGATGTTGTCCTTCCTCTACAGTGCGGTCTCTACCTCCTCGTTTGTGTCCACCTAAAAATGTTGGGACCAACACAGTGATACAAAAGTCCCCGCAAGAGATATAACTCTCTGCCAACAATGTTATTATCACAGGTATACAGTATAAAACTTAACAGAGGATCTTTTATAATAATAATCAAGATTAATCACTGTTTATAAGCATAATAGAGCAATATCATCTTTTAAAGCAATGCAACTATCTAAGATAGAGCAATAAATCATCTATTCACTTTATATAGAATACGAAGAACACATATAACTTTTATCCATTTAAGATGTATAAAAGTAATGTAACATCAACCAATGTTTCTGTATTCAATCCTTAAGCAAATACGCTACACGGTTGATTACATATTTACAATCACACTTATGCCCAGAGGAGTTGAGGTATACCGCTCATGCTCCAACCGACCACCGCTTAGTTGAAATCGATACCATACAAGGTCAATAGAAGAGTCGACTACCAAGACCTCACCCATCTCGGTCAGTACGAGACCACTGGCAGTGATATCATGTCAAACTACAACTAGCTTGTCGGGGTAAAGTGGCATCTTCGCTATAGAGCTACAACTGTAGCATGCACTCTCTTCGAGGAGATCGCCCAACAACCCTGATACATTTTCATCAGGGTGCTTACACAGCAACCCTAGTATTCCTTAGGGAGATCGCACATCAATCCCTATCTGGACGTAAGGATATGTTCATCCATCACCCACACATATTCAAAAATATGCACTCTGAGTTAAACTTGTTTCACCATTCAGCAAATCCTGACACTGATCGAATGGATCTATGGCCAGGGAAACTACATGATAAGGTTCTACTTGATTAATTAGGTGCATTACAGTATCTTTTAGCATCAACTAAGTTATGAGCATTAATTATAACAGACGGTGCTATAAAGAAAGGTGTAAAACATTTATCAAGTACTTTCATAATCTTTGGAACACATTGAATGCATAACACTTGGAATCTCAGACCCTTATCACATTACTAGGAGTTCTCATCCCTTAACATTATCATCATCATGATTGCTAGATATGGGTATTCAAACCCTTAGTTCATCATTGAACATTGTCACCTCTTATCAGGTAACCATTACCTCTAGGTCCTCAGACCCAGGTATACATTATACTTGTTGCACAAGTATTTCACATGGCTCACAAGGCCCATTTAATCTGTATCATATGAAACATCATAGCTCATACATGGTTATGCTCATCATCTCATGATACCTGCATGGTTAGTATTTCATGATAAAAACAATATCAAGTAGATATCATCACCATGCAATACAAGAGAAATACAACCTTCCCATTATTAGGGTTAGGGTTTCCCTTTTAGCCGATTAGGGTTTCAAGTTCATATTATCAAGAATCAAAACCCTGATTCATAGCTCCACACATAGTAGGAGTATCAATGTATGCTCATTAAATGATTATCACTCAAGTATGAGTTTCTCTCTCATCCTCACTAGGATATTGATTACATCATACTTTATTAAGTTGGCTCAACCCTTTCATCAAGGTACATTGGCCTTCACTAATCAAAAAATACATTAAACTTTTTACATCTTAATGTATCATTTGACATAACACACTTCATGTGTTACTTAATCAAGTATATCGGATTGGAGGTACTTACCTCCATATTGGATTTGAGGTGTTTCCACCATATCAAGCAAGAGGTGTGTGCTTCCACCATATCGGGCAAGAGGTGTGTGCTTACACCATATCGGGCAAGAGGTGTGTGCTTACACCATATCGGGCAAGAGGTGTGTGCTTCCACCATATTGGGCAATAGGTGTGTGCTTACACCATATCAGGAAAGAGGTGTGTGCTTACATTATATCAGGCAAGAGGTGTGTGCTTACACCATATCGGGCAAGAGGTGTTTCAAACTGATATCGGTTTGTGTCATGGTGATGTCATCATCATCAAGCTCTAGAATTTCCTTATTTACTGTTCTAGTTCATGGACAACAGTCCTATGAAACTATTAGAGCTCATGGATTCATCAATTAATCAAGAAAACTCGAAATTGAAAGTAGATCATCAAGTATAGCAAGATTGAAGGTGAATGATAACATGATTAGGTTCAAGTTATATAACCCACCTCAAGAACAACTTCAAAGCTCCAAGATCCAAAGCTTCACATTCCCAAGGCTTAAGATGAACTTATCAAATATCCAAGACTTGTTCACAACTCCTTTATATGCAAAGAATCCATAGATAAGAACTTGGTGAAGAAGAAAAGAAAGGAAGAATCACAACCCGAGATTCATGCTTCAACCAAGATTGAAGATGACCATGGATTCACCTTAAGCTTGAGGCTCAAGCTCCTCCTTTCTCCTCTCCTTACTCCTCAACTACTATGCAAGATATATAAGAGAAAGAGAGTTGTAGGATTTTAAAAGTTTCACTAGTAGGTGAAAGGAGTGGTATATATAATTGAGGCTCGTGAGAGAGTGTATAAGAGGTGTCATCACCTTATACTACTAGGTGACACATGTCCATGCATGGTTGACACATGTCCATTCATGCACACATATTTATATTGACATGCAAAACTCTTGAGGATAATCTAGGGATAATATTTTGTCCATTAGTTATCCTGTTGAGCAAGATATTTCAACTCAACATCACTTTATTCACAAACCGATACAACTTTTCTAAGGAAACTTGTAAATTGATAACCATCACCTTATTGAGGTGTTTAACTCATCATGTCCTTTTCCAAGAGTTCAAAAAATGATATGGGACCTCCTCTATGGCTCCTTGGCCGATAGTCACTCCCATATGAGCTCTACAACTCAATACAACTCATCTATACAACTCTTCTTGGACTTTTCATCACTCAAATATGATTCAAACATGGTGTCGCTTTCTTTATCTCTCCTCTAGATGATTATAAGAGAGAGTAGGGACACTCTTGAGGTGGTAATTTGCATATCAACCCTACATTTTGGGTAAATTGTAAATTGCACCAAAACTGGTACATAAGGCTCAAGCATTATTCAAACAAGCTCCAACTTGGAACTTAGGCTTTCCACAAGCCACCCCTTAGCATCATTCTATATATTATGATGCTAAAGCACTTGAAGCACATTCAAATGTGACATATTTTAATATGACCCCTCATCTTGGGTAAATTGCAATTTACACCCAAACTATCATATTATGCACAAACAACTTGCAAATAAGCTCAAACTTGAAAATTAAACTCTCCTTGAGTCTTAATTACTTTTAAAAATATTAAAAAAGTTTATGAATAACTTACTTAAGCAAAACTTCCAAGTTTACGCCATAAACCAGGTCAAGGATGCTACAATTATCAACCCCTAACAGGGACTTCGTCCCCAAAATCTCAAGAGAAAAGAGAAGGGTACTTCTTCCTCATTTCTTTCTCCAGCTCCCATGTGGCTTCTTCAACACCATAGTGATGCCAGAGAACTTTTATAAGAACTATGCCTTTCTTTTTCAACTCCTTAATTCTTCTGTCAAGAATCATCATTGAACCTTCCACATAGGATATATCTTCATTGAATTCTACCTCTACATGTTGCAATACCAACTCTGTATCAGGATGACACTTTCTCAGCATAGATATATGAAACACTGGATGTAGTCTATGTAGCTCAAGTGGCAAATCCAACCTATAGGCTACCTTTCCAATCTGTGTTGTAACTGGGTAAGGTCCCATAAATCTAGGAGCTAACTTACCCTTCTTCCCAAATCTAAGAACACCTTTTCAAGGAGAGACCTTGAGATACATTCTATATCCAACTTGAAATTCTAAAGGTCTATAATGTTTATCGGCATATGACTTATGGCTATCCTGTGTAGCCTTCAACTATTGTGTTACAACTCGTTCCTAGCCTTGTTGATAATCCTAGAGATTTAAGATAATCTTAGTGTTTTTCATGTTTTTGTTAGTAATATTTTATCTTGTGCTTTATATTAACTTTTGTAACCTTAAATACTTATTTGGGCAACTCATAATTATGACTTAAGCATACTATAAAGATCCGATTTGGAGTTAATATATCATTAACCCATACATGTGTGCAAGAAGATAGTTAATGACATTGGAGGAAATAATTAATACATATTTTTTCACTGATAATTTTATCAAAATAATATTTTATTATTGTAGATAATTCAATTATTAATCTAATGAAAAAAGAATGAACCAAATCGGAGTTAATATGAGAGAGTTATGCCCTTTTTAGTAAACATATATTGAGCACCGCGACCGGCGATGCTAACACCGTGACGCTACGTCGACACCATGGCCTATGACGCTAGCACCGTGACCGTGACACTGCATCAATACCGCGATCTGCAATGCTGCGTCGACACTACGACCGCGACTGCCACCGCCCAGGACAGCCAATCGTAAAACGATCATATCTTGAACAATACTTATCCGTTTTCAACGAAACGAAGTACGTTGGAACCGTGATTCAATCCTATATCATACTAGATAACTTGTTATATAATAGGGAGACCTAGAAGGTGATTTATGTGGCAATTTTTGGGTAAGAACGTGAAGAACTGCAGAAATCCAAAGGGGTTGCTATATATTCGACTTGGTAAGTAGGTTTAACCCTTGATTATTCCTTCTCTTCATTTTTCCTTTGCTCAAGATCCCTAATCCAGCAATTTTAAGATTTGTCTTAACCTCTTATCTTATCTTCTACCTACATCAGATCCTCTTTAGGATTGGGAAACACATTAAAAGGTTGTATTGAACGATATCTTGAGGTTTAAAGCTTGATCTTGACTTGTGTGAGCTAAGATCCGAGATTAGTTAGTGAAAAGCCTAAGATAAGTGACCTTGGGCAATGTAACATACTAGATCTCAGACCCTACCTTGGAAGTTGACATTTTGGACTTAGCCAAACAAGGTTGAAGGTTAGACCTCAATAGACATTTTATATAATCCCAATGAGCTAATACATTTATAGATCACCTTAATGTAGCTCTCTAACATTAATCTTAGGTTTATAATACATAAAATATGCCACATAACTCATTTTGGTGGTAATATGAAGATAAGAAACTTAATTGGATAAATAATTTGGATAATAGGCCGTTAATGGGCCATATGACATATATCATAAAAATAAGTCTCAAAAGAGGAAACAAACTTCAAATTCGAATTCTACATATCAAAATTAGCCTACATGTCAAATTTTATCTAATTTGAACAACCTTGAAATATTAGGATAAGTTTAGGAGAGAGAAAATGAGTAAAAGGCATAAGTAATAAATAATGTGATTATATAACTTAAAAATATATAAATAATGGAAAATTAATATTATAAACATCAAATATCACTTGTGGATAAAATTTGGTCCAATTTGGATGTTGTTTGTACAAGTTATGCAATTTTAAGTACATTCTGGACTTTTATGCAATTTACCTAATTGAGAGGTTTTCTTTGCATATTATCTCATGAATTTTAATCCTTAGATATTCCCTTACCATTAATGATATTTGAAACCATTGGAGAACCTAGTTTCACCTTAGTTTGAGTGTATTTCTTTCTAAGGGCATTATAGGGATTTCCCTCTTTATAAAGATGCTTATCCTTAAAAGCTATCAACCAATGAGGTTATTTCTTTCTTGCAAAAAGGTGGGGATGGCCTAAAATAATCTATGGGCTCTTAGGACTGACTTTGGATATGCATGAAGCCTCTATGAGCTATCCTCTTGCATGGCCATCAATCCCTAGGCTAAAGACACATGGAAAGTCCCTTAAGACTCCTCATGCTTCACCTCTTTCTATATATAGCCATGTATACCCCTTCCCAACTCATAATTCGAAAACTATTTCTCTCCTTTTCTTTCCTCTATCTTAGATAATAGTTCCTTCTGTATTTTGCCACGAAGTTGCTGCCCCAAGGCAAGAGAGGGAGCCTACCTTGGTGAAGAAGGCTCCTAGGGCTTCCAAATTGCCCTATTAGGGTTTCTAAAGCTCCTCCTTGGTAAATTCGACCAAAACTAGTAAGTTTCCTCCATTAATTCCATATTTTCATACTTTTAGTCTTCCTTACACCTTCCTACAGGTCGGAACTATGACCATACATGGTGAAACCCCACCTAGAACCCTAAAAACACCTCATCTCTATGCTCTTTTGCTAGGGTTTATCACCTCTAAGTGGAGAAGGTGATCTTTGTTCAAGAAAGGAGCTAGGCTTGGAGCAACCAGACCTTATAAGCTCGGGTTCCTTGCTGTTTGGACCTTATTATCTTCCCTAGGTATGAGCTTCATAACCCCCTTCCCATATATTTCTTATTACATGCTTAAAACTCATGGTCTTATGTTAAAAATTGACGATGTGTCGATTTCTAATTAGTCGATTTTCAATAATTCATAACTTTTGATTCGTTTGTCCAAAAATTAAAGTAAAATATGTTATGAACTCAGAAAAACATGTTCTTTTTAATAAAAATATTTCCAAGTATTGGTTTTCAGTTTTGTCGAAAAGAGTTTTTAGAAAATGAATTAAATACCTAAAAATCACCAAAAATACACTTTAACCTTCATAACTCCAATATATGCAAAATTATATGTTTTCTTAATTATAAAAACCTAAATAAGTTAGTGGTGATATTTTTGAGATCTGAATCGAGGTTTTGTGTAAAAATTTCATATATTAGGGTTTCAACTCTTTAATGTATATATGTTATTCTAATACATGAATATGAAATTGGAAATAGGACAAGTGGACCTTGATTTCAACTAAAGGTTTGGAAAAGAGGCTAATAGGACTCTAAGTAAGAGAGGTATGATGTATCCCCTATTCCTCTATAATGAGCAATTCACCTATCTTTTCATTCTCTTGAATTTGACCTACACAATATGTCTTATCTCTTGTTATCATGGTTCGTCTGAACTATCTTACTTGTTATGAACTTAGATATTTTCTTGATATCTTTTCTTGTGCCTTGGTGCATGTTGGTCTCTTATATTGGTATGTGCCACCTTGAAGTGGATGTTATATATTTGCATTGTCCATTGTGTGATGACAACCTTTGTATCATCTTCTGACTAAACTATTTACTTGCCTCTACATTAAACATGCTATGTGATTCAGTAGCACTAGAGTAGTGTAATTACATTGGTTTTGGGGTAGTATTCCCCTATTGTTTATTTGGAGGGTGGCAGTATACCATTCCTTTGTAATTGAGTGTGGCAGTAATCCATACTCAACTTTATATATTTGGGAGATTGGCAGTATTCCTTTCTCTATCAGGCTTCAACTTTATGAGGGTTGGCCGCCAATTGTGTTTATATTGTTCTAGGGCTATGTTTATCTCACATGCATGCATGTTGATTATTGTGGGGTGTGTGCCCTACTACTTTCTTTTGTGCCAGTATTGCACAATATTTATTGTTTCGATCATGGCAAGTATCTTCTTTTATTATGAGATGATGATTCTTTTCTTTTATGCCCGATTGGATAGTCCTTATCTCTTGTATGGGAAGCATTTTACATTTGAAGTCCTTATTGCTTAAATTGCTCAAAGTTTCATTTAGCATACACATACCGGCTTTTTTCTGATGTATTTCTTTTCTTCTTCTCTTTTGTGGGGTATGCTTCCATCCCCAGGTTAGATAAAGAAGAGGCGAAGTTCGACATCAACCTTGTAGCTGAGCTTTTGGGGAGACTTGAAGAGGTGGTTAGATGACCCTTAGCTTGATCTTTGGCTTATGTGATTAGATTTCCTTTTTGACACCCATATGCGGTGAAGTGTTGTATCATGTTATCGAGCATTGTAAATTGTTAGATAATGATATTTTCCGCTGCTACTCCTTGTGTAATGATACATACATGTTGAAAGAATTGGTCTCCATCCCTTTGACGGAAAACTTTATGTGGTGTTTGGTTTTAAGGGATGTGGTCTTTTCTTTTTAGTAGAGGAGTGGTTTCACTCCTTTACAGGCAATGTATGTGAGTAGATAATCATCATTTAGCCCCGATTTAAAGCATAACAATTCAAATAATAGTTTCCATTATTTGATTCTTGCTCTATGATATTGTGATGGTTTAAATAAATGTATGTGGTGAATATTAGTAGTCGAAATGCTTGATTAATCATATTATTAGTGATGTATTACCATGTTGAAAATTGTCTTGTGAATTGTCGTGATTCAACAGGTGATGAATGTGTAAACTAAGGCACCGAAAAGATAGGTTTCCATAGTTCATGTTTAAAGAGTTGGAGTATGGTTGTGAAATATATGAAAATTATTTAAATGTGAGATACTTAATTGTTAGAAATAGGGAAATCATTAGCTACAATGATGATACATGTTATATTAACTAAACACCACTAGACATTAGATGCCATGGACACTATATAATCCTCACATGATGAGGCCTGCGTTGTGGGGAGGAAATGGTTTCCCGACTGGAGGTAGTCCAGATCGAGGTAATTCGGAGCGTACCAGTACGGTGTGGGGGTTTGACCAGTAGGGAAAACTCCTTACAGTTGTGTGGTACCCAACACCAACTGGGGATGTCAGTGGTACATGTGCTACATGTTGTAGTAATCAGTGGTCAGTAGGTCCACTGATGCACTTTAAGTTTGAGGGCTTTGACTCACCGCCTGAGTACCCAGGTTGAGAGGTGGAGTCTGAGATATCCAGCTGCTCCCATTAACCACTGAGAGGTAGACGTGCCGATTCCAGCTGTAGACATGGTATTGAGATTAAAGACTTAGGAACCCGAGCATGCTTCTAAGTCTTGTTGTAACATCCTCAATTTCATAGCTAATGCAAGCCTTTAATGTGAGGTTTTCTAGTAAGTGTATTCCAAGGGACATAATGAACATAACCATAGCTAGGTATGTAAGTCATATGATCAACAAATACACACATAATGGCTTAAATGTGTATGATTGTAGTCAAGTGTAGATGAATATGAATGAATAATTCATGTAAATGGCAATGTGATGAATATATAATATGATGACTTCAGTTACTGGTTTGAGCTCTAGACCAACTTAGGTCTCATTATTAAGGAAGTAAAGTAATGTTGACCTAATGTATCATATAAAAGCTTATGTTGAGGGAATATTGATTCATGCTTTATTTCCATAACTAAAAATAGATAATGAACCTTTTGAGAGATCAGGGAATGGTTTGGGGGCCCTAGAACCTTATTCAATTATGATTGAGCCAATTAAGATTCACATATGGGTCCTTGGAGTTCAAATTTGGGGATTAAGCATTTTGTGTTCATAATAATACTCAATATAATTTTGATAGATGGACAATTGATATATAAGATCAAGGGAGAAAACTTAGATTCTTTTATTTATCTAGTGGCCTAGGTGATTAAATTAGTAATTATCTGGATTTTATTTAAAAGATAGTTTTAGATTGTCTATCCAGTTAGATTCTACCTAGAATCTTGCTCATGTAAAGATGATGATAATATAATGTTTGTATCAAAATTTGGAATCATATGGAGCTATGAGTTAGGCTATAGAAATATTTCTAGAAACTGGACTTTTATGCAAAAGAAGAAAAAAAAGAAAAAAAATATATAAAGTTGGTTCGTGATCCCTATTCATCTGAAACAGGGACCCGAACAGAGTCCGGGGGAGAAGAGATCTCCTCACGAGATCTGGGGTTTTAATCCTATAAAAGACTTCTATATTTGTAGTCTAGGGTTAGACAAACCCAGATCTAGGGTTTTGACTCAAAACAATGAGAAAGAGAGGAGATAAATAAGGAAGAGGGTTGGGCGGTGGCTTGGAGTATTCCTAATTGGGACTTCAACTCACGACCCCGACCGAGCAGATGTAGCACCTCCAATGATGGGCAGGACATAGAAAATCTCAAACCAGCACTTTTGCCATGCTATCTTGGCCAGGGAGGCAACACCACACCGCCGGAATCGAGCCATGGCAGTCGGCCCAGAATAGAGCTGCGGCGATCGCACGCAGCACATACGTAATAAGGAGATGCTCCCCAGCTAAATGGGTCAATAGGATATTGGGTACAAAGTGAGTATCCGCGAGTAAGAGAGAAACATAAGAGAAGGGGCGACGCCCACTAGGTCTTTTGGATTCCAAACCGACAGTTGAGATTGATCCAAAAGAAGGTAATTTTCAAAATTCATATCTTTGCATAGGAAGCTCAGTTTTTAGCAAATAAGGTTTCTGTGGAAATCCTATGATGTCTAATATCTTATAAAAATGGTTGCAAAGGGTTTTTCAGATGTTTGATAATTAGTATAATTTGATTTTCAAGATATAGGAGATTTCCATGTTTTGGATATTAAAAATAGGAAACGACTTCGTAAATTCCTGAAAATTTAGTAATAACTATATATTGATATGTTTAACATAATTTCAAAGCATGATCATTTTGATATGAAGTTTGAATAAGGTTTTTAATGTAAACCCTAATAAGGGTATTTTGGGTATTTCACCCAGGACTTGATCATAAAATGACCTGGTATTTTTATTCAGGACATTAATACACTGTACGATTATTTTTCTAGAGATTTGATGGATTTTCTTGTGTTATTATGTTAGTATGTACTTTTGGACCTAAGTGGTCATTATCTAGAATAATAGATGATTATCTTGAGACAATAAGTGATATATATGCCTAATTAAGTATGATATTATTTATCTAAATGGTGTTTTAATTTGATTTCATAACAGAGTCAAGTAAGACTGACTATGTTTGAGATTTTCTTCTTATATGATCTATATGTTCATATTAGTGCATAAGAAGATTTATGTCTTATTTGAGTATAAAGATAATATTGATTATATAGTATGTGTTTTATTTTATTTAAACGGCAAGATTTTATGATGATCATAGATTAAAGTTATGTTTAAGAACCCTAAGTTGGTATATATAGTTAGGAAGATGGGATTTGAGATTTATAAATAGAAAGAGGGAACATAGGCTTGGACTGATAAAACTATGATGATATCCAGGTTATTAAAGTTATGGAACTTGGAATCGAGACTTCCTTATCGATACCATCTGTACAAGAGGTAAGTGGTTCATGCCCATAAGTATTCATATTTTAAGTCACCATGTTTACAAGTACATTAAATAAGACTTTCATGATTTATGTGGTTCAATGTTGGAAGATTTTAATGTTAAGCTATGTGAATAATATTTTCCTCATGGTTCTATGATTATGTAAATTCTAATGCCCAAAATCCCAAATAGAGATATGTTACCCACAATGTTTGTGATTCATGGGCCATGTACATGAGTAAAATAACGAATCATGTTTTGACACAATTCCTTAGAAATGATTTAAATTATTGAATAAGATTTCAATATAAGATAAGCAAGTAATATAGTCATAGCTAGTTAATGATTTGGGATAACTTTGTATCGAGATTTTAAGTTCAAGTATGTTGTTAGGATTTATCAAATACATAGATATAGCCATGTTTTAAGATTTCAATTAGAATTATGTTTTCTTATATATAGAGATCCAAGAATTAAGTAGTTAATCAGATTCTATAAAATGAGTAATATCTTTAAGTTAAGTACAAGGTGAGAATGCAAGACATGATCCAATTTTCAAGATAAATGTACCGTTGGGATTAGAATGTGTTGTTAATTGATTTATGATGATAACATGAATTATGATGCATTAAGTTATGATTAAGTTTCAAGATAAGATTATATAAGATTGATATTTTAGGGTTTAAGTTGTAAGGTGTGGGCTCATATATAAATATTAAAATTCAGGATAAGATCAGATTTAATAAGATCTTATAAAGGTTAAATCATCTTGTCAGAA
Organism: Alisma plantago-aquatica; assembly: GCA_963693085.1. Lineage (NCBI taxonomy): Eukaryota > Viridiplantae > Streptophyta > Magnoliopsida > Alismatales > Alismataceae > Alisma > Alisma plantago-aquatica. The sequence goes on along the minus strand of OY856412.1, from coordinate 435,409,811 downwards.
TTCATGTCTTTAAATACTTTGTAATTAAACTACTTTCATAAAGTTGACTTAAGGTACTTTGTATGCTTAGTCTTTCTATATGTAATTCAGATCCTATTCCTAAGCCTTTAGACTCAGTTGTCATATAATTATTATCAATGAGGTCATTCTAATAAATCAGAGTTTCAAACTAAGATATATCTAGATAATAAGAACATCATATTTAGATTTAGACTTAGACTACTCATTGTGTGAGTAGCCAAATACTAAATAAAGATACATGATAAGGGTTTTAGACCCAATCTCAATTATGAAGTGATTGAGATCCATATTCTCATTTAGTAAAAGATTTAGTTCATAATTTAAGAGTAGAGATTCAGATTCAGAGTTCAGTACATCTTTAGTACTCAATATTCAGTTTCAGACATGTTCAGATTCAGAATTTAGTAAGCTTAGACTTAAGATAATTAATTCAGAACCTTCACATAATATATTATACGATAAGTCCTCATTGAGAGAGTCCCGAGATGATTCAGAGACATCTGTTGCCAATTCATAGGAGTGTTTACTCCATTTCATAGGGCACGTTGTGCCAACAGAGGGTGTGTTGCACCGTAGAGGACACTTCGGTGTCAACAGAGGAGGACTTATTGTATAATGGTGGGCACAATCAGATAAAAATCATAAGTAAAAGATATCTTAGTTTAGAGCATGCCCATAATCTCATCCATGAGTATAATGAGAGGATATCAGATAAGATAAGTATTGTTGACTCAAGGTCAATTAGGTCAATGTTGACTCACGTCTAAATTGACTAAACCCGTGTTTTGATGATGACTAACCATTCCACATATTGGTGTCTAATGCTTCTACTTGAGTGTTTTCAGATTAGGTATAGACACACTCCAAATGTCCTAACTTGCGCATATCAAATTGGAGAAAAGACAAGTCAAAGTCAATACAAGTGCACATTTTTAAAATATGATGTAAATTCATTAGAATCATGTTGTAAATCACTTGTAATGATTGTATGACTTGTAATTAAGCTTGGAAAAAACCAGGAGCACTTAGATCGAATGTTTAAGCACTCAAAATCCATTTTCCAAAATTCACATCAGGTTGTTCATCGGTCGAGTTGTCAATACAAAGAACTCAACTGATCCTAATTTGATCTTGAAAATGACTTTTGATTGGTCGAGTTTACACTTCACAAAACTCGATCAATGGAGTACCTGACCAATTCGATTTTCATTAGTTGGTCGAGTTTCCCCAGGACAAACTCGACCGATGGTCTGAATATCAACTTTGTCTTTTACTCTATTGGTCGAGTTACCTTTATAAAAACTCGACCAATTGCACTGTACAAAAAAGTGCTTCTAGCCATTGTGGAGTTGCAACAAGTGAAAATATATCTGTTGCAAGCCACAAAATAGCTAGTTTTCATTTTCAAGTGTTCCCAAAGGCTAAGAGGCATCCCTAGCTATAAATAGGACCCCTTGGGCTTCATTCCAAGGTTGAGCATTCAATGCAAAACTCTATGTGAGGTTCCTATTCTATAGTTAAGTGCTTCCTACAACCTCCTCTCTCTCTCAAAGCTTAATCACTTGCTACATTTGTTAGAGTGAGTAGGAAATCTATAAGAGAGCTAGTCCTACATGTATATCTTGTGAGGCTCTCACTTCCACCACCTCCTTATCTCTCATTTCGACCATGAAGATGAAGGCTCTCTCTCTTAGCTAAGAGTGGTGTAAAGAACAAGGGAAGGAGTCCCTTGGTGAAGATCTAGGATGAAGACTTAGAGTAAGAGTGGGTAAGCCCTTGGTGAAGGCAGAAGACTCCTTGCTCAAGTGGGTAAGTCCTTGGTGGAAGCTTCTCCGAGTGAAGGTGAAGTCAAAGTCAAAGGTGGAAGATCCAAGAAGAGTGGGTAATCCCTGCAAGGCTGAAAACTTGTATAAGAGTAGGTAAGTCCTTGGAAGAAGGTGGAAGACTCCTTGCAAAGTGGGTAAGTCCTTGGTAAGGTTGAAGACTAATTGTATTGGATAGGTAAGTCCTTTGGTGGTCATATATTGTATCTCTTATAATGAATATAATGAAGATGCAAGATTAAGAAATCCTATAGGTTGACCTCTCTAGGTAGTGGACTGACTCACTTCTAGTTTGAAGTGTGGAACCACTCTAAATAGCTTGTCAATTGGTGTATGTTCAATCTCTCTCTCCCTTGCTATGCATGTTTTAGTTGTACTCAAACTTCCTATTTAGCAACCTTGTTTTGTGATATATCTTGAAGGTCTAATGAATTTTGTTTAAGTGCATTCATCTCTATTCACCCCCCTCTAGAGCATCTAATCACCCATCTAGGATCCAACAATTGGTATCAGAGCGGGCTTCTCCAATCATACTTCAACAAGTAGGAGAAGATGGGTGACTACCAAGGAGAGATATACTTGATCAACCTACCAATATTTGATGGGAGCAATTTCCTCTATTGGAGAAGAAGACTTCAATTCTACATCTAAGGATCAAGTCTTGAGATGTGGCAAATGGTGAACATCCCATACAAGCTACCAAAGACAAAGATTGAAGAATGGGATAATGCTACCTTGAAGAAAGCAACCTTGAATGCTAGAGCCATGCACATCCTCTATGCCTCCATGACCTCCACCGAGTTCAACCAGATTTCTTCATGTGAAACAGCCTATGAGGTATGGAGAAAGCTATGCATCACCTATGAGGGGACAGATCAAGTGAAGGAAAGCAAAGTCTACATGCTCAAATGGCTACTTGAGAACTTCAAGATGGGAAAGGAGGAAAGGATAGCCAACATATACTCAAGGCTCAACACCATTGTGAATGGTCTTGCTGTTCTAGGTCATCCTATGTCTAGAGGAGAGATCAACTCAAAGATCCTTAGAACTCTTCCCAAGAGGTGGGAACCCAAGGTGACTTCCATTGAAGAAGCAAGGTCTCTTAAGGATGTCCCTATTGAAGAGATCATTGGAAATCTATAAGCACATGAAGCCACACTTGACAAGAAGGAGAAATGGCACTCAAGCTCAAGTGACTCCTCCAACTCAAGCTCAAGTGGCTCCTCCAACTCAAGCTCAAGTGAAGATTCAAGTGAAGGATCAAGCTCAAGCTCTAGTGATGAAGGAGAATGCCACTTTGCTCTTATGGCATCAACAAGTAAGGACTCAAGTGAGGTAAATCTAAACTCTTTAGATAAAGAATCTTTGATTGCTATTATTCATGATACTTGTGCCTCTCTTAAGTCTTATAAAAGGAAAAAGAAAAAGCTTGCTAGAATTGTTGATAATTTACATGTAGAATTAAATGATCTTGAACATGCTAATTCTTGCTTGCTTGATGAAAAAAATGCTTGTCTTAGCCAAGTAGACTCTCTTAAACTTGAAAATGCTAGTTTTCTCGATAAGATTAGATTTCTAGAAGCTCAACCTCTTATGCCAAGTTCTAATGAAGAGCATACTTTAATTGTTGATTCTCTCATGCCTGATATTTATGTTCTTAAATATGAAAACAAGGACAAAGATTTTGCTTTGCAAGGATTAGAATCTGAAAATGGTGTTTATCTTTCTAAGATTGCTTTGCTTGAAACAAAAAATATCTCCTTGCTTGCTAAAATCAATGTGCATGAATCTTGTTCTAGTTCTACTAGTAAAGAGATTGATGTTGCTGCTCTTCATATTGATAGAGATTCTTATTTAACTAAAGCTCTTTGCTTAGAAAATGATCTTTTGCATGCTAGAGATAATATCAATCATTTGTCTTCCACTATTACTTCTCTTATGCATGATAATGATGGTTTGAGATCTTCTTTGCAAAGATTCTTCGTTGGTAAAAAGAATCTTAATGACATCCTACACCATACTACTAAACAAATTGGTAGACATGATTTAGGATATGATAGTAGTCAAAGGAACAACAAAGGTAAAGGACCTCCAATATTACATGGAGAATACTCTAGTTCCAAGACTATGGGCACATGCAACTGTTGCAATGATTTTGGTCATTATTCTACTTGTTGTCATTTTAGGAAAGTACCCAAGAGCAATAGGACTTGGGTTGTTAAACTAACCCCTCCGGACCCAAAAACATGATTGGGGACCACTTCATCTTTCTTCTTGTAGGTACTTGAAAATGGATTGACTTGAGCTATTGAATTGCAAATTGACTTCTCAATCCACATGGAAGAAGAAAGGTGAGATGTGTATGAGGTGAAAACAAGTGGAAAAGTAATGGTAAGCACAAAGGTAATGCTTTTCTTGCTTATAACCAATCCTAACTTGTTTTTATCAAGATAGTGTGCACTATACATATGGTTTTTGAGTCAAAAGTGGTATTTTTGTGTTTCTCTTCACACTCTTGCTCAAAAACTGTTCCAAATGCTTTTATAGTGAATTACTAACTTGCTTAGACATGTTTGAATATGGTTTGTATATTTATCATGCTTCTAAATATGTTTTTATGAAATATATGTACTTTTTGACAGCAGCTCTGTCAGTTGAGTTTGTCATGTTTAAAACTCGACCAATAGGTACCAATGGGTGTTTCCATCAGCTGTCATTGGTCGAGTTGTCAATGCACAGAACTCGACCGATAACACTATACACAGAATACACAGTTGGCTTATTGGATGAGAATTTCCCTCTCAACTTGATTTTCTCAACCAATAGCCTTATTCTTTGACACTCCTTTGGTACCTTTATATATGCATGTTGCCATGTTCTAAATTGCCTATCTTGATTACAACTCTATCTCTCTAATTGTTCTAAATTGGTATATCTATATGTTGCAATTACTTGCTTTGAGTTGTTTTGCAGGTTTGATGACGATCTCTTTGGATCTCTTGGTTGTGTATAAAATTTCTTCTGTTGTACTCTAACTTGCTACATCTATCTAGGTGTATATCTTGTTTTGATACAACCTTGAGGTTCTTAGTGGTGATCATCTTTTGGTAATGATGCATACTTGTTATGTGAGTTATATCCTTTCATGCTTCTAAAATTGCTTATCTCTTTGTTTGGATATATCTCTACATATACTCATAGCTTGCTTTATCTTGTGTATCATTTGGTATCTCTTACTATGATCTAGATCCTACTAGTTGTTACAACCCACGTCGAGCTTATCCTGTAAGTACGCTGTTAAGCAAGAGTTTAGCTGATGTGTTAATTTCTAAGCTTGTTTTTGTTAATAATGTTTAAAATGGATATGATATGTTCTTAGTGTGTTTTCTAGCTTCTAAAGCGTGTAGGACCTTACGCTTGAAACGTTGCCAGAGAAATCATTCAAATCTGACCTTCGAGTCAAAAGTTGCAAGTTTTTGGGCTTATAGGGACCCGTTTGTAATTTTTGAAAGTTTCGAACTTTGCGATTCGGCCCCTAGGTTTTCTTCCTTATTCTCTCCTTTTCACTTAACTCGTTTCACTTTCTCAGAAATGAGAGAACGCTTCTACATTCTCCTTCCTTGCGTGAGAGCGAGAGAAAGAGAGAGAGAGAGAGAGAGAGAGAGGGAGCTGAGAAGGGAAAGGCGTCGGAGCTTCGTTTTGCTCCGATCAACTGCTGCAGCTCGTCCTCTTCCCTCCGTTGATCTTCTTCTCCGTCGATTTGATCCGGGTTTGCAGCTGGAGCTGCGGTTGCAGGAAAAACGGCTAAGAAATTGGGGCGCAAGGAGTAGCCCTAGCTCGTTTCTTTCCTCCCTTCAGGTGCGGTTTAGTGATGTGTATCGTTTGCGAAAGTTTTGTGGTGTTTGTTTGCGATTTTCCCGACGATTCGAGAGAAATCGACATCTGCAGCCCGGTTTTGTTTTCTGCATGTGCGCGGTTCGGCCGAGTTCCTATTCGGTCGGCCGAGTTGCATATTAGGGCAATCGTGCTGTGTTTTTGGGTCGGCCGAGTTTGAGTCTTGGATCGGCCAAGTTTCTTATTTGGGTAACCGAACAGCATTTTTGTCGGCCGAGTTTGGTCCTGATCGGCCGAGTTTCCTTGTAGGTGTATAAGAGGTGTCCTGATCGGCCGAGTTCCTCAGAGGATCGGTCGAGTTGCCAGTTGATCGGCCGAGGTTTGTCGGCCGAGTTACAGATTCTGGGAAGTGTTTGTCCGAGTTCCATAGTGATCGGCCGAGTTTCAAGTGGTGAGTGGCAGTTCATTTAGAAATCATTATTTAACTCATTTTAAATGCTTATTTGCTTCAGTATCAGTTGATATGACCTATAAACAATGTAGCATGTACTTTTTAGTATGATAAGTTCATTGGAACTTGAAATGCGTGATAAGAATGATGAGAAAGAGGAAATTCTGTGTTTTACAGTTGTAATGTGATATTTCTGTTAAATTGTTTATCTGTTAATTAATTAATAGACCTAGATGCCCTAACACCGTAGAACCCCTTAGACAGGTCTGCAACTTTGGGGTGAAACTCGTGTTGCAACATCATCCGTGCTTGTGTCACGGACAAATGAGGAAAGAGAGGCAGTGTCCAACAACAATAGTGCTTGTGTCACGATGGCACTGCAAAAACAAAAGAAAACTTGGTTATCTAACACCATTCGTGCTTGTGTCATGAAGGTAACCCTGTGAGACTCTCCGCCGGTGTACTCAGGTTAAAGGAGAAGTCGGGAGCACACGTGGTTGTGCAGCACACGTGGTTGTGCGTTGAGGCCGTGGAGCCTGGGTCCTGTGCAGACCAGGACGAGTAGTCAGACTTAGCACTTCCCGGGTGTGTCGCTAAGTCTTGTACGGTGGGACCGTAGCATGGACTTGCTGCGGATCTTTATATGCAGAGTACACTGCATGTATTTAGGGCATAATCAAAATGAATAAGTAATCATGTAGGATCACAGTAAATTTATATAACTGTTTATTTACCTGAAATACCTGTTGATGCTTAGAAGTGTGGTTATTATCTGTATATTTGCTACGACTAATAGAACTGCCCTGCTTGAACTGCATATATGTTTATTTTCAGTTTATAAACCTGACGAGTTGTTTAGTGATAGCTAAGTGAAATGTTATTCACTGAGCGAGTAGGCTCATTCCTCTACTCAAACATTTTCAGGTCAGCATCAGCATCAGGAATCAAAAGGATCGTTTCACCCTAACGCTTAGTCGATAGAAGGTTTGTTGTTAGCCTAGTTAGAGGTCTCTTAGTCCATTCCCCTCGATCCTCGGGACAAGGTGTGAGTGAGAGAGAGAATGTGTACAAAGATGTAAATTAATGTTATGTTTTCTTTATGTTAATCAATGTTTTATGCTGTAGACTTTGCTTGTATCTTCTATCAGTTTAATAGAGAAGTTTCTGCAGTTTGTTTAGTTCTTGTTTACAGCTTAAACTTGATTATCAATTAAATGCCTTGGATTGTTTCAAAAGCGACGAGTGGTTGATTATGTGTAATTTCCACCTGTCATGCCCTAATTTCGTGGTTTGTGGCTAATGTGAGATTGGGGCGCGACAATTTTTGGTATCAGAGCCTAGGTTTGAGTACTTAGTTACTCAAGGTCAGGGGACAATAAGAGACCAATAGGATTAAGGTTTAGGTGTCTTTCTTCTATCTGTAGTTTTCTAACAGGAAATGTTTTGTTATATCATTGCAGATGGCAGAAAGAGGCTTTGATCGTGATGATCAGGCTGAGAGACATGTTGGCCCCGATCCTTTGTACTTAGGTCCAGGTGGTGGTGACCACGTGGATGAAGCATCTCGTATGTATAGGATGTTTCTGGAGACCAGGGAGAAGTACAAGGCTGATAGGTGAGCTTCTACTTCTACCAGCAGTAAGGATCTGATGCGATCGTATGAGCTTGTAAAGAAGCTTGGTGGTACAGAATTCAGTGGTACTACAGATCCTGCCGAAGCTGATGAGTGGTTTAGACAGATGGAAAAGGTCTTTCGTCTGATGGAGCTTCCAGAAGATAAGAAGATCAATCATGCGGTCTACCTTTTGACAGGCGATGCAGAGTTGTGGTGGCGTGGTGTGGAAGAAAAGAGAAGAGGTACAGAGCTTTCCTGGCAGGATTTCTCTGAGGAGTTTCATCTCAAATTCTATCCACCCACTTTTCTTAATGAGAAAATTAGGCAGTTACAGAATGTCAAGCAGGGGAACATGAGAGTTACCGAGTATGAAGCGCTTTTCACACAGTTAGCGAACTTCTGTCCGCAGCTTGTTCCCGATAACATAAAGAGATGTAGAAGGTTCCAAGAAGGACTAAGGCCAGAGATTCGGCATACAGTTTCTGCTACTAGTAGGAGGAACAGAGAGAACTTTGGTGAGTTTGTCGAGGCTGCTAGACAGGTTGAAGAATCTGTGAATGCTGACAAGGTGCCTGAGTCTAAGAAGAGATCTGCAGACTTCAGTAGAGGGCAATCCAGTAGTGGATACAGAGGTGGAGGTAGAGGTTTCTTTTCTAAACTTGGGCGTGGTTTTGGTTGTTTCGGCAGGAAGAGATCCGAGGATGTCACTACTTCCAGAGGCAGAGGAGGATACAACCCAGGAAGATGGGGCAGTGCCGATAGTGGACAGTCTTCTGGGTCGTCAATGTCAGTGACAGGTCCCCAGAGGCAAGATTTACCACCATGTGACAAATGTGGAAGGCCACATACTGGACCGTGTTGGAGTTCTGGTTGTTATGCCTGTGGACAGATAGGACATGTCAAAAGGGAATGTCCTCAACTTCGGCAAGCAGCATCACAAGCTTTCCAGCCTCAATACCATGATGTTCTGAGTTCCTCTGTGGCTTCTGGTTCTAGAGGTGGTGGAGTGTCTAGTGGCAGGAGTGGTCAGAGAGGACAGCGTGGCAGAGGGAGAGCTTCAGCACGTTTCTTTTCTTTAACACCTCAGGAAGGTATAATTTCTTCACAAGTTGTTACAGGAGAGATGCTTTTGTTTAATAGTATACCAGTCTCAGTTTTGTTAGATCCGGGTGCTACTCATTCTTTTATACAACTCTCTTTAGTCAGTAAACTTAATCTGTTAACTCGAGAGTTGGTAGATGAGTTAGTGTTGAGGGTTCCACTAGGTGGACCAATAGTTTTATCCGAGTCTTGTCCCGGATGCTTGTTATCTTTTGGAGGTTTCACCTTTGCTGTTAATCTCATACCCTTGGATGTAAATACCTTTCAAGTCATCTTGGGTATGGATTGTCTTGAAACATATCGAGTGCAACTCGATTGTTGGAAGAAGGAAGCTACCTTTCAATTAGGTGAATTTTCTTGTGTCTTTGCTGGAGACAGGAAGGTTCTGCCTACGTGCATAGTATTAGCTGCTGTAGCTGATAAGATGTTACAGAAAGGATGTGAAGCGTTCCTTGCTCATGTGGTTGACACCAGAGTAGAGAAGAGCACCGCCAGTGTTTATGATGTGCCTGTGGTTCGTGAGTTCTCTGATGTTTTTCCAGAGGAGTTACCAGGCTTACCTCCTGTCAGAGACATTGATTTTGAAATTCAGATATATCTAGGTAGTCATCCAGCAGCACTACCAGCCTATAGAATGGCACCTGCAGAGTTGAAGGAACTCAAGGTGCAGTTGCAGGAGTTGCTAGATAAGGGTTTCATTAGACCCAATTCTTCACCATGGGGTGCTCCAGTCCTGTTTGTTAAGAAAAAGGATGGTACCATGCGTCTCTGTATAGATTACAGGCAACTGAACAAGATCACTATTAAGAACAAGTATCCATTGCCGAGAATAGATGATCTGTTTGATCAGTTGCGTGGAGCGACGATCTTCTCTAAAATAGATTTGAGATCTGGATATCATCAGCTTAGGATAAAGGCTTCTGATATTCCCAAAACAGCTTTCAGAACCAGGTATGGGCATTATGAGTTTTTGGTCATGTCGTTTGGGCTGACCAATGCCCCAGCAGCCTTTATGGATATGATGAACCGGATTTTTAAACCGTTCCTAGATCAGTTTATTGTAGTCTTTATAGATGATATTCTGATCTACTCCAGAAACGATGCACAGCATGAGCAACACCTGAGAGTAGTGTTGCAGTTGTTGAGACAACACCAGTTGTTTGCTAAATTTAGCAAATGCGAGTTCTGGTTGGCCGAGGTAGCATTTCTTGGACATGTTATCTCGAGAGGTGGAGTTAGTGTTGACCCTAAGAAAGTTGATTCTGTACTTCAGTGGGAACAACCTAAGACTCCTACTGAGATCAGAAGTTTCTTGGGATTAGCAGGTTATTACAGAAGGTTCATACAGAACTTCAGTGTGTTAGCATCACCTTTGACACGCTTGACGAGGAAGGATGTACCGTTTGTTTGGTCTGATAACTGTGAGAGAAGTTTTCAGATTTTGAAGAAAAGGTTGACTTCAGCACCAGTGTTGGTTTTGCCTGAAGCAGAAAAAGGCTATACAGTGTTCTGTGATGCTTCCAGGAGAGGTTTGGGCTGTGTAATGATGCAAGAAGGCAAAGTTGTGGCTTACGCATCTAGACAGCTTAAGAAGAATGAAGAGAATTACCCTGTTCATGATTTGGAATTAGCTGCTATAGTTCATGCTCTTAAGACATGGCGTCACTACCTGTATGGTGAGACATGTCAGGTGTTTACATACCATAAGAGCCTGAAATATATCTTCACTCAGAAAGACTTGAATTTGAGACAGCGCAGATGGCTTGAGCTAATTAAAGACTATGATGTGACAATCGATTACCATCCGGGTAAGGCAAATGTTGTAGCTGATGCCTTGAGTAGAAAGTCAAGTTCAACAGCTAATGCATTTTCTATGGCATGTTTCAAGAGAGACTTGCTTGTAGATATGCGAAAATTGAACTTGGACTTGGATGTGACTGGACAAAGTGGGTTGATTGCTCAGATGCAAGTCAGACCTACTTTCTACAATCAGATTAAGGAATTACAGCAGAGTGATGATGAGTTGTGGCAAATCATGCAGGAAATGTCAGAAGGTAAGAGAACAGAGTTCAGGTTTTCTGATGAAGGCATGTTGTATCTTCATGATAGGTTATGTGTACCTGGAAACAGTGAGTTGAAAGAGTAGATTCTTGAGGAAGCGCATACTTCTATGTATGCTATGCATCCAGGTAACACAAAGATGTACATGAACCTCAAAGATCTGTACTGGTGGTCTGGCATGAAAAAGGATGTGGCTGAATACGTGGAAAGGAGTGGAGTGTGTCAGCAGGTTAAGGTTGAGCATCAGAAACCTGCTCGTACTTTGCAGTCGCTTCCTATACCAGAATGGAAATGGGAACACATCACGATGGACTTTGTGGTAGGATTACCCAGGACGCCTAAGGGTTCAGACTCGATATGGGTGATTGTGGATAGACTAACTAAGTCTGCTCACTTTCTTCCTATCAAGTCAACCTTTGACGTTTCAAAGTTGGCTAAAGTTTATGTGGATGAAGTAGTCAGGTTGCATGGGATTCCAGTTTCCATTATTTCTGACAGAGATCCAAAGTTTACATCTAGATTCTGGAATTAGTTACATCATGCGTTGGGCACCAGGCTGAAGTTCAGTACAGCGTTTCACCCACAGACAGATGGTCAATCTGAAAGGACCATTCAGACCCTTGAAGACATGTTGAGAGCATGCGTGCTACAGTTTAGCGGTAACTGGGAAGAACACTTAAGCCTAATGGAGTTTGCATATAATAACAGTTACCATTCTAGTCTTGGAATGGCTCCATATGAAGCTCTTTATGGCAGGAAGTGTAGATCGCCAGTTTGTTGGTACGAGGTGGGTGAGAAGGAAATTCTTGGACCTGAGTTAGTTGATGTAACTACAGAAACGATATCTGTGATCAGGGATCAGTTAAAAGCTGCTCAGGACAGACAAAAAAGTTATGCAGAAAGACGACGTCGACCTCTTGAGTTTGAGGTTGGTGACAAGGTTTATTTGAAGGTTTCACCGTGGAAGGGAGTGCTGAGGTTTGGTAAGAGGGGTAAGTTGACCCCTAGGTATATGGGTCCATATCCTATTGTTGAGAGGATTGGACCTGTAGCTTACAGATTGGATTTGCCGTCTGAGTTGGCAAATCTTCATGATGTCTTCCACGTGTCTATGCTGAAAAAGTGTCATCCCGGTACAGAAAAGATTCTAGATCCAGAACCGGCGCAGCTCAGAACAGATATGTCCTATGTTGAAGGACCAGTGCAGATAGTTGATCACCGGATCAAAAAGCTTAAGAACCGGGAGATACCTTTAGTGAAAGTTTTGTGGAAAAACCATAATCTTGAGGAAGCTACGTGGGAACTAGAGTCTGAGATGCGTACCAAGTTTCCTTTTCTCTTCTAGGAATTTCGAGGATGAAATTCTTATAAGGGAAAGAGGAATTGTTACGACCCGCGTCGAGCTTATCCTGTAAGTACGCTGTTAAGCAAGAGTTTAGCTGATGTGTTAAGTTCTAAGCTTGTTTTTGTTAATAATTTTTAAAATGGATATGATATGTGCTTAGTGTGTTTTCTAGCTTCTAAAGCGTGTAGGACCTTACGCTTGAAACGTTGCCAGAGAAATCATTCGAATCCGACCTTCGAGTCAAAAGTTGCAAGTTTTTGGGCTTATAGGGACCCGTTTGTAATTTTTGAAAGTTTCAAACTTTGCGATTCGACCCCTAGGTTTTCTTCCTTATTCTCTCCTTTTCACTTAACTCGTTTCACTTTCTCAGAAATGAGAGAACGCTTCTGCGTTCTCCTTCCTTGCGTGAGAGCGAGAGAAAGAGATAGAGAGAGAGGGAGCTGAGAAGGGAAAGGCGTCGGAGCTTCGTTTTGCTCCGATCAGCTGCTGCAGCTCATCCTCTTCCCTCCGTTGATCTTCTTCTCTGTCGATTTGATCCGGGTTTGCAGCTGGAGCTGCGGTTGCAGGAAAAACGACTAAGAAATTGGGGCGCAAGGAGTAGCCCTAGCTCGTTTCTTTCCTCCCTTCAGGTGCGGTTTAGTGATGTGTATCGTTTGCGAAATTTTGTGGTGTTTGTTTGCGATTTTCCCGACGATTCGAGAGAAATCGACATCTGCAGTCCGGTTTTGTTTTCTGCCTGTGCGCGGTTCGGCCGAGTTCCTATTCGGTCGACCGAGTTGCATATTAGGGCAATCGTGCTGTGTTTTTGGGTCGGCCGAGTTTGAGTCTTGGATCAGCCGAGTTTCTTATTTGGGTAACCGAACAACGTTTTTGTCGGCCGAGTTTGGTCCTGATCGGCCGAGTTTCCTTGTAGGTGTATAAGCGGTGTCCTGATCGGCCGAGTTCCTCAGAGGATCGGTCGAGTTTCCAGTTGATCGGTCGAGGTTTGTCGGTCGAGTTACAAATTCTGGGAAGTGTTCGGCCGAGTTCCATAGTGATCGGCTGAGTTTCAAGTGGTGAGTGGCAGTTCATTTAGAAATCATTATTTAACTCATTTTAAATGCTTATTTGCTTCAGTATCAGTTGATATGACCTATAAACAGTGTAGCATGTACTTTTTAGTATGATAAGTTCATTGGAACTTGAAATGCGTGATAAGAATGATGAGAAAGAGGAAATTCTGTGTTTTACAGTTGTAATGTGATATTTCTATTAAATTGTTTATCTTTTAATTAATTAATAGACCTAGATGCCCTAACACCGTAGAACCCCTTAGACAGGTCTGCAACTTTGGGGTGAAACTCGTGTTGCAACATCATCCGTGCTTGTGTCACGGACAAACGAGGAAAGAGAGGCAGTGTCCAACAACAATCGTGCTTGTGTCACGATGGCACTGCAAAAACAAAAGAAAACTTGGTTATCTAACACCATTCGTGCTTGTGTCATGAAGGTAACCCTGTGAGACTCTCCGCCGGTGTACTCAGGTTAAAGGAGAAGTCGGGAGCACACGTGGTTGTGCAGCACACGTGGTTGTGCGTTGAGGCCGTGGAGCCTGGGTCCTGTGCAGACCAGGACGAGTAGTCAGACTTAGCACTTCCCGGGTGTGTCGCTAAGTCTTGTACGGTGGGACCGTAGCATGGACTTGCTGCGGATCTTTATATGCAGAGTACACTGCATGTATTTAGGGCATAATAAAAATGAATAAGTAATCATGTAGGATCACAGTAAATTTATATAACTGTTTATTTACCTGAAATAACTGTTGATGCTTAGAAGTGTGGTTATTATCTGTATATTTGCTACGACTAATAGAACTGCCCTGCTTGAACTGCATATATGTTTATTTTCAGTTTATAAACCTGACGAGTTGTTTAGTGATAGCTAAGTGAAATGTTATTCACTGAGCGAGTAGGCTCATTCCTCTACTCAAACATTTTCAGGTCAGCATCAGCATCAGGAATCAGAAGGATCGTTTCACCCTAACGCTTAGTCGATAGAAGGTTTGTTGTTAGCCTAGTTAGAGGTCTCTTAGTCCTTTCCCCTCGATCCTCGGGACAAGGTGTGAGTGAGAGAGAGAATGTGTACACAGATGTAAATTAATGTTATGTTTTCTTTATGTTAATCAATGTTTTATGCTGTAGACTTTGCTTGTATCTTCTATCAGTTTAATAGAGAAGTTTCTGCAGTTTGTTTAGTTCTTGTTTACAGCTTAAACTTGATTATCAATTAAATGCCTTGGATTGTTTCAAAAGCGACGAGTGGTTGATTATGTGTAATTTCCACCTGTCATGCCCTAATTTCGTGGTTTGTGGCTAATGTGAGATTGGGGCGCGACACTAGTAGTCCTAACTTATGATAACATCTACTAGTAGTTCATATACATGTAGTTCTAGCCTTGTTTATATTTGGTATCTTTGCTCATCTAGTGGCATTCTACTATATGCTATGCTTGTATCTTGTCTCATACATGCTCAAGATTGTTCCTTGAATTGCATATCTACTATCTTGAGTTGCTTGCATAACATTGTGATGCAGGATACATAGATCTACATTGTATGTAGAAATTGGAGATTTTTTGGTTTTCATATAGATTTTGCTCCAGTTTCAGTTTTTGGTGCAAGAGTAGTGTTTTTTATGCATAAACGACCTTCTGAGCAAGACTCATCTCTTTTCCATGAGCCCTGATACTTTTTGGGCAAATTCTGTCATCTTGAGGGTTAAAATTACGTTTTATTGTTTTTCTGCAGCACTTCATCTTGCATTTTGGGTTGTTCAAGTATATGCTTTAACTTGCTTTTTCTTTCTATGCTTGGACAAGTGATGACTCGATATTCGAATTGCCACCAGTAATTATGCAGAATAACCATTAGCAGCGGATTAACAAAAATCACTAAAAATTTAAAACCATTTTGCAAAGAGATCCATTGCCAGAAACTCTTAAAGAAAGAACCAAAGCAATATATACATCATGATTCACATTGTACATATATTGTACCATCTCATCTCGAGGATATCATATATCAATTGCTTTGCCCAAACATATACATAAGCAACATAAAACCTCGAGGCATACAAGCCAAAATCTCATATCGTTTATATAACCATTACGTACTAACTCCCAAGGACCTGAGAGTATAGAGACGACACATAGGACTTCTATCTACAAGACACGACAGATAGCACACTCATCCTGAGCTATTATTGTTGTCCCTGTTACTGTTATTACTAGTACAGAACTGACCTTTGGTGTCAGTTATTTAAGGCCTTTGGTGATGGTTAAAAAGCGACACATATGTGGGCGACGCTAAAAGGTGAATCGGCGTCAATTTGAAAACCGACATCAGAACCCTTCGCACCACATAAAACGTGCCAGTAGGGGCACTATAGGCGTCAGTTATTAGTGGGGAAACTGACTCCAGAACCGTTCGTACCACAAAAAGGGCGCCAGCAAGAGCACTACAGGCGTCGGTTATTAGTAGGGAAACTGACGTCCAAACCCTTCGCGTCACAAAAAGGGTGCCATCTAGGACACCATAGGTGTCAGTTTCTTAGTAATAATAGACACCATATCACCGTGTTGTCTGGCCACATTAGGCGGCGGTTTTTTTTTCTATTAACCGATGATGTAATCCTTTGTTGTTGATTTTTGACTAATAACCGATGCCTATGTTTTGATTTTTTTCCCTTATCAGTTTGCAGGCCTGCTGTATGGCTGGTCGCAGGATGCAAAACCTACAGTTTAGTTCTGAACTGTAGGTTTATGGTATCCATTGATATCAGCCAATAATAGGCCACAAACCTGCAAAATTAACAAAATTTATTTTCACACATTTAGCAACCTGCAGTTCCATTCAATTTTCACATTCACACATGTAGAAACATTCATGTAGCAACCTGCAGTTCTTTTCATTTTCACATTCACACATGTAGAAACATTGAGACACATGTAGAAATATTCATGTAGCAACTTGCAGTTCCATTCATTTTCACATTCACACATGTATAAACATTTCTTTAGTCATTATCGCTATCAACATCCCAATTATATTTTAAAACCCCCACTACTTGTATGGATTTTACCCATTCTTCTCTTACATCATTTAATTCTTTCGTCGTATAGGGAGCATGTACATCTGATAAGGCCTTACCTGTAGTGGGGTCAATTTTAAACACCAGCAAAGAGAATGGTGTATATATAATTAACAATATATAAATAAGGTTGATATATTTCATATTATCTAATGAGACTATATATAATACCTCATGTATGGTATCGATGTCCACTACGGCATGTTTGATAATCATGTGCATAAATCACATCACATAGTATGCACATGCCTAACCGTTGTCTTGTGTAGCACACTATAAATTGAAACATACAAATATTAAAAAATACAACTAAGCACAATTCACATAAATAATATATACATTGGAGTCGGGAACTTACTTCCACGTTCTCTCAAATTATGTTGACTCAAGGTCAATTAGGTCAATGTTGACTCACGTCTAAATTGACTAAACCCGTGTTTTGATGATGACTAACCATTCCACATATTGGTGTCTAATGCTTCTACTTGAGTAATTTCAGATCAGGTATAGACACACTCAAATTGCCCTATCTTGCGCATCTCAAATTGGAGAAAAGACAAGTCAAAGTCATACAAGTGCATGTTTTTGTAATATGATGTATATCCATTAGAATCATGTTGTAAATCACTTGTAATGATTGTATGACTTGTAATTAAGCTTACAAAAATATCAGGAACACTTAGATCGAATATTAGAGCACTTTAGATGCAACTTTGAAAATCAATTACAGGCACTTGGTCGGTCGAGTTTCCCAGCCTGAAACTCGACCGATCAACCTTGGTCGATTTTCTGAAGATTGCATCGGTCGAGTTGTGCACTCACAGAACTCGACCGATTGGGTAGTAGGCCATTTCCAGTTGAAATGGTCGGTCGAGTTTCCTCAGGACAAACTCGACCGATCCTTTGAACATCGGTTTGCCTCCTACTTGATCGGTCGAGTTACACCCATCAGAACTCGACCGATTGCACTGTACGGAAAAGTGCAAAAAAGTGTTTCTAGCCATTGTGGAGTTGCAACAAGTGAAAATAGATCTGTTGCAAGCCACAAAACGGCTAGTTTTCGTTCACAAGTGTTCCCAAAGGCTAAGAGGCATCCCCAGCTATAAATAGGACCCCTTGGGCTTCATTCCAAGGTTGAGCATTCATTGCAAACTCTTTGTGAGGTTCCTATTCTATAGTTGAGTGCTTCCTACAGCCTCCTCTCTCTCTCTAAGCTTAATCACTTGCTACATCCATTAGAGTGAGTAGGAAATCTGTAAGAGAGCTAGTCCTATATGTATATCTTGTGAGGCTCTCACTTCCACCACCTTCCTATCTCTCATTTCCAATCATGAAGATGAAGGTTCTCTCTCTTGTCCAAGAGAGGTGAAGAAGAACAAGGGAAGGAGTCCCTTGGTGAAGATCAAGGCAGAAGACTTGGAGCTAGAGTGGGTAAGCCCTTGGAGAAGGCAAAAGACTCAAGCTCAAGTAGGTAAGACCTTGGTGGAAGCTTCTCCGAGTGAAGGTGAAGTCAAAGGCAGAAGATCCAAGAAGAGTGGGTAATTCCTACAAGGCCGAAGACTTGTGCAAGAGTGGGTAAGTCCTTGGAGAAGGTCAAAGACTCTTGCAAAGTGGGTAAGTCCTTGGTAAGGTTGAAGACTCTTTGTATTGGATAGGTAAGTCCTTTGTTGGTCATGCATTGTAAGTCTTATAAGTGAATATAAGAGTGCAATTGTTGGAAGTCCTAGAGGTTGACCTCTCTAGGCAAGTGGACTGACACACTTCTAGTTTGAAGTGTGGAACCACTCTAAATAGCTTGTCTAATTGGTGAATGTTCAATCTCTCTTATCCTTGCTATACATGATTTAGTTGCACTCAAATTACCTATTTAGCAACCTTATATTTTGATATATCTTGAAGGTTTGATGAGTTTTGTTTAAGTGTTTTCAGCTCTATTCACCCCCCCTCTAGAGCATCTAATCACCCATCTAGGATCCAACAAGTGGTATCAGAGCGGGTCTTCTCCAAGCATACTTCAACAAGTAGGAGAAGATGGGTGACTACCTAGGAGGGAGACTCTCGACCAGCCTTCCAATCTTTGATGGGATCAACTTCCTCTATTGGAGAAGAAGACTTCAATTCTACATCCAAGGATCAAGTCTCGAGATGTGGCAAATGGTGAACAGCCCATACATTCTACCAAAGACAAATATTGAAGAATGGGATGAAGCCACCTTGATGAAAGCAACCTTGAATGCTAGAGCCATGCACATCCTATATGCCTCCATGACCCCCACCGAGTTCAACCGGATTTCCTCTTGTGAGACGGCCTATGAGGTATGGAGAAAGCTTTGCATCACTTATGAAGGGACAGATCAAGTGAAGGAAAGCAAAGTCTACATGCTCAAAGGGTTGCTTGAGAACTTCAAGATGGGAAAGGAGGAGAGCATAGCCAACATGTACTCAAGGATCAACACCATCTTGAATGGTCTTGCTGTTCTAGGACATCCTATGTCTAGTGGAGAGATCAACTCAAAGATCCTTAGAACTCTCCCCAAGAGGTGGGAATCCAAGGTGACTCCATTGAAGAAGCAAGGTCTCTTAGGGATATTTCTATTGAAGAGCTCATTGGAAATCTACAAGCACATGAAGCCACACTTGATAAGAGGGAGGAAGTAGAAAGACAAGAGGAGAAAGAACTCAAGAGAATGAAGAAGGCTGAAATCAAAGCTCAAATCAAGGCTATTGTTGGTCAAGCTTCTCCATCCTCTCAAGTTGAAGAAGATGCCATGTACTCCAAGGGTAGATTCTACAAAGGCAAGTCCTCCTCCACACGGTGCTTCACATGTGGGAAGAAGGGTCACTAAAAGGAAGATTACCCACAAGGCAAAAAGACCCATCTTCACAAGAAGAAATGGCAATCAAGCTCAAGTGGCTCCTCCAACTCAAGCTCAAGTGAAGATTCATGTGAAGGATCAAGCTCAAGCTCTAGTGATGAAGGAGAATGCCATTTTGCCCTTATAGAGTCAACAAGTGAAGACTCAAGTGAGGTAAATCTAGACTCTTTAGATAAAGAATCTTTAATTGCTATTATTCATGATATTTGTGCCTCTTATAAGTCTTCTAAAAAGAAAAAGAAAAAGCTTGCTAAAATTGTTGATAATTTGCATATAGAACTAGATGATCTTGAATATGCTAATTCTTGCTTGCTTATTGATAAAAATGATTGTCTTAGCCAAGTAGACTCTCTTAAACTTGAAAATGCTAGTTTACTTGATAAGATTAAATTTCTAGAAGCTCAACCTCTCATGCCTAGTTCAAATGAAGAGCATACTTTAATTGTTGATTCTCTCATGCATGACATTGATACTCTTAAAACTGAAAATGTAGAACTCAAGCTTATTGATGATGCTAGGAGAGAATAAATCTATGCTTATCAAAGAGAAATAGTGGTGCTTAAATATGAAAATGCCTCCTTGCTTGCTAAAATCAATGGGCATGAACCTTGTTCTAGTTATACTAATAAAGAGAATGATGTTGCTGCTCTTCATATTGATAGAGATTCTCTTTCAACTAAATCTCTTTGCTTAGAAAATGATCTTTTACATGCTAGAGATAATATTGATCAATTGTCTTCTACTATTGCTTCTCTTAAGCATGATAATGAAAGTTTGAGATCTTCTTTGCAAAGATTCTTAGTTGGCAAGAAGAGCCTTAATGATATCTGACACCACTCTACTAAAGAAATTGGTAGACATGGTTTAGGGTATGATAGTAGTCAAGGGAACAACAAAGATACAGGACCTCCAATATTCCTTGGAGAATCCTCTAGTTCCAAGACTATAGGCACATGCAACTATTGCAATGAATTAGGTCATTATTCTAATTGTTGTCCTTTTAGGAAAGCACCCAAGAGCAATAGGATTTGGGTTGTTAAGCTAACCCCTCCGGACCCAAAAACATGATTGGGGACCATTTCATCTTTCTTCTTGTAGGTACTTGCAAATGGATTGACTTGAGCCACTAAATTGTAAATTGACTTCTCAATCCACATGAAAGAAGAAAGTTGAGATGTGTAGAGGGTGACAACAAGTGGAAAAGCAATGGTAAGTACAAAGGTAATGGTTTTATTGCTTGTAACCATTTCTAACTTGTTTTGTCAAGTTAGTGTGCACTATACATATGGTTTTTGAGTCAAGAGTGGCATTTTGTGATTCTCTTCACACTCTTGCTCAAAAACTATTTCTAATGCTTCTATAGTGCATTACTAACTTGCTTAGACATGTTTGGATATGGTTTGTATTTTTAGCATGTCTTTAAATATGTTTTAATGAAATATATGTGCTTCTTGACAGCTGATCTGTCGGTCAAGTTTTCCCTATTGAAACTCGACAGATAGGCACCAAGAGTGTTGCCAACATCTGTCATCGGTCGAGTTGACAATGCACAGAACTCGACCGATAACACTGTGCACAGAATACACAATTGGCTTATTGGATGAGAATTTCTCTCTAAACTAGATTTTCTCAACCAATAGCCTTATTCTTTGGCACTCTCATTTGGTACCTTTATATATGCATATTGCCTTGTTCTAAATTGTCTATCTTGCTTACAACTCTATCTCTCTAATTGCTCTAAATTGGTATATCTATATCTTGCAATTACTTGCTTTGAGTTGTTTTGCAGGTTTTGATGATGATCTCTTTGGATCTCTTGGTTGTGTCTAAAATCGCTTCCGTTGTACTCTAACTTGCTACATCTCTATAGGTGTATATCTTGTTTTGATACAACTTTGAGGTTCATAGGGGTAATCATCTTATGGTAAGGATGCATATCTAGTGAGTTATATCCTTTCATGCTTCTCAAATTGCATATCTCTTTGTTTGGATATATCTCTATATCTACTCATAGCTTGCTTTATCTTGTGTATCTTTGGGTATGTCTTGCTATGATCTAGATCCTACTAGTAGTCCTAACTTGTGATGTCATCTACTAGTAGTTCATATACATTTAGTTCTAGCCTTGTTTAAAATTGCCATCTTTGCTCATATATATGCTATGCTTATACATGCTCAAGCTTGTTCCTTGATTTGCATATCTACTATCTTGAGTTGCTTGCATAACATTGTGATGTAGGGTACATAGATCTACATTATATGAAGAAATTGGAGTATTTTTTTTGGATTTTATGCAGCTTTTGCTCCAGTTTCAGTTTTTGGTGCAAGACTAGTGTTTTTCATGCAGAAACGGACTTCTAAGCAAGACTCATTGCTTTGCCATGAGCTCTGATGGGTTTTGATGAAATTCCGTCATCTTGAGGGTCAATATTGCAACTTATTGTTTTTCTGCAGCACTTTATCTTGCATTTTGGGTTGTTCAAGTATATGCTTTAACTTGCTTTTCTTTCTATGCTTGGACTAGACCCTATCTGTGCTCTTCTACTCTCCTTATATATTTGTGTTATCTCCTTTCTATTTAACAAGTGATGTTTCTTATTTCTTCATAACCCCACTTTTTGAAATGACAAAGGGGGAGAAAGATATGTCTTCTTTTAAAAGAGGAAGAAGGCATGTCTTACATGAAGAGGAGAAGCATGTTCATGAAAAGGGAGAAGGTAAAGGGGAGAAGACATATATGTGTAGAACATATATGAGTAGAAGACATAGTATTCTATAAATGTTATGAAAGCTAACCATGCAGGAGAAATAGCATCAATTGAGGGGGAGTATGAAAACTCCATGCGCATCAATTGAGGGGGAGCATATGAGCTTAGTCCTATTGAAACCCCTAGGTTTCTCCAAAGGTATGAATTTACTTAAATGCTTTCAATACATTTATGGAGTGGTTTGTCATCTTCAAAAAGGGGGAGAATGTTGACTCAAGGTCAATTAGGTCAATGTTGACTCACATCTAAATTGACTAAACCCGTGTTTTGATGATGACTAACCATTCCACATATTGATGTCTAATGCTTCTACTTGAGTAATTTCAGATCAGGTATAGACACACTCAAATTGCCCTATCTTGCGCATCTCAAATTGGAGAAAAGACAAGTCAAAGTCATACAAGTGCATGTTTTTGTAATATGATGTATATCCATTAGAATCATGTTGTAAATCACTTGTAATGATTGTATGACTTGTAATTAAGCTTAGAAAAATATCAGGAACACTTAGATCGAATATTAGAGCACTTTATATGCAACTTTGAAAATCAATTACAGGCACTTGGTCGGTCGAGTTTCCCATCCTGAAACTGGACCGATCAACCTTGGTCGATTTTCTAAAGATTGCATCGGTCGAGTTGTGCACTCACAGAACTCGACCGATTGGGTAGTAGGCCATTTCCAGTTGAAATGGTCGGTCGAGTTTCCTTAGGACAAACTCGACCGATCCTTTGAACATCGGTTTGCCTCCTACTTGATCGGTCGAGTTACACCCATCAGAACTCGACCGATTGCACTGTACGGAAAAGTGCAGAAAAGTGTTTCTAGCTGTTGTGGAGTTGCAACAAGTGAAAATAGATCTGTTGCAAGCCACAAAATGGCTAGTTTTCATTCACAAGTGTTCCCAAGAGGCATCCCCAGCTATAAATAGGACCCCTTAGGCTTCATTCCAAGGTTGAGCATTTATTGCAAACTCTTTGTGAGGTTCTTATTCTATAGTTGAGTGCTTCCTACAACCTCCTCTCTCTCTCTAAGCTTAATCACTTGCTACAACCATTAGAGTGAGTAGGAAATCTATAAGAGAGCTAGTCCTATATGTATATCTTGTGAGGTCTCACTTCCACCACCTTCCTATCTCTCATTTCCAATCATGAAGATGAAGGTTCTCTCTCTTGTCCAAGAGAGGTGAAGAAGAACAAGGGAAGGAGTCCCTTGGTGAAGATCAAGGCAGAAGACTTGGAGCTAGAGTGGGTAAGCCCTTGGAGAAGGCAAAAGACTCAAGCTCAAGTAGGTAAGACCTTGGTGGAAGCTTCTCCGAGTGAAGGTGAAGTCAAAGGCAGAAGATCCAAGAAGAGTGGGTGATTCCTACAAGGCCGAAGACTTGTGCAAGAGTGGGTAAGTCCTTGGAGAAGGCCGAAGACTCTTGCAAAGTGGGTAAGTCCTTGGTAAGGTTGAAGACTCTTTGTATTGGATAGGTAAGTCCTTTGTTGGTCATGCATTGTAAGTCTTATAAGTGAATATAAGAGTGCAATTGTTGGAAGTCCTAGAGGTTGACCTCTCTAGGCAAGTGGACTGACACACTTCTAGTTTGAAGTGTGGAACCACTCTAAATAGCTTGTCTAATTGGTGAATGTTCAATCTCTCTTATCCTTTCTATGCATGATTTAGTTGCACTCAAATTACCTATTTAGCAACCTTATCTTTTGATATATCTTGAAGGTTTGATGAGTTTTGTTTAAGTGTTTTCAGCTCTATTCACCCCCCTCTAGAGCATCTAATCACCCATCTAGGATCCAACAAATTATTGGCTGGTTCTTTTTCCTGGGGACCTTTCCTCCAGCCTTTTTGAACTCATGTAAACCCCTACATGTTAATGTAACACAGTAAATTATATAATTAAATAGTAATGTAATAACATATGTTAACGGATATAAAAATGAAATATTTCTCACTGGAATAATGCCAATTTCATTGCATGTCCATATGTTGGATTCAATTTAGTCCCCTTAGGATCTAGATAATAGACAGTGAACGTCCCTGGGACAATAACTAGTAACTCCCAATGCGTACCCCTAGAGGTAAAAAAGTTAAAAATTAATAACTCAAAATTCATAATAAAAAGGTAATTTTCTTAAGTCCAAATTATAAGCAAAGTAAACTTACTCCACATTGAATGGAGCTATTATCACCGTCTTCTTATTTTGACCAAAATTTGTAAAAGCATCACAACAGTATTGTTGAACCGACGAAGGGTCTTTCGCTACTAGACTGATCAAAGATGGAATAAAAAATCCTACATGTTCAAATGAAAAATCTGCACATATCTTGTCTAAGTAGCTGCAAAACATGTATTATGTATGCATTAATATATAAGAAACCAGATCACCAGATCCTACACAAAGTATATGGATGTATAAACAAGATCTCACCTTATCCATATCTCTATCATAGATGTATTCATCCAATCATAGCCAAACACCTCCAAAATATCTTATATAAATAGTTTGTTTTCGTATGATTGACCTCTAGCATCCACATCTATACAAACAGTTATAGGGAAATTTATATCATGTTCACGTAACCATACTACCATACCCCTACAATTAGGACCTAACGGGATAGGTAGGTCCTGTGGAACCCAACTTGGTAATGTAGGAGGTGGAGGTGGAGGCCTAGATGCTTTGGGTGTCTTCGTTTTAACATGTATATATAATTTCAGATCAATTGACCTCATATATACACACTAACAATTTAACATAATGTAAATTTACCATACAATTTCAGTATAGACAACATCCGCTTTCGTCCACAATATCACTCTGCCTTCTGCCTCACCAAGTGTTTCACAATCTGGGTGGACATATGGCAATAGAAGATCTATCCAATTGGGGAATATATGTAGCGGGCTCACACGAACCCAACCATATAGTAATGGAGACCCATGAAACATTTCCCCTGGAAGGGATGGGTAACCCGACGCCTCTACAATGACATATTCTTTACTTTTTAGACGACATGGTTTCAACCCCTACAAATTTACGTAAGGAATGTTATATACATATCATCTTGAAAACATATCATCTTGAAAAGACTAGCTACTATGTCATAAAAATACTTACAACGGATGTGCTAGGTGGTGGGTCTACAAGATTACTCCCAACCTCTGCAGTAGGAGTAGAGCGGGACGCCATAGGTACTATCTGAGTGGCAGTCAGAGATGCATGCCACTTGCTCATTGCTTCATGGAGTGTCTTATCAACTGCTTCCTTGACTCTCTTGTCAACTACTTCATTGACTCTCCTATCAACTATCTTATCTACCTATACATGGATAAAAGAAACATTAGATTCTGATTATTGAATTCCCTTTTACAGTAAAATTATAAAAAAAGAATAGGTTACCTCTTCTTGTGAAATTCCCACTTTTGGGACATGTTTGCGCTGGGATGGCCCAAAGAACGCTTTGATGCCAACACCAGCGCCTGCACCCCTAACACGTCTAGGATGCTCTGGGTTACCTAGAGCAACTATCAATTCATCCCTTGTGCCCTCAGGGATGAACTTGCCTTATTTCCTCAGCTCGTGCAGTTCCCTCTAACCGCCATCAACAGAAATTAATAAGTAAGTAAACACCACAAATAATCAATATTCGAACGATTGCTCTAAGAGTTGTATTTTACCATTTTTGCAGCCGCCTCAATAGTTGCGTGCTTCTTTATTTCTCCCTTCTTGTTTTGACTCCCAGCTATCCAGACATCATGGCGAGGCAGAGGTGCGGTACCTATAGTAGAGGACTCCTGAGTTGCAGTAGAATGAGCAGTACACTCAGCCTGTAGTCTTTGGCGAATGCCTGCATAGCCCTTTGGACCCATTGTGTGGTCATGCACATTCAGTGCACACCTTGCTTTTTGCGCCTCACTGATAGCCTAGTTAGTATGCACATTGATTTGGTTAGTAACACCAAAGGTTAATCTTGAATAGGTGAATACAATGTATATTAATTAAATAGGGAGTAACACCTAATACCTTGAATTCATTAGTTTTTCTTGAAGCAACAAACGCGTCCCATTCTTCTGGGTCCAGGAAGTTCCATTGTTCCGTGGCTGACTTCTTCCTCTTCTCACCATCTTTTATGTATTCTCGGGTGAGATTTGTCCTACAGTTCCTTAGGACCCTCCCACAACATTGCATCACACATTTGCGATGCAACTTTTCATCCAACGCAAATATACTCTGCAAAATAGAATTGCTATTAACTAGTATCCAAAAAATTAGTAATCTACAAAATTGAATTGCAAATAATAATAACTCATGCATAAATCCTTACATATTAAGTCTTTCTTCCCCTTAGGAACTTTATGCCAAGAATCTATCTTACAACCACAATGGCTACGGGTAACATACCCAAGATATGAAACAAACGAATTGCGGTTCACTCCAATTGCATTTCCTGCATTATCAAAATCCACAACCAGTTTGGGTCCATTGCCCCTTAGCACTGTTAACTTCTTCATCATAGTGATGCCCCTTCTCTTGTGAACTTTTTGGTATTTCTCATCAAGTGCCTCAAGTGCTTCAGAGGGTACATGTGCATCATCAACATGAAATTTGACAAAATAAACACACTTACAAGATATAACTATAAATGGACATATAGATAGAAATATATGATATATTTTTAAGACTTACATTGTTAGGCGGCGCATTGGTATCCTCACCATGCTCATCATGGACATCATGGTCATCATGCCCATACTCAACCATCTGAAAATTTCATTAAAAAATCAAACATTTATCATTTGACATAACTAGAAGATAATGAAACATTGAAAAATGAAACATTGTATAGTTCACATATACGAATGAAACATTGAAAAATGAAACATATAAAAAATATAAACATGCATGCCTCTAATATTGCGATCGTTTATCAATTAACAATCCTTCATTGTGATCTCTGCGCACATACAAGTCATCATTAGCTTCAATTGATTAGGGTCTATGGTTAACAAATTAGAGTTTAAGCATGGTTAAAACTTTAGGGTTTAAGGTCTTATATATAATTAATGGTTAAAACATCCTAAGTGAGATTAGGTGTTCAAGAACAGTCCCAAACCGGGGACTATCTAAGATTTACTCCTATTGAGTAAATTTTGGACGGGTTTCTAGGCCAACAAATACATGTGCTGTCATTATTATATATAATAAATATGTACCACCTATCCCATTCTTGAACACCTAATCTCACTAGTAAGTGTATAATGTGTATTGGGTTTTCAAGAAAATTTTGGCAGCATTTCCCCACTGTTCTCCAAGTACATATGTACTTAGAGAACAAACGGGGAAATGCTACTGAAATTTTCTTGAAACCCAATACACATTATACACTTACATCCTAAGTGATATTAGGTGTTTAAGAACAGTCCCAAACCAGGGACTATCCAAGATTTACTCCTATTGAGTAAATCTTGGACGGGTTTCTAGGCCAACAAATACATGTGTTGTCATTCTTATATATAATAAATGTGTACCACCCATTCCATTCTTGAACACCTAATCTCACTAGTAAGTGTATAATGTGTATTGGGTTTTTAAGAAAATTTTGGCAGTATTTCCCCGCTGTTCTCCAAGTACATATGTACTTAGAGAACAAACGGGGAAATGCTACCAAAATTTTCTTGAAACCCAATACACATTATACACTTACATCCTAAGTGAGATTGGGTGTTCAAGAAGAGTCCCAAACCGGGGACTATCCAAGATTTACTCCTAATGAGTATATCTTGGACGGGTTTCTAGGCCAACAAATACATGTATGTTGTCATTCCAATACCTACAATCCTAGTTTCATCATTCATATCCTAGGTTTTGTGTAACATCATTTAATCTAGGTATCATATTCTATAACATTGATTTCAACATTTCGAGTGTCCATGCATGTTCATCATAAAGATAAAGATTACACATTAATTAGTATGACCTAGGGATGGAGAGATTCATAAATGATTTCAAAATTTCAAACTAGCTCATGCATTATCATCAATCTACATCATACAATAGGGATTCATGTAGATGTTAGGGCGACACATCACTACAAAATCAGAGATTTAACATTAGGGTTTTAATATCTTAGATAGATTGATCACAAGATTTCAGCAATATAGTTAATACAAGATTATGGTGAAATGTGTATTAGGGTTTTAATATCTAATTTCAACATGCATTAAAATTTACAGAATTAGGTCAAGCACTAGTATTCAATTACAAATTTATCTTATTCTTCATGCTCCCTCCTTACCAAATGGATAAAAGCAAGGCCACGACCGTGTGGGCTGGCCACGACTGTGTGGACTGGCCACGACCGTGGCTGTGTTGGCCGACCACGACAGTGCTGGCCAACAGGGATTTGGCCAGCACGACCGTGGTCGGCCAACACAGCCACGGCCATGGCCAACCCACACGGTCGTGGCCTTGCTTTTATCCATTTGGAAAGGAGGGAGCAGGAAGAAGAAGAGGTGGCATATTTCATCCACCTCCGGCGTCCCTATAGGATGGCCATACATGTCAGCGGGAACAAAACAAGCAAGCAAGGGCAGCAATAGCGGCCTACCTGTCAGCGGCGTGGAGGAAGAAGAGAGCAGCTAGCAACGTCGGCGACGGCAGCTGGAGTGAGGAGCAGCGGGGGGAGGAAGAAGAGAGAAGGGGGCGGCGGCGGCGATGGCCATAGGAGTAGGCGGCATCGACCACGTGAGCAGACTAGAGCGTGACCATAGGCATGGCGGCATCGAGAGGGGACTAGTAGCTTCAGGGGCTAATTTTGCGATGAAACAGAGAATGGGGAAAAGTCTGTTTCTCGCGGGGGCTATTAAGTTAACAAAGGCATCGGTTGTCTCAGAAACCGACACCTAATAACCATCAACATCGGTTGCCAGAAAAAACCGACGTCCATTGGACAATCTTAACCCTAAAAAAATTCATGGGGATGATGCACGCAACCTTAGCAGCATCGGTTTTTCCACAAAAACTGACGACCATATTGAAACTTTGGAGGTAATTTTTTTTCGTCGTTAGGCGTCAGTTATTAGGCAAAACACCGACGCCGTATGTGGGGCAATTTTTTTTCACTCGAAAAATTAGATTTGGCAGGCTATTTTAGGCGTCGATTCATGATAGGGATCCAACGCTAAATAAAAAGAAATACCCGTGTCTGGCCGGTCTTCAAATATAGATGTCAGTCTCTGTAATTAGCTGACGTTGTAGGGTTTAGGCGTTAGTTTTTGGTAATAATTGACGTCTCTAAATGTGATGTTATAAGCTATTTCTGTAGTAGTGTGTCCTTCCTCTATAGTACGGTGTCTACCTCCTCGTCCGCGTCCACCTAAAAATGTTGGGACCAACGGGGTGAGACAAAAGTCCCTGCAAGAGATATAACTCTTTGACAACAATGTTATTATCACAGGTAAATAAAATAAAACTTAGCAGAGGATCTTTTATAATAATAATCAAGATTAACCACTATTTATAAGTAGAATAGAGAAATATAATCTTTTAAAGTAATGAAACTATCTAAGATAGAGCAATAAATCATCTATTCACTTTATAAGGAATACGAAGAACACATATAACTTTTATACATTTAAGATGTATAAAAGTAATGTAACATCAATCAATGTTTCTGTATTCAATCCTTAAGCAAATACACTACACGACTGATTAAATATTTACAATCACACTTATGCCCAGAGGAGATGAGGTATACCACTCATGCTCCAAATGACCACCGCTTAGTCGAAATCGATACCATACAAGGTCAATAGAAGAGCCGACTGCCAAGACCTCACCCGTCTCGGTCAGTAGAGACCACTGACAGTGACATCATGTCAAACTGCAACTAGCTTGCCAGGGTATAGAGGCATCTTTGCTATAGAGCAACAACCGCAACATGCACTCTCTTCGGGGAGATCACCCAACAACCCCGATACATTTTCATCAGGGCGATTACACACCAACCCTGGTATTCCTCAAGGAGATCACACATCGATCCCTATCTGGACGTAAGGATATGTTTATCTGTCACCCCCACATATTCAAAAATATACACTCTGAGTTAAACTCATTTCACCATTCAGCAAATCCTGACACCGAATGGATCTATGGCCAGGGAAACTACATGATAAGGTTCTACTTGATTAATTAGGTGCATTACAGTATCTTTTAGCATCAACCAAGTTATAAGCATGAATTATAACATATGCTATAAAGAAAGGTGTAAAACATTTATCAAGTACTTTCATAATCTTTGGAACACATTGAATGCATAACACTCGGAATCTCAATCCCTTATCACATTACTGGGAATTCTCATCCCTTAACATCATCATCATCATCATCATGATTGCTAGATCTGAGTATTCAAACCCTTAGTTCATCAATGAACATTGTCACCTCTTATCAGGTAATCATTACCTCTAGGTCCTCAGACCCATGTATACATTGTACTTGTTGCATAAGTATTTCACATGGCTCACAAGGCCCAGTTAATCTGTATCATATGAACCATCATAGCTCATACCTGGCTATGCTCACCATCTCATGATGTAACATATCGGATCTCAAAACCTACCCTAGAACTTTGATCTTTTGGGTTGGACCAAACATGGTTTGAGGTTAGACTTATAAAAGGTGTAGAATGACTAATGTGAGCTAATGCATGTAAAATCACCCTAATTGAATTAGTAATTAAGATAATGGGCCACTAATGGGCCATAAAACTTATCTCATAAAAAGAAATCTCAAAAATGAAATCTAAGTTTCAAATCATGTTCCTTGGGTCACATGTGCCTTGGGAGTCAAGTTTCACTTTATTCACATAATAATAATTCATTTAATTCAATTTGGTTAAGAAGATGTGTGTTTTCCCCAAAATATCAAATAAAATAATAAATGACTCCAAAGGTGGAAATAGACTTCAAATTCATAATCTACACATCAAAATAAGCTTACATGTCAATTTTCATCTAATTTGGACAACCTTGATATAATAAGGTATGTTTAAGAGAGAGAAAGTTGATAAAAGGCATTAATGCACAATAATGCAAAATATTATTTAAAAAAAATGGAAATAATGCCAAATTTGTATTCAACACACTTAAGTTAACTTGTGGATGAAGTTTCACCCAATTTGGATAATCCTAATGATATTAATGCATGAAGAAAGAGAAACTAAGTTCTCAATAATAAATACACTAAAAATTCTCAAAAGGTAAAACTAATTTCATAATTGGAATCTACATGCTTTAATTAGCCCTTGGGCAAAATTCCATCTAATTTGGGATTTGTTTGCACCCTCTTTGAGGAGAGAAAAAAAGGAAAATAAATATATTTCCACTTTAGTCACATTGGTTTGTGATTTGATTTATGTGTCACATTGTTTTCCTTTTATTTGCAAAACTCAGATTTATTTTTCATCATCGAATCTTCATCGAGCAGCTGCTGTAACTTTTCCATTCTCTGCTTTCCCTCTTCTCGCGATTTGGTTTCCTGGAAGAACCTGTTCCTTTTTCCCTCGATTCCTCTTCGCGATTCCCTCTCTTTCCTTTCCTTGTTCTTCTCTGATTTCTTCACGTCTAGGTTCCCCTAGCCTTTCTGCATCATTGGCAACTATATAAGTTATGGTTCTGTGAATGGTTCTCGAATCCACACCTGCCATCAGACCCTCTCTGTTCCTTCCCCTATTCCTCTTCTTCTTCTCTTCTCCTCACTACAGTGGATGCTCGGGCCTCTGGATATCCCTCCCCACACCTTCGTGGTGTTCCCCTGTGTCATCCTCTTGGGTTGGTTCAAGCTCCTTCGGCCCTAAGTGCTTCTTCTCGAATCACCTTGTGCAGCCGGTGGTCATGGTGGCGGCTACAGGTCGTTGTGGTTCCGTGGTGGTTGCGGGGCCGGTGAACCACCTCACATCCTCCCTCGAAGTCTTGGGTTGCGCCCAACATCACCAATTCATCCTTTATGGGTAGGAATCAATTTCCCCCTTTTCTGGTTTGCTTCTGCTTTCCGTTCTCGCGATCCTGTGAAAACGAAGAAGATGATCGTGGCGTTTGGTCTGATCTACCCCTCAGTTCTCTTTAACTTTTATTTTTCCTGTTCAGGGGCATTTTAGTCTTTTCCACTTTTTCCTTAACCTTGGTGCGTACCTTGCTGGCATGGGGTCCAGGCCGGTTGGCCGCACATGATAGGTCCAACTTGGCAATGTTGACCCGGCTTGACTACGTTTTTATCTTCCAACGTGGAATTTTCTGATTGGTTGAAATTTCAAAAATTCATAACTAATTAATTAATGATCAGAAAAATATGGAAAAATACTCATTGGATTTAGAAAAATGTAAGATTTCTAATGGTATTGGTTTTATTGCCTCATTCTAATGATAATAAGAGGTGATTTTAATGGATTAATCTAAATAAGTAATAACTTGTAAAATCATAACTAATTATTTATAAGTCAGAAAAATATAATAAAATATGTTTTGGACTCCTAATGACATATACTAAAATATGGAATGGTTTTGGAAACCTAATTCACATATAATAAAAAGGCTATTCTTAGAGTTTTGAATAATTAATGGAAACCTAACCCTAATCCCACATATATGTTTAATATGTTCTTTGGATGCCTAGGCTTGGACCTAGAAGTGACTTTGGATCATTTGACTCTGATGTTGAGGTATGTTTGCATCTCCGATTATTCTTTATTGAGCAATGCACCTATTTTGTCTTTCTCTTGGTCCTATGGATAATAGCCTACACATATGTCTTTTCTAATGGAAATATTGGTTCATGTGAACTACTTTGTTTTGTTATTGATCTTGTGATCATGTATATTCTCTTGACCCTATTTCTAATGCCTTGGTGCAAATTGTACTTTTGATGATATATATACCCATTGTGATGTGGATTTTTACTTGTTGATATATGCCCACTATGATGCATATGTTTATATGTTTGTGTTGTCCATTGTGTGATGGCAACCTTTGTATCATCTTCTGACTATACTTTTCTACTTGCCTCTACATTAAACATGCTATGTGATTCAGTAGCACTAGAGTAGTGTAATTGCATTGGTTTTGTTTATAGCAGATGTGATATTTCCTGCTCTTTTGGGATGGTAAGGAACCTCATACCTAGGGCAAGATGTGTGATTCTTGGTCCATGTCTTTATATATATTTGGGAGTTTGGTTATGTGCCAGTCTCTATCAGGCTTCAACTTTATGGGGGTTGTCCACCAATTGTCTTTATATTGTTCTAAGGCTATGCTTATCTCACATGCATGCAGGTTGATGATGTTTATGATGGGTTATGTGCCCAAATTGATGAAAGGTTATGTGCCCAAAAATCTTGATGGGTTATGTGCCCAAATCATGATATGTGCTTATCTGGCACTACTTTATTGTTTTGATTATGGGAAGTATCTTCTTTTATTGTGATGATGAATCTATTCTTTTATGCTTGTGTGGGTAGTCCTTATCTCTTGAATGGGAAGCCTTTACATTTGATATCCTTATTTCCTCTAATTGCTCAATGTTTTCTTAAGTATGCACATACCAACTTTTTGGCTGATGTATTTTTTCTCTTCTTTTGCTGGGGTATGCTTCCAACCCTATGTGGAGGACATAGATGGCTTAACATGTGGACTTGGACTTAGCATGAGATGATGAAGCTTGGATACAAACTTGATATGGTTTAGATTTCCTCTATATGGATCCTTATGATGTATCTTTTATGTAAATCCCTTTGGGAGATGTTGTCGAGGTACCTTTGTAATCATATGATAAATTGAATAATAGTCAAATATTTTCTTCCGCTGCTATACTTCGGTCTTTTGGTTACCATTATATAAAGATTTGAAAATTTTACACCTGTTCCAAAATACCTTGAGAATGTTTGGGATGTATGTTTTAATGATCAAATTTTTAATAGAGAGGTGGTTTCACTTCTTT
The DNA here is from genome assembly GCA_963693085.1 of Alisma plantago-aquatica. Lineage (NCBI taxonomy): Eukaryota > Viridiplantae > Streptophyta > Magnoliopsida > Alismatales > Alismataceae > Alisma > Alisma plantago-aquatica. The sequence continues at coordinate 435,375,795 of OY856412.1, read as the reverse complement.
ACAGCATGGTATCAGAGCCCATGGTAGTCGAAATCTGATTATTTCAATTTTGTCTCCCTAATTAGACCCTTGACTTAGTTAGTTACCTCTAGGTGAGATGTTGACCCTAGATTTGATCAATGATGATCTTTTGTGCAACAAGGTTTGGTTTGAGGATGAGAATATGTTAGGAGACCTTGATATGGATAGACTGTGACTTGGTTCTCGTATTGATTTTTGCTAGCATGTTGTTTTTACATCACAAAGTTTTCTCCAACAAAAAATATTTTCATTATACTACTATGTGTAAAAAAAAATCCCCGGATTTTATCAAAGTTTTCTTGAACTAAGTCATAATGAAGTGAAACTCTAGTTGAGTAGAATATAACCCTAGTTCTGTGACTAGGAATGATATAAAGGTGTAGGTGACCTACCCTATGACTTTTGGATGTTCATGTAGGGTTGATAGATTAGAGACACGAGGACCTAAAATCTCAACCCTAGATGGTGACTTGATAGTTGGATACATGAGAAACATAAAACTCTGAAAAAACTTTCACAACTAAGAGATGTGAGTAGCTTTAAAAAGTTGTTTAGTTTGACTTGTTAGGTTGAACCTTTTTAAGGAGTAGAGATTAGTTAGTTGTTGATGTTTGATCTATTGATTTTGAGGACGAAATCCTTTTCAAGGGGTGGAGTGTTGTAACACACCAGATCTCAAACCCTACCCTAGAACTTTGATCTTTTGGGTTGGACCAAACATGGTTTGAGGTTATACTTATAAAAGGTGTAGAATGACCAATGTGAGCTAATGCATGTAAAATCACCCTAATGTACCCTAATTGAATTAGCAATTAAGATAATGGGCCACTAATGAGCCATAAGACTTATCTCATAAAAATAAATCTCAAAAATGAAATCTAAGTTTCAAATCATGTTCCTTGGGTCCCAATTGCCTTGGGAGTCAAGTTTTACTTTATTCACATAATAATAATTCAATTAATTCAAATTGGTTAAGAAGATGTGTGTTTTCCCCAAAATATCAAATAAAATAATAAATGACTCCAAAGGTGGAAATAGACTTCAAATTCGTAATCTACACATCAAAATAAGCTTACATGTCAATTTTCATCTAATTTGGAACACCTTAATATAATAAGGTAAGTTTAAGAGAAAGAAAGTTGATAAAAGGCATTAATGCACAATAATGCAAAATATAATTCTAAAAAATGGAAATAATGCCAAATTCATATTCAACACACTTAAGTTAACTTGTGGATGAAGTTTCACCTAATTTAGATATTCGTAATGTCATTAATGCATGAAGAAAGAGAAACTAAGTTCTGAATAATAAATATACTAAAAGTTATCAAAAGATAAAACTAATTTCATAATTGGAATCTACATGCTTTAATTAGCCTCTGGGAAAAATTCTATCCAATTTGGGATTTGTTTGCACCCTCGTTTGAGGAGAGAGAAAAAGGAAAATAAATATATTTCCACTTTAGTCGCATTGGTTTGGGATTTGATTTATGTGTCACATTGTTTTCCTTTTATTTGCAAAACTCAAATTTATTTTCACCGTCGGATCTTCATCGAGCGACTGCAGTAATGACGTGGGATTTTATCGCACTAATAAACTCACTCGGGGTTGAAATCGCCGAGCTTTTACCAAAACCAAAGTGCAATAATACCACCCGCAAGCGGACGAGTCTTATCGCAGTATAGTTAAGGATCGAACCCAAAGGACAACGTTTTTAGGAATCCTTATCGGTCGAATCTAGCTCAAGTAAAACTAATATTTAGAACGATTGGTTGATTTGAAGTTAATTTAAACTAATTGCAAGAAAGTAAAGGCAGAATTAAAGTTGGATTTAGATCAATGATATGGAATCGCTGGGATGGTATCGGGTTTCACCACCGCTACACATGCAAACACAATCAATCACAAACAATCCAGGCAAGAAATAACCATCCAAATGGAGCTGCTGTTGAACCCCCCATACGGGCGTTAGGTTCGCGTAAGCATCACCTTAGGCATCATATTTCTCGTCACCAACCAGATCACTTACTTACGACTCCAAAGATACAGAAATCCAACAAAAGTTGTGAGCCCCCTATATAGGAGTTAGGCACACAGAAGCATCACCGAAGGCTAGATGGCTCATCCCCTCGCGGATCATACACTTACGACCTCAAAGAAATCCCATTCTATTACTAGTTGGGAGTCAACTGCGTTAATCGATAAGCAAGCATGTGATAAATCTACAAACTAACATCGATGATAAACAAAGACGATACAAAATCCAACTAAGGCTGTGGTCCTCCCTGAGGGATGTTTAGACCACAGAAGCGTCACCGTAGGCAAGATGTCTCGTCCCCTCACAGATCATGCACTTACGACCTCAAGGAATCTTATCAGAAGTTCTCGTCAAAGAGTCGAACCTTGTAAAATGCCATTCTATCCCACATATAGAAGATTTCACAATATAGGAGAGAACAAGATGAAAGCAAGTAGATAATCAACTACAAACGTACCAACTAGCAATGAAATGGAAAATTATATGCATTGCCATGGAGAGTTTAACAAAAGAACATGATTTGCATGGGCAGCGGGGCTAGTCCCCGCACCCCAGTGAAAAGGAACTACTTGTTCATGGTGCGAGAAACAAGAAGAATAAGAGAGAGGGAAGGTTTCGCCATGAGCATGATGAAGAAGATGGTCGCAGCATAGTGAAGATGATGCGGTCTTCTACGTCATTTCGGGGTAGATCTGGACGAGGAGGAAGAACCACCAAGGTTGGCTGGGTAGACCTACTTCTCCACCTTCTTTCTCTTCTTCTCTCCTTACTCGACGTCTAGAGGAGCAGGTGGGTGGCATGGTGGTGGCTGAAGCTGGATCGGACCTTCGGCAGCCTATCGGCGTGCTGGAGTCGATGCCTCCTTGAGGACCCTCGTAGTCCTATTTATAGGCTTGGGTGGGAGCTTCACGTTTTTGGTGTGAAGCAAATCAAATAGTTTTGAGACCGTTTGACGTCCAAACGGTCTTGAGACCACATGGCTCCAAACGGTCTTCCTTTGGCCAGTCTTGGGTTCTATCTCCATTCAGTTTCGGCTGCACAACCGGTCTTGGGACCTCATGGTTCCAAACGGTCTTGAGACCGCATGGCTCCAAACGATCTTGAATTCTATCTCCATTCGGTTTCGGCTGCGCAACCGGTTTTGGGACCGCATGGTTCCAAACGGTCTTGACACCGTATGGCTCCAAATGGTGTTGAGACTGTATGTCTCCAAATGGTCTTGGGACCGCATGGCTCCAAATAGTCTTGAGACCGTTTGGCTCCAAACGGTCTTGAGTTCTATCTCCATTCAGTTTTGGCTGCACAACCGGTCTTGGGACCGCATGGTTCCAAACGGTTTTGAGACCGTATGGCTCCAAATGGTATTGAGACCGTATGGCTCCAAACGGTCTTGGGACCGCATGGCTCCGAATGGTCTTCGCGTCTAAACGGTCTTCGTGGCTGATCGGTCTTGCGACCCTGGCGTCCAAACGGTTTCATTGCGTGCATGCACAAACGGTCTTGCGACCGGTTTGAGCAAATGGTATTGCAGATCGAATATCTTCAAAGGGTCTTCGCGTCTAAACGGTCTTCATGTATTGTTCGGTTTTGTGACCAAACGGTCTTGGGACCGAATGGCTCCAAACGGTCTTGTTGTCCAAATGGTTTCATTGTCCAAACAGTTTCGTTGTCCAAACAGTTTTGAAGTTGTTAGATGTCGTGTGGTTTGGGGACCGTTTGGGCTCGTGCGGTCTTGAATCCGAATGAGCTCAAACGGTCTTGAGATCATTAGGACAACCCGTTTGGTGAAATCGATTGGTGAAACCGAATGGTGAAAACCATTCGGTCAGAACCATTAGAGCAGATCATTTGGTAAAGACTGGTTTCTGAGAGATTCTTTAGTGAATTCCATATGATGATAGAACCTGGTTTAGACCTACACCAAATCAATATAAAATTGATCAAAAATCATAATAATTGGATTTATCTAGAAAACTTGCAATTTGTGAGGTTTAAGAGATAAATTGAAAGTATTGAATCAAATTGGTTATAAAAAGGGCGACAAAAAATCAGGATGAATATGCATTCATCAAACACCCTAAACTTAAACGTTGCTCGTCCTCGAGTAACACAAAATCTGAAACAGTCGCCAAATGAATACTTTCAATCATGTGATTGCTTCCTCTTCACATCGCGATTATTTCTTTTCCACTCAGTATGACTAAGCATCTCAACTTCCCGAGACCACAGAACACATCTTATAGTATCTTCATTCCTGAGTTCGCTTTCCAACCTCACTTCCTCCCCACTTTTTCCAGCAACAAGCATGTCAAAGAGTTTTGTAAGAGTCCAGAGATATCCACAGAATGAAAAGTGTGCATCTGATATGAAACTGGTGTTTTTCAGGGCATTGAAGGCTTAAATTGTGCCTTTAGGTAGAAAAAGGAGTGAAGGGTGGTATGGAAGGAAGAAGTAAATCTCTCCTCTATTTGACTCGAGATTTTATTATTTTTTCAATTTCATTTATTGCATATATTTTTTTGTGCGAATCTCTCCTCTATTCGACTCGAGATTGCATTTCTTTTTGTGTGCACTTTGACATCTTTTATATGCAAATCTCTCCTCTATTCGACTCGAGATTGCATTTTTGGGGGTACGCCCCTATTTATTTGTTAAGGGTATGGAAGAAGCAGATATAGAAGGAAGTGGCATGCCACCCCGAACTTAGGGTTTAGCACTATTTAGGCCATTTTTGTTTCTTTTTGATGGATGGAGGGGTATGAAGGTGACATAAGAAGTGTAGAAGAGAGTTCAGATCAAAATGCAACTTGATTTACAATTCCGTGCACCAGGTCGTTCTCTTTATCGTACTCTGCTCAAATAATGGCTTGATGAGGATCGGGTGGGGATTCCGTGTTGTTGTTCCACTAGTCAGTTAGGAAGCATGACGTGTTTGATCCCTATCAGTTTGACAGATGCTTGTCATTTTTGCAGAAGTATCATGATGTTAGGAATCATAAGCTTCACAAGATGATTTCAATCAAAAGGCTTGTTTCAAAAGGTGGCCCTTTTGAGAATTTACTTTGAATAAGGAGAGAATAATGATTCAAAATGCATAGCAGGTTAGTTGGTGACATTTAAAGAAACCAGGGAGTGTCAAAAATTCATCAAGTATCTGTTCAAATTCTTTGAAAGCTTCAAAATGTTTGAATTTTTTTATCAAGAATGTAATAGAGAAAACTTAATTGTGAAAAGGATGGGTTTAGGTGGAAAGTGAGGTACGTACCACCCACCCTCCACCTCAAACTTAGAGTTTTGATCATCCCGAGAAAACCCTAAATCCAAGATGGAGGGAAAAATTTGTGCCAGATTTGACCACCAGATGTGGTAGCGTTCCAGTCAGCGCGCATCCTCTTATCTGAATATCTAAAGAAAGATCAATCAGAACTCGAGATAGCATCTCGTGATGCAAATTTTATTTCGTGCAAAATTATCTAAAAGGTGAAAACAAAATTGAGGAAAAATTTCTAGTTCAAAATTAAAACTAAATTCAAATTTATTTATCGGGTTGCCTCCCGACAAGCGCCTTTGTTTTACGTCGATGGCTCGACTGAATCCTTCAACTTCACGGTGGTTCCTTTGGATTGGAGAGATCTATTATTGCTTCGGTGCTCATATCTTATGTGGTGAAATGTCTTTTCAAATGTTGGCCATTCACCACAAATTCACCCGACTTTTTGCTCCATAAAGAAAAAGCACCATGTGGGTATATGCTCTTAATGACGTATGGTCCTGTCCAACGAGAACTGGGTTTTCCTGGGAATAACCTCAATCTGGAATCGAACAGAAGGACTTGGTCTCCTACTTATATGTCCTTTCTTTTTAGGTGGTCGTCATGCTAAAGTTTCATATTTATAGATTTGTGCATTCTCGTAAGCTGTCATACGGAGTTCTTCCAGCTCTTAGAGTTGCAGAATCCTGGCTTGGCCAGCCTCTTTCATATCAAAGTTCAATTGTTTAATTGCCCACCATGCCTTGTGTTCCAGTTCTACAGGCACGTAGCATGACTTTCCGTAGATCAGCCGAAATGGTGTAGTTCCAAGAGGAGTCTTAAAAGCAATACGGTAGGCCCACAAAGCGTCATTGATTTTCACTGACCAATCTTTCTGATTGCGACCTACCATCTTTTCCAATATAGCCCTGAGTTGTCTGTTAGAAACCTCTACCTGTCTGCTTGAGAGGTGTTTTAGGCATGAATCGAATGAATATCCGTATACAGAAAAATCATCCATGAAAACTTCCATAACGGTTTCGGTGAGACTGGCGAATATGGCAGCCATGCAACGCTGGAAGGTTGCAGGTGCATTGCAGAGCCCGAATGGCATTCTTCTTAATGCGTATGTTCCGAATGGGCATGTGAAAGTGGTTTTCTCCTGGTCATATGGATGGATAGGTATTTGGTAGAATCCAGAGTAACCATCGAGATAACATAAGTATTCCTGATGAGCTAGCCACTCTAATACTTGATCAAGAAAAGGCATTGGAAAGTGATCCTTTCGAGTTGCCTTGTTTAACTTCCTATAATCAATGCACATCCTCCATCCAGTGACTGTTCGAGTGGGGATGAGTTCATCATTTTCATTTCGTATAACAGTTGTTCCACCTTTCTTTGGGACAACATGCACAGGGCTCGCCCATGGTGAGTCTGATATTGGATAGATAATTCTAGCGGTGAGCAATTTAATGACCTCTTACGGACTACCTTTTTCATGTTTGGATTCAGTTTCCGTTGATGTTCAATGGTTGGCTTGTGATCTTCCATCATAGGGATCTTGTGCATACACAACGCTTGACTGACCCCAGTGATGTCTTTCATTTTGTAACCAATGGCTTTCTTCCTTTCCCTTAGTTCTTTCAGGAGTTTATCTTCCTGTTCGGTCGTAAGATCAGAATTGATTATAACCAGACAAACTTTGAGATCATCCAGAAACATGTATTTCAATCCTTCATGTAGGGGCTTCATTTCTGGGGCCTCTAGTTTTTCACATGTTTCTTCAGTAGCTTCCATAGCCTTGAGTCCTTCAAATGTAGCTTCAGGATCTTCTTTAGCAGTGTCAAGGTTGAGAACACACTCTTTAACTTGTTCACTGATGGAATTTTCAATAGGAGGGTTGGTCAGAGTCACTTCTAAAGGATCGTCTTGTTCATGATGCTCTTGAGTCAGAAGTGACATTTGATCAATGCAGTCAATCAGATGTACTTCTTCTTACATACTTGGTCTTCTCATGCTTTCAAAAACTTTGAATTCAAGGGTTTCTTTACCAAGTCTGAGAAGTAAGGTTCCAACTTCAACATCAATTAGGACTCTTGCAGTGGCGAGGAACATACGTCCAAAGATGAGAGGATATCTGGCGTCTTCTTTTATGTCCATAATGATGAAGTCACACATAACATAGGAATGTTTTCCTACCTTGACAGGTACATCCTCAATAATCCCTAACGAACATTTTATTGAATTGTCTGCAAGTTGTATGGTCATGCCAGTTGGTAGAAGTTCAGAAAACCCTAGCCTTTTGCAAAGGCTGAGTGGCATGATGGAGATGCTAGCACCAAGGTCTGCCAGACCTTTCTTGCATGAAGAATCACAGATATGACAGGAAATCCCAAAGGATCCTGGATCTTTCTGCTTCCTTGGCATCTTACTCTGGATGATATCAGAAGTGGTTTTAGCTAACTTGACTGTCTCATATTCTTCAATTATGTATTTTCTTGTCAGAAGTGACTTTAGGTATTTGTCCAAGCTGGTATCTCAGCAAGTGCATCCAAAAAGGGTATATCAACATGAAGTTTCTTCATGGCTTCTTTAAACTTATTGAATCTGGTGTCAAGCTTTGTTTGCCTTAGACGAGATGGAAAAGGTATACGAGGTTTGTATACAGGGATATCAGGTTCTGGAGTCTCAGTTTCTTCATCTTCTTGAGCAGGCTTCTCAAAATTTCCTTTTTCTGACTTATCCTCTTTTGATGGAGCCTCTTGTACTGTTGAGTCTTGGGCAATCACAAGTTCATCTTCGTCTGTAATAACCACATGTGTCTTTTCAGGGGGATCCGAATAGTCTTTCCCTGACCTAGTAGTGGTTTCCTTCAACTGTTCAGGATGCTTAGGATTGTTCTCAGGTTGACCAGTAAAGACTCCAGTAGGTGGCTTTATGCTAGCTGCAAGTTGAGCTAATTGAGATTCAATAGCCTTCTGCTGAGCTTGTTGGTTAGCTATCATGGTTTGCTGGGTTTGCATCATCTTTTCAATGACAGATAGCTTGTCATCAGGAGAAACTGGACCTGCTTGTTGTCCTTACTATTAAGTAAGACTCTGGTACTGAGAGTTATTTTGGTAATTATTGTAGTTCCTATTCTGAAGGTTTCCCTTGAAATTTCCTTGATTCCCAAAATTCTGTTGTTGATTATATTGGAATCCAGGTGAGCCTCTTGGTTGATTGTTCAAACCAAATTGATGTGAGTTTACTTCTCCAGAGGGGTTTCCATATTGAAAACTAGGATGATTCCTATTCTGATTCAGATTGTAATAGCTTTGCCCAAGAATGGTGTTGATAGCATTACAATTTTCCGTCTGACCATTATCTCCTTGGCCACATACATTGCTCAGAACAACATCATAGAGAACATTACATGATAAAGTGGAATGATCAGTGCTCTTACATGCTTCACAGAACAACGAAGTGGTCTTGATTTGTTCTGGTGGTTGAAGGGGTGGACGTCCTCTTCCAATAGCAGCAAGAGATGATTCAATATGGTCCTGCTTGGCAACTAAGAGTTTTAAGGTTTCAACGATAGATTTATACTCAGGAGTAGCTTCGGACATAGCTACTTTCAACACTCCTTTACCTACATACCTTCCCCAATTTTCTTGGTTTTCAGCTCCAAGGGTGACTACCCTCCATGCGCTATCATAACTTTGACGCATAAAGTTTCCTCCAGATGAGGAATCTAGAAACCTCTTAATTTCATCATCCACACCCCTATAGAAGATCTCGATGAGTTGATTCTTAGGAATGCCATGATGTGGATATTTTCATAGAAGCTCCTTATATCAGTCCCATGCCTCAGTAAGGGTTTCTCTAAGGGCTTGAGTGAACATTGTTATTTTCCCCCTAATTTCATAAGTGAGAGATGGAGGATAGAACTTTTCCAGAAAAACGTTCTGCAGTTGTTCGCACGTGGTGATAGGTTCACATTGTAGAGAGTTGTACCAGCTTATGGCTCTGTCGGTAAGATAATACTTGAATAGACAGAGTCTGATGGCATCGTCAGACACTCCATTTTGTTTTATCATAGCACATAGATTGATGAATCTTAGAAGGTGTTCTTGACTATCTTCACCTTGTTTGCCATAGAACGGATTGTTTTGGAGAAAGGTGATCCAATGCGCTCGTATCTTGAAATTTAGAGCATGGATGGGAGGAGGTAAGACTGGGTGATGTACATCAACAACTTTAGGGATTGAGAACTCCCTAAGATCCTTTTGTAGTTCTGCTGCATGTGCCGCTGCTTGTGTTGCTAGGATTTCTTGTTGTACCACAACTTTGGCTTCTTTCATGAGCCTTTCTCTCTGTGAATTGATGGCTTGAGCCACCCTTCGGGCTACCTCTTCTTCTTGAGCCATCCTTGCTTGATTTTATCTATTCTGACGATGGAAAGTTTTGTCTATCTCGGGATCAAAGCTTGCTGTGAGTCCGGGGCTGTCTGAACGGTGCATACACTATGCCTTGGGTTGTACCTGAAATAGGAAAGATTTTGAAAATGAGATCTACAAAGTAGAGTCAAATTCAAGCAGATGATCGATTGTTTTCAAAAAGAAAAAGCAAAATCCTAGATTAGCCTTAAAAGAACTAGATTTGACTAACTGATTCTGTCGTCCTCGGCAACAACATCAGAATTTGACGTGGGATTTTATCGCACTAACAAACTCACTCGGGGTTGAAATCCCCGAGCTTTTACCAAAACCAAAGTGCAATAATACCACCCGCAAGCATACGATTCTTATCGCAGTATAGTTAAGGATCGAACCCAAAGGACAATGTTTTTAAGAATCCTTTTCGGTCGAATCTAGCTCAAGTAAAACTAATATTTAGAGCGATTGGTTGATTTGAGGTTAATTAAACTAATTGCAAGAAAGTAAAGGCTGAATTAAAGTTGGATTTAGATCAATGATATGGAATCGCTGGGATGGTATCGGGTTTCACCACCGCTACACATGCAAACACATTCAATCACAAACAATCTATGCAAGAAATAACCATCCAAATGGAGCTACTGCCGACCCCCCATACGGGCGTTAGGTTCACGTAAGCATCACCTTAGGCATCATATTTCTCGTCACCAGCCGGATCACTTACTTACGACTCCGAAGATACAGAAATCCAACAAAGGCTGTGAGCCCCCTATATAGACGTTAGGCACACAGAAGCGTCACCGAAGGCTAGATGGCTCGTCCCCTCGCGGATCATACACTTACGACCTCGAAGAAATCCCATTCTATTTCTAGTTGGGAGTCAACCACGTTAATCGATAAGCAAGTAGGTGATAGATCTACAAACTAACATCAACGATAAACAAAGACGATATAAAATCCAACTAAGGCTGTGGTCCTCCCTGAGGGTTGTTTAGACCACAGAAGCATCACCGTAGGCTAGATGTCTCGTCCCCTCACGGATCATACACTTACGACCTCAAGGAATCTTATCAGAAGTTCTCGTTAAAGAATCGAACCTTGTAAACCGCCATTCTATCCCACATATAGAATATTTTACAATATAGGAGAGAACAAGATGAAAGCAAGTAGATAATCAACTACAAACGTACCAGCTAACAACGAAACGGAAAGTTATATACATTTCCATAGAGAGTTTTACAAAAGAAAATGATTTGCATGGGCAGCGGGGCTAGTCCCCGCACCCCAGCGAAAAGGAACTACTTGCTCATGGTATGAGAAACAAGAAGAATAAGAGAGAGAGAAGGTTCTGCCATGAGCATGATGAAGAAGATGGTCGCAGCTCGGTGAAGATGATGCGGTCTTTTACGTCGTGTCAGGGTAGATCTAGACGAGGAGGAAGAACCACCAAGGCTGGCTGGGTAGACATTCTTCTCCACCTTCTTTCTCTTCTTCTCACCTTGCTTGGCGTCCAGAGGAGTAGGTGGGCGGCGTGGTGGTGGATGAAGCTGGATCGGACCTTCGGCAGCCTATCGGCATGCTGGAGTCGATGCCTCCTTGAGGACCCTCGTGGTCCTATTTATAGGCTTGGGTGGGAGCTTCACATTTTTGGTGTGAAGTAGCTCAAACAGTTTTGAGACCGTTTGACGTCCAAATGGTCTTGAGACCGCATGGCTCCAAACGGTCTTCCTTTGGCCAGTCTTGGGTTCTATCTCCATTCGGTTTTGGCTTCACAACCAGTCTTGGGACTGCATGGTTCCAAACGATCTTGAGACCGCATGGATCCAAACGATCTTGAGTTCTATCTCCATTCGGTTTCGGCTGCACAACCAGTTTTGGGACCGCATGGTTCCAAATGGTCTTGAGACCGTATGGCTCTAAACGGTCTTGGGACCGCATGGTTCCAAATGGTCTTGAGACCGTATGGCTCCAAACGGTCTTGAGACTGTATGGCTCCAAACGGTCTTGAGTTCTATCTCCATTCGGTTTTGGATGCACAACCGGTCTTGGGACCGTATGGTTCCAAACAGTCTTGAGACCGTATGGCTTCAAACGGTCTTGAGACATATGGCTCCAAACGGTCTTGGGACCGCATGGCTCCGAATGGTCTTTGCGTCTAAATGGTCTTCGTGGCTGATCGGTCTTGTGACCCTGGCGTCCAAACAGTTTCGTTGCATGCATGCGCAAATGGTCTTGCGACCGGTTTGAGCAAATGGTCTTGCAGATCAAATCTCTTCAAACGGTCTTTGCGTCTAAACGATCTTCATGTATTGTTCGGTTTTGCGAGCAAACGGTCGCAGGATCGAATGGCACCAAACGGTCTTGGGACCGAATGGCTCCAAACGGTCTTGTTGTCCAAACGGTTTCGTTGTCCAAATGGTTTCGTTGTCCAAACGGTTTTGAAATCGTTAGATGTCGTGTGGTTTGGGGACCATTTGGGCTCGTACGGTCTTAAAGCCGAATGGGCTCAAACGGTCTTGAGATCGTTAGGACAACCCGTTTGGTGAAATCGATTGGTGAAACCGAATGGTGAAAACCGTTCGGTCAGAACCATTAGAGCAGATCGTTTGGTAAAGACCGATTTGTGAGAGATTCTTTAGTGAATTCCATATGATGATAGAACCTGGTTTAGACCTGCACCAAATCAATATAAAATTGATCAAAAATCATAATAATTAGATTTATCTGGAAAACTTGCAATTTGTGAGGTTTAAGAGATAAATTGAAAGTATTGAATCAAATTGATTATAAAAAGGGTGACAGAAAATCAGGATGAATATGCATTCATCAAGTAAGTTTTCCTTTCTCCGCTTTCCCTCGTCTCACAATTTGGTTTCCTGGAAGAACCTATTTCTTTTTCCATCGATTCCTCTTCACGATTCCCTCTCTTTCCTTTCCTTGTTCTTCTCTGATTTCTTCACGTATAGGTTCCCCTAGCCTTTCTGCATCGTTGGCAGCTATATAAGTTATGGTTCCGTGAATGGTTCTCGAATCCACACCCGCCGCCGGACCCTCTCTGTTCCTTCCCATGTGCCTCTTCTTCTTCGCTTCTCCTCGCTATAGTGGATGCTCGGGCCTCTGGATATCCCTCCCCACACCTTCGTGGTGTCCCACTGTGTCATCCTCTTGGGTTGGTTCAAGCTCCTTTGGCCCCAAGTGCTTCTTCTCGACTCACCTTGCGCAACCGACGGTCATGGTGGCGGCTACAGGTCGTTGTGGTTCTGTGGTGGTTGCGGGGCCGGTGAACCACCTCGCATCCTCCCTCGAGGTCTTGGGTTGTGCCCGAAATCACCGGTTCGACCTTTATTGGTAGGAATCAATTTCCCCCTTTTCTAGTTTGCTACTGATTTCTGTTCTCGTGATCCTATGAAAACAAAGAAGATGATCGTGGCGTTTGGTCTGATCTACCCCTCAGTTATCTTTAGCTTTTGTTTTTATGTTCAGGGGTGTTTTAGTCTTTTCCACTTTTTCCTTTGCCTTGGTGCATACCTCATTGGCATGGGGTCCAGGCCGGTTGGCCGTACATGATAGGTCCAACTTGGCAATGTTGACCCGACTTGACTAGGTTTTTATCCTCCAACGTGGAATTTTCTGATTGGTTGAAATTTCAAAAATTCATAACTAATTAATTGATTATCAGAAAAATATGGAAAAATACTCGTTGGATTTAGAAAAATGTAAGCTTTCTAATGGTATTTGTTTTATTGCCTGATTCTAATGATAATAAGAGGTGATTTTAATGGATTAATCTAAATAAGTAATAACTTGTAAAAATCATAACTAATTGTTTATAAGTCAAAAAAATATAATAAAATATGTTTTGGACTCCTTACGACATATACTAAAATATGGCATGGTTTTGGAAACCTAATTCACATATAATAAAAAGGCGATTTTTAGGATTTTGAATAATTAATGGAAACCTAACCCTAATCCCACATATATGTTTAATAGGTTCTTTGGATGCCTAGGCTTGGACCTAGAAGTGACTTTGGATCATTTGACTCTGATGCTGAGGTATGTATGCATCTTCGATTATTCTTTATTGAGCAATGCACCTATTTTGTCTTTCTCTTGGTCCTATGGACAATAGCCTACACATATGTCTTTTCTTTTGGAAATATTAGTTCATGTGAACTACTTTGTTTTGTTATTGATCTTGTGATCATGGATATTCTCTTGACCCTGTTTCTAATGTCTTGGTGCAAGTTGTACTTTTTATGATATATATACCCACTGTGATGTGGATTTTTACTTGTTGATATATGCCCACTATGATGTAGATGTTTATATGTTTGTGTTGTCCATTGTGTGATGACAACCTTTGTATCATCTTCTGACTATACTTTTCTACTTGCATGTACATTAAACATGCTATGTGATTCAATAGCACTAGAGTAGTGTAATTGTATTAGTTTTGTTTATAGCAGATGTGATATTTCCTGCTCTTTTGGGATGGCAAGGAACCTCATACCCAGGGCAAGATGTGTGATTCTTGGTCCATGTCTTTATATATATTTGGGAGTTTGGTTATGTGCCATTCTCTATTAGGCTTCATCTTTATAGGGGTTGGCCGCCAATTGTCTTTATATTGATCTAGGGCTATGCTTATCTCACATGCATGCAGGTTGATGATGTTTATGATAGGTTATGTGCCCAAATTGATGAAAGGTTATGTGCCCAAAAATCTTGATGGGTTATGTGCCCAAATCATGATATGTGCTTATGTGGCACTACTTTATTGTTTTGATTATGGCAAGCATCTTCTTTTATTGTGATGATGAATCTATTATTTTATGCCCGTGTGGGTAATCCTTATATCTTGAATGGGAAGCTTTTACATTTGATATCCTTATTTCCTCTAATTGCTCAATGTTTTCTTTAGATATGCACATACTAACTTTTTGGCTGATGTATTTTTTTTCTCTTCTTTTGCTGGGGTATGCTTCCATCCCTAGGTGGAGGACATAGATGGCTTGACATGTAGACATGGACTTAGCATGAGATGATGAAGCTTGGAGACAAACTTGATATGGTTTAGATTTCCTCTATATGGATCCTTATGATGTATCTTTTATGTAAACCCCTTTGGGAGATGTTGTTGAGGTACCTTTGTAATCATATGAATAATAGTCAAATATTTTCTTCCACTGCTATACTTTGGTCTTTTGGTTACCATTATATAAAGATTTGAAAATTTTACACCTGTTCCAAAATACCTTGAGGATGTTTGGGATGGATGTTTTAATGTTCAAATTTTTAGTAGAGAGGTGGTTTCACTTCTTTACACATGATACCTTCATTATTAATATTTCATGATAAAAACAATATCAAGTACATATCATCACCATGCAATACAAGAGAAATACAACCTTCCCATTATTAGGGTTAGTGTTTCCCTTTTTAGCTGATTAGGGTTTCAAGCCGATTAGGGTTTCAAGCTGATTAGGGTTTCAAGTTCATATTATCAAGAATCAAAACCCTGATTCATAGCTCCAAACATAGTAGGAGTATCAATGTATGATCATTAAATGATTATCACACAAGCATGAGTTTCTCTCTCATCCTCACTAGGATATTGATTACGTCATACTTTATTAAGTTGGCTCAACCCTTTCCTCAAGGTACATTGGCCTTCACTTATCAAAAAATACATTAAACTTTTTACATCTGAATGTATCATTTGACATATAACACACTTCATGTGTTATTCAATCAAGTATATCGGATTGGAGGTGCTTACCTCCATATTGGCTTTGAGGTGATTCCACCATATCGAGCAAGAGGTGTGTGCTTACACCATATTGGGTAAGAGGTGTGTGCTTACACCATATTAGGCAAGAGGTGTGTGCTTACACCATATCGGGCAAGAGGTGTGTGCTTCCACCATATCTGGCAAGAGGTGTGTGCTTACACCATATCAGGCAAGAGGTGTGTGATTCCACCATATCGGGCAAGAGGTGTGTTCTTAAACCATATCGGGCAAGCAGTGTGTGCTTACACCATATCGGGTAAGAGGTGTGTGCTTACACCATATCGGGCAAGAGGTGTTTTAACCCAATATCAATTTAAGCCATGATGATGGCATCATCATCAAGCTCTATACTTTTGTTCCTTACTATTCTAGTTCATGGACAACAGTCCTATGCAACTATTAGAACTCATGGATTCATCAATTAATCAAGAAAACTCGAAATTGAAAGTAGATCATCAAGTATAGCAAGATTGAAGGTGAATAATAACATGATTAGGTTGAAGTTATATAACCCACCTCAAGAATAACTTCAAAGATCCAAGCTCCAAAGCCTCACGTTCCCAAGGTTGAAGATGAACTTATAAAAGATCCAATACTTGTTTACAACTCCTTTATAATGAAAGAATCCATAGATAAGAACTCGGTGAAGAAGAAAAGAAAGGAAGAATCACAACCCGAGATTCATGCTTCAACCAAGGTTGAATATGACCATGGCTTCAACTTAAGCTTGAGGATCAAGATACACGTTGCTCCTCAACTACTATGCATGATATCTAAGAGAAAGAGAGTTGTAGGATTTGAAAAGTTTTGCTAGTAGGTGAAAGGAGTGGTATATATAATTGAGGCTCATGAGAGAGAGTGTATAAGAGGTGTCATCACCTTATACTACTAGGTGACACATGTACATGCATGACTTTCACGTGTTTATTCATACAAAAATATTTATATTGACATGAAAAACTCTTGAGGATAATATAGGGATAAGATTTTATCCATTAGTTATCTTGTTGAGCAAGATATTTCAACTCAACATCACTTTATTCACAAACTGATACAACTTTTCCAAGGAAAGTTGAACCATCACCTTCTTTAGGTTCTTAACTCATCATGGCCTTTTCCAAGAGTTGAAAAAATGATATGGGACCTCCTATATGGCTTCTTGGCTGATAGGCACTCCCATATATGCTCTACAACTCAATACAACTCGTCTATACAACTCTTCTTGGTCTTTTCATCACCAAGAATACCATCAGTCAAATATGATTCAAACATGGTGCCTCTTTCTTTATATATCCTATATATGATTCTAAGAGAGATTAGGGACACTCTAGAGGTGGTAATTTTCATATCAACCCTATATTTTGGGTAAATTGCAAATTGCACCAAAACTGGTACACAAGGCTCAAGCATTATTCAAACAAGCTCCAACTTGGAACTTAGGCTTTCCACTAGCCACCCTTTGCATAATTCTCTCTCTTATGATGCTAAAAAACTTTAAGCACATTAAAAATGTGACATATTGCAATATAACCCCTCATCTTGGGTAAATTACAATTTACACCCAAACATCATATTATGCACAAATAGTTTGCAAATAAGCTCAAACTTAAAAATTAAACTCTCCTTGAGTCTTAATTACTTTTCAAAAGATTAAAACAAGTTTATGAAAAACTTACTTAAGAAAAACTTCCAAGTTTATGCCATAACCCAGGTCAGGGATGTTACAATAGGTATCAAGTACATGCAAAGTTGGATAAACACATTATTGCACAATTGATATTTTGTGTGTACAACATTGCATTGTGATAATACTTAAAAATAAACCTACCATCTTTATGACAAACTTTGCATTGAGCTCATAGGGAGTGGTTTAGATATGGTGCTAATGGGTGTATTCTTTTTACTGTAAGGAGTGTATTCTTAGCATGATCTAAATACAATTTAAGGCATTAAGGTTGGAATATGATATGAATATTTGGTCACTGTTTTGATTGCCTAGTTGATGGAAAATTTAGGTGTTAGGTCATGGGGGGGTCTCGGATCAAGTGTTAATGTGGTATTTCCATAGTATGTCATGAATACAACCCACATCACATTGAGATATTCTTTTAATAGTTTTTTAGATCCACTATCCAGATCATGAGGTGGTATATTTGTAGTCTACCTAAGAAATTGTATTTTTTAACTCAATCCATCTACCCAAATCTTAATTTGTGCACTTCTTGAATCCCAATGGACCCTCTATTCAAATCTATCAAACCTCAATTAAAATTTTGGTTCAATGACTACCCTCTAGTTCGAGTTCAAGCATTATACAACTGTGGTTCATGAGCTACCCTAGATCTTAGTCCATGCATTATCTAAATCCTAATCAAATCATTATATAGTTAATTTTGAATATTCTATTTGAATCATACTTCACCCTCTATTTGACTCCCAGTACAGTCCCTATTTGAATCTTCATTTAGACTATATTTCATTTCTTATGCAACATATGTGTGAATCCAAGTTTAGCCACTATTTGAATCCATGTGCACCCTAATTACAAATATTGGTTTAACCACTACTCAAATGCTAGTGCACCCTCTGTTCAAATTATGGCTTGGTTTGTTGTTAAATCTAAGTGCACACTCTATCATATTCTCAACTTTCACCATTTTCTAAACCTAGTCCACCTTTGAGTTGAAACATGCTTCACTATCCACTACTCATAGTGCATTTCATTATTTTATACCTCCATTTATATATTGATTTAACCACTACATTAATATTAGTGTACCCTCTATTCATATTATGGTCTATAGATGACTTAAAAACTTCATACGTCAATGCGTGAACAGTAGTGAATATATGACTCCTAATACACTTCACTCGTAAACCAGTCATTCAAATAACAGTCCACCATTCAAATCATGAAGTTTAGAAGGATATCCTAAATTACAACTCAAATTTATTAATAATGTTGTATAGGGGATTTGAACAGAAGACCTCATGGCTACATGATCAACAAAATAGCCACTTCACTACAAGTATTTGATACCATTCAAATCTAGCACACTATTTCTCGATCATAGTCCATCCTCTATATGAATCTTGGTGTAATTTCTAATCAAATCATGATTCAACTGATATTGCAATCCTAGTGCTCCCTCTCTCTCAATATCAATATAGAATGTAGTAGTCCCGATACATAAAATTTTCATTTAACATCTATATCAGTCTTGATCCAGCATGCATTTGAATCTCATTACACATGATATCCCAATCATGGCGTATACACTACTCAAATATTGGCACACAAAACTTAGAATATTAATGAATACATATTCATAATACAATTGTCAAATTGATGAATTATGATACGACCCACTTACACACATGCACAATAAGAAGCAGAAGCACATGTTGTCTACATGGTTTCTTCAAATTGAATGAGTTCTACAACAACAATAATCAATCCAATGATTAATATGACATGTGCATTGATTTGAAATAGATTTGTACATGTTTTTTGAAAGGAAGGCTTAATAAATAAAATTATTTGAACATGATGTTGGTTATATGCATGATATATGACTGTGATGGGATACTTAATACATTATTTGATTATTAATCAAAGGCAATTACACTTATTATTTTTATTGTATTATCAAGTTAATGATTAAACATAACATTGTCCTAAGGATATTTTCACTCATTAACGTATGGTTTGGATTGAGGGTCTAAACAAAATATCATTTCTTTATGGTAAACAACTGGTATTAGACAATGAAAAGCCATATAGAATCTACATGGAAGTCTGGCTTGACACCAAGAATAGAGATACAATTGGAAATTGATAGAACGCTTCTATCCAGACTCCCAATGTCTACGCTACCAAGAGAAACTTATTGATAGAGTCCATCCTCAATCACGCACATTGTCTCTATAGAAGGAATCTCCATCACCCGAACAAAAATTGGAAAGATAAAATCCAAAACAAATGCCAATGACCATCTTTACATACTGATTTTGTGACGTACAAACTAGTCTTAACTAATATAACAAGATTAACTAAAGCAGAAGCATTAGTTAGCAGTGGAATTACTGAAAATCACTAAAAAATTAAAACCATTTTATAAAAAGATCCATTAGCAGAAAACTCTTTAAACAAAAACCACAATATTATATTTACATACTGGTCCACATTTTACATTTCATGTACCATCTCTTTTCGAGGAATATATATACATCATTACTTTGCTAAACAACACAAGTAACAAAATCCTCGAAGCATCAAACTAAAATCTCAGATCGATTATAAAAACACTATATACTGACTCCTAGGACCTGAGAGTACAGAGACGACACATAGGACTCTATTTATATATATACAAAGCCTGACAGCCAGTATCCCCACCTGGGATATCACTGTTGTCCTTGTTGTTGTTGCTGCTGCTCTTCCCCTGCTATTGAGTTTCTGCCTCTTTGTCGGCGTCCACCTAAAAATGTTGGATCCCAGGGGGGTGAGACAATTTGTAAATTGTCCCAGCGAGAGATATAACTCTCCACCGAAAACATTATTATTTCAGTTTAATAAAAATAAAATGAGCAGTGGGATAATATATTTCAATGGCAGATAAATAAATATTTACGCAGATTAGAGCAACAATCCTATTCAGGTATTTCAGCTGTAACTTGACAAGACAGCATGTCTCTTATTTAATATGGAATTAAAGAACATAAGTAACATTTATATATCAAGGTCATTCTAAGCAAGATATCATCAACCGGTGGTTCTCGTATTTCAATCTTACGCAAATACGGTCAGAGCACTACATGAATAGCTTTCACTTGATTAATTAAGTACATTATCATATTCTTTTAGCATCAGTCAAGTTTTCAAACATAACTTATTAGGACAAATGCTATAAAGAAACATGTACAGTTTTCCTTAGTTACTTCTCAGTCTTTAAAAGACATTGGGATCTCAGTCCCTTATTTCAAACTCAATGCCATAAACATATGGTTCTGGGTATTCAAACCCTTAGCTCATTACTGAGCACTGTTACCACCTTTTTCAGGTAACTATCACCTTCAGGTCATCTGACCAAGGTAAACATGATACTTGTTACATAAACATCTCTTATGCCACTTAAGACCCATTAATTATCTTATTACCTCTTACTAGGCAACACGGCATATTATGGCACATAAGGTCCAATAACGATTTTAATAAATAAAACATCATAGCTCATACCTGGCTATGTTCACCATCTCATGATACCTGCATCGTTAGCACATATGATAACAAATATATCAATCATATTTCAGTTCCATGCTATTCAAGGGAACACTACTATTCCCTTACCATGGTTAGGGTTTTCCCATTTCATTTCAATCAGGGTTACTCATCTCCTTTGTTCAATTAGGACCAATGATTCATCATTTCATTGTCCAAGATTAGGGTTTCATGCTATATAGTATAATTCAGAATAAGGTTTCATACACCTTCACCCTATTTAGAATTAGAGTTTAGTATTCACATTACATCTCCCCACATTAGGGTTTATATTCAATAAACCACCATTAGGGTTTACTATTCATCCCAATTAGGGTTTTACATCAAAATACCCTGAATTAGGGTTTGAGTTCATCAATTAACTCAATTAGGATTTCATGATCTCTTTATCAAGGATCATACCCTAAATTGTATATCACACTCATTTTGAATGTATTAGGCTTGATTGCTACATGATTATCTTACATGTATGAACCTCTCTCTCTCATCCTCTTCTAGGATGTCCACTACTCAATTCTTGATTAGATTGAGCATACTTCTTTATTCAAATACATGCATTTAGGGTTAACATGATGTATTGAATTATTGCATCATTATGCATCAATGATAAATCCCACTAAGGGTACCACTCACCTAAGTACATTAGGTGTCTAAATGGTTTAATCAATTGGACCTTCAATTACATGAGGTATCCAAGTGAATTGATCACTTGAATCTCCAATTATATTATGTGTCCAAGTAGATTAACCAATTGAGTCTTCAATTACATTAGATATCCAAATGGATTAATCATGTTGGACCTCAAATGGTCTTGCTTTCTTAGACCCTAAACGGTCTTGGACTTTCAGAGTTCAAACGGTTTGAAACTATTTGGGCACATTGCCCTTGAAACTGTTTAAGCAAGAATTGTGTTGAAACCGAATAGACTTGGGTCTCCAAATGGTTTGAGACCGTTTGGACCCAAATGGTCTTGAGACCGTCTGGACCCAAATGGTCTTAAGACTGTTTGGTCCAAACCCTCTCAAAACCGAATGGACCAAAAAGGTCTTTCAACACTTAATCATTTCAAGGTTTCAATCCATGAACCGACTATTAATTGACTCCTTGATTCATTCATCAATTGAACTATTGAATCATCCTTCAATTGGACCATCTATTAGGGTTTTGAACCCAACTGAACTAGGATTTATAATCAAGAAACCTTCAATTAGGGTTTTGAATTTGAGGAACCATCAATGGTTAACATTGTGGAACTAATTCAATTGAAATCAATGAGTCATCATCAAATTATGATATGACCTGACCTCAAACGGTCTTGAGGTCGTTTGGATGACCTCTAAACGGTCTTGAGGTCGTTTGGATGACCTCCAAACGGTCTTGAGACCGTTTGCCTCATCATTCATTAAAAATTTATGAAATCCAATTAGGGTTTAGATCATTGGATTGATCATCAATTTAGCTAATGATTGCATTTCGATTTGATATCTCTAACTCTTCAATTACTCAACCATACTCAACCCTAGACCTCCAAACAGTCTTGGTTGACCTCCAAATGGTCTTGAGACCGTTTGGGGTGACCTCCAAACGGTCTTGAGACCGTTTGGGCTAATCAACCCAAAACTTTAAATCAAACAATTGCAATTTCAGCACTTAACCAATTAGGGTTTCTAATTGGAGGATTGTCCATATATTGAATTAATCAATTGGATCCCTTAGATCATCATCCAACATGTACTAGGGTCTTGACCTCAAACGGTCAACCCATCCAAATGGCTCGGGATCCAAACTTCCAAACGGTCTTGCAAACCGTTTGGTCTCCAAACGGTTTGGTGAAACCGTTTGGAACAATGTCTTAAAACCGTTTGCAATACAAATTTGTTGGAATGTGAACCTAAGATGATGTCATAATCATCAAGCCTTAGTCCATCAAAAACTACTGTCATTACCATGTTAGTTGCATCAACTAATGAAAGGAATTCCAAAAAGAGCAATTGAACATAATTGATTGAGAAATTGAAATCAATAACAATGAATAGGGGTTCAAGTTATATAACCCGCCTCCAATTGAGATTCAAAGCTTGGAGCTTCACGTCAACAATGGTGGAAGAAACTTTTTCACACCACAAGGTTCGTTCCTCAAGCTTTTGAGTGAAAAGGAATGGTTAAAATTGAAGATGGGATCGAGATAAGAAGAAATCATGCATTGATTTGTGATTTCCACCATGAAATCAAGATGAACAAAGGTCAAGAAGCTTACCAACAGGTTGGGGGTCGTCCTCCTGCTGCTCCTAGCTTCCTTGATCATTTTTTCAAGCAAAGAGAAGAAGTTGATTCGAAAAAGTCTTTGGTTTGAGTTGTAAGGGTGTTTTTATAAGAAAATCAATGAGAGAGAAAATGTCTCATACCAATCCCTTTAATTCTGAAATTGTTGCCACCTCTTCCCCATTGGTTCCTTGCATGCAAAGGTACCTTTATCACCACCGAACTCCCTTCCATTATCCATGAATTAAGGGAAAAGAAATTAAGCACCTTAACCTTTATAATAGTAATTATCCATAAGTTAGTGGATAATTCTTTTTAGTTTCTTAATGTGAGGGGGTTCTCCACTCACGTTGATATATCATTTTCCTTTTCAAGGAACAAGGACGTCCATATATGTGGATTTCAACCAACATAATTTTGGTTGAAGGTCAACCATTTAATATAATTATTTTTGCATTATTTCAATTATGCTTAAATCTTGATTATTTTAATATCAAGATTCTCTCTCCTTCAAAGTAGCTCAAATGAGATACCCCTCTCATTTTCTTGCCTCTTCAAGATTCCAAGAATATTAGGGACTATTTTGAAGTGGTAAATTGCATATTAAACCCTGGGTTTTGGGTAAATTGCACATTACACCAAAACTAGGTTTTAATGAACAAACATTGCTTTATCAGCTCTTTCTTGGTACTCAGGCTTTCACTAGCCATTGCTCTGCATCATCTTTATTCCCATGATGCTTCAACACATGAGAAACATATTATCATGCACAATTTGCAATTTAACCCCTGAACTTGGGTAATTTGCACTTTAGTCCAAACAAATAAAACATTACTTTCAACATTATTCAAAATGGACTAAAATTGAAGTATAAGTTCCTCTTGAACCTTAATTACTTTTCAAAAGATAATATCAAGCATATAATTATCTTTCTTAAACAAAACACCTAGGGTTAAAGCATAACCCAGGTCAGGGATGTTACAAGTTATCCACCCCTTACAAGGATTTTGTCCCCGAAATCGTTAACAAAAACATTAAGAGAAAAGAGTAGGGTATTTCCTCCTCATCTCTTCCTCTAGCTCCCACGTAGCTTCTTCAATGCCACAGTGATGCCAGAGAACTTTTACAAGACAAATGTTTTTTTTTCTTCAGCTTTTTAATTCTTCTGTCAAGAACCAACACATGTCCTTCAACATAAGATATATCATCATTTAGTTCTACCTCCACAGGCTGTAGAACTAACTTAGTGTCAGGATGACACTTCCTCAACATGGAGATATGGAATACTGGGTACAATCTATGCAACTCAGGTGGTAACTCCAGCTTATAGGCTACCTTTCCCACCCTCTCAATGATCGGATAAGGCCCCATAAATCTAGGAGCTAACTTCCCCTTCTTTCCGAATCTCAGGTTACCTTTCCAAGGTGAGACCTTGAGGTATACTCTGTCTCCAACCTAGAATTCTAAAGGTCTACGACGCTTATCAATGTAAGATTGCTGTCTATCCTGGGTAGCTTTCAACTGTTGTTGTATTATTTTAATCTTCTCAGTTGTCTACTGTACTAGCTCAGGACCCAAAAGTTGATACTCTCCTATTTCATACCAACATAAAGGAGATCTACAACATCTACCATACAATGCCTCATATGGTGCCATCTCAATACTGTGTTGATAGCTATTATTATAAGCAAATTCTATCAAGCTCAGGTGTAGATCCCAATTTCCTACAAATTGAAGGACACATGCCCTAAGCAAGTCCTCTAAGGTTTGTATGGTCCTCTCAGATTGTCCATCTGTCAGTGGGTGAAAGGATGTACTAAACCTTAACTGCGTACCCAAAGCTTTACGGAGTCATTCTAAAAAACGACTCGTGAACTGGGGACCTCTATCAGAAACTATTGTAGCTGGAACCCCGTGCAGACACACTATCTCATCTATATATATCTATGCAAGCTTCTCAGCAGTGTAGGTTGTTTTGGCAGGTAAGAAATGTGCTATCTTAGTCAACCTATCAACTATCACCCAAATGGAATCATGACTTTTGGCTGTTTTAGGCAAACCAACCACAAAGTCCATGGTTACATGATCCCATTTCCATTGCGGTATAGGCAGAGGTTGCATTGTTCCTGCGGGTTTCTGATGTTCAGCTTTAACCTGCTGACACACCAGACACCGCATAACAAACTCAGCTACATCTTTCTTCAATCCGGGCCACCAATACATATCTTTTAAGTTATGATACATCTTGGTTCTCCCTGGATGCATGGAATACATTGAAGAATGAGCCTCCTCCAAGACTAACTTCCTTAGGTTATCAACATCAGGTACTACCATCCTACCATGGTAACAGACTACCTGATCATCTGAATCATGGAAACCATCTCATTTCTCACTACCATACTCTGACCTGATCTGTTGAATCACAATATCAGCTTGCTGTGCTTCTTTAATTTGCTGTCTCAGAGTAGGTTTTACTTGCATCTCAGCTAACAGTCTGGCTAACAACGATACTTTAAACTATATGTTGTCTTGCCTTAAGGAGATAAGCATATCTCTTTTTAAGTACACTAATGAGTTTAACTGCGCTTTACCTAAGGCTGGTGTTGCTGATTTCCTACTTAGTGCATCAACAACCACATTAGCCTTCCCTGAATGATAATCAATTGTACAGTCATAGTCCTTGATTAACTCCATCCAACGGCGTTGTATCATATTTAGCTCATGCTGTGAAAAGATATACTTTAGGGTCTTATGGTCTGTGAAAATCTGGAATGTTTCTCCATAGAGATAATGTCTCCAGATCTTCAAAGCATGGACCACAACAGCTAGCTCGAGATCGTGTGTCGGATGATTCTCCTCGTGTTTCTTAAGCTGTTGAGAAGCAAAAGAAATCACTTGTTTATTCTGCATCAACACACATCCTAGACCATTCTTGGATGCATCACAGAAGACTATGTACCCCTTTCCCTGCTCAGGTAACACCAGCACAGGTGCACTTGTTAACCTTTCTTTCAGTAGTTGGAAAGAATGTTGACACTTGTCATTCCAAACAAAAGGAATATCTTTCCTGGTCAACTTGGTCAGGGGTAAAGCTATAGAACTGAAGTTCTTGATGAACCTCCTATAATAGTTTGCCAGACCTAGGAAACTGTGAATTTCCATCAGTGTCTTTGGCTGTTCCCATTGCAGGACAGATTCTACCTTCTTAGGATCAACACGAATACCTGAAGTAGATATTTTGTGTCCTAGAAAAGAAACTTCTGGTAACCAGAACTCACATTTGCTAAATTTAGCATATAGCCTATGCTCCCTTAGCAAAGTCAAAGCCTGACGGAGGTGCTGCTCATGCTATTGAGCATCTCTACTGTATATCAAGATATCGTCGATGAAGACGACTATAAACTGATCAAGAAAAGGTTGAAAGATCCTATTCATGAGTTCCATAAATGCAACTGGTGCATTAGTTAGTCCAAACGACATAACTGTGAACTCATAATGACCATATCTTGTTCTAAAAGCAGATTTAGATATGTCACTCTCCTTAATACGCAACTGATGGTATCCCGACCTCAGATCTATCTTAGAAAAGATAGTTTCACCACACAACTGATCAAATAAGTCATCAATCCTTGGCAGAGGATACTTGTTCTTTATAGTTACTTTATTCAAATGTCTATAGTAAAGGCATAATCGCATAGACCCATCTTTCTTCTTAACAAAGAGAACTGGAGCACCCCAGGGTGAAGTACTCAGTCAGATAAAACCCTTCTCAAGCAACTCCTGTAGTTGTTTCTTGAGCTCGGCCATCTCAATAGGTGCCATTCTATACAATGTTTGTACTATAGGTTGCGTGCCCAGGATCAGATTAATCTCAAAATCGATCTCTCAGGGTAGAGGAACACCTGGAAGTTCTTTAGGAAATACATCTTCAAATTCCCTTACAACCGGAACTTCAGAAGGATGAGGGCTCTCCATTGTGGTATCTACCACATGAGCCTAGAATGCAAAGCATCCCTGTCTCATCAACTTCTCAGCTACCATAGCTGACACTAAACAGGTTGGAAGAATCTTCCTATATCCCTGAAAGATCCATATGTCACAGTTATCTGTGAACACAGCCTGCTTGGAACAACAATCCAAGACAACCTTATACTTCTCTAGGGTGTCCATTCCTAGGATTATATCAAAACCATGCATCTCAAGTGGTATAAGATCCACTTGAATGAGATGTTCAGAAAAGGAAAGATTACAGGGAGAACACACCTCCCGCAACACTGTAGATCCCAGCAAAGGGGTTTATAGCATCAAACTATATGTTCAATGACTGACAATCATGTTGCAGTCATGTATCACTTCTCAAGTGATAAAGGAATGTGTAGCACCCGGATCAATTAACACAGATATGAAGCAGGACGAAGACATATCAGAATAAAATAGTTCCATCTAACATGTCACAACCTGAGGGTTGACTATTGCTTCAGGCTGATCATGGCATAGAATCTAGCTGTTGCTTGCTGTTGACCTTGTGCTCGGTTGTTGGGTGCCGACGATCCAGCTTGGGATGTTTGTCCACGTCCTCTAGCATTATTACTGAACTGTCACCTCTGTGAGCCTTGCTGACTCTGCCTCTGGGATTGAGTTATAGTTCTGACTTTCTCAGGACAATCTCTTTTCAAGTGTCTTGACCTCCCACACTGGTAGCAGTTGTAGTTTTCCAAATTCTGTCTGGGTGGTCCTGTCACTGATGCTGATGCTGTACTGGGGGCTCTACTTGGAGTAAAACTACGACCCCTACCCCTACTTGACATCCACTATGTCGGGGTATCAAACTTTGGTGGTGGTGGTGCAGAGAACCTCGACTTCTTGAAACTCTCAGACCCTTGTCCTTGAAACTGAGGATACACTTTCTTATTACTTGTCTGTTGCTTCTCGATCACAGACCTCTCTATCTGCCTAACAAATTCCACAAAAGTGGAAAATCTCTCCCTGTTCTCCAGAGTAGACACATGAGTGGTCAATTCAATGTTCAACCCCTTCTTGAAATGCTGAATCCTCTCCTCATCAATAGCTGCCATGTGCGGACAGAACCGCAAAAGCTCCATGAACCTAGCTTCATATTCGCTAATGTTCATCTATCCTTACCTCAACCTCTCAAATTGAGAGATCTTCTCATCTAAATACGTCTTGGGAAAGTATCTAGCAACAAATTCACATCAGAATTCATCCCATCCGACTTCAACTCCTGGCCTTTTACCTTCTTCGACGGTCCACCAATGACCCGCACTCCCCTTCAGTAGGTAGACAACATGTCTCACCTTCTCATCTTCAGGAATCATAAGGATTCTGAAGGCTTTTTCCAGCTCAGTCAACCATAAATCAGCATCTGCTGGGTCAGCTGTGCCAGCATACTCTGTGGCTCCTACCCTCCGAAGTTGTTCAAAGGTCTTGCCAGCTCCCAATCTTTCATTGTGGGCTGGTGCCCTTGGTGCAGATAGTGGCATCCTATCTGTCAAATGAGTCATAGTTGCCATAAACTGCCCAAACATGGCTTGGAAGGCTGGGTTCCCTATATCAACTTGATTGAACTGGGGTTGTTTAGGTACTGGCTCCTCCCTAGCTTGATCCCTTGCACCTCCTCCCAGTGCAGCAATGCTGCTCTCAGCAGCATGTTCATCATGTGATCCAGACATCTTCAAGTTCTTCTCCTCCTATATGAGCAGAAGACACTATCAGATAAACTGGAAGACACTTAGAACAGACTCAACAACATTAATCCTATGTCTCAGTAGACTCAGCGAACCTAGAGCTCTGATACCACTAAACTTGTGACGTACAAACCGGTCTTAACTAATATAACAAGATTAACTAAAGCGGAAGCAATTACTGAAAATCACTAAAAATTAAAACCATTTTATAAAAAGATCCATTACCAGAAAACTCTTTAAGCAAAAACCACAATATTATATTTACATACTGGTCCACAATGTACATTTTATGTACCATCTCTTCTCGAGGAATATATATACATCATTACTTTGCTAAACAACACAAGTAACAAAATCCTTGAAGCATCAAACCAAAATCTCAGATCGATTATAAAAACACTATCTACTGACTCCTAGGACCTGAGAGTACAGAGATGACACATAGGACTCTATTTATATATATACAAAGCCGGACAGCCAGTATCCCCACCTGGGATATCACTGTTGTCCCTGTTGTTGCTGCTGCTGCTCTTCCCCTGCTACAGAGTTTCTGCCTCTTTGTCGACGTCTACCTAAAAACGTTGGATCCCACGGGGGTGAGACAATTTGTAAATTGTCCCAGAAAGAGATATAACTCACCGCCGAAAACATTATTATTGCAGTTTAATAAAAATAAACTGAGCAGTGGGATAATATATTTCAATGGCAGATAAATCAATATCTATGCAGATTAGAGCAACAATCCTATTTAGGTATTTCAACTGTAACTTGACAAGGCAACATGTCTCTTATTTAATACGAAATTAAATAACATAAGTAACATTTATATATCAAGGACATGCTAAGCAAGATATCATCAACCAGTGGTTCTCTTATTTCAATCTTATGCAAATACGCTACAAGGCTGATTACATTTTACAAACATACTTGAGCTCTGAGGAGATGAGCTATACCGCTCATACTCCAACCGACCATTGTGAAATCGAAATCGGTACCATACAAAGTCAATGGAAGAGCCGGCTTCCATGACTTCCCACATCTCGGTCAGTGCGAGATCACATGTAGGACATCTTGTGTCTCTGCTACATAGCTTTCTAGGGTATAGTGGCATCTTCGCTATAGAGCTACAATGGAGGCTGTACTCTCTTCACAATCGAGAGATTTCATGTTTACCTTCATCGATCCGATATTAAAAACATCGGGAGATTTGTGATACATCCATCCCGGAATATATACAATGAAGGATTGAGAGGTTTAATGTTTACCTTCCATCGATTTTCACATTAGGACGTACAGATATTTTAGCCCATTGACACCCACATATTCAATAATATGTGAACTCCAGGAGATCTCGTAAGAAAACCTATTTCACCATCACCAACTACTGACGATGATGGATTTATGGTCAGATCACTACAGGAATAGCTTTCACTTGATTAATTAAGTACATTATCATATTATTTTAGCATCAGTCAAGTTTTCAAACATAACTTATTAGGACAAATGCTATAAAGAAACATGTACTGTTTTCCTTAGTTACTTCTCAGTCTTTGAAAGACATTGGGATCTCAATCCCTTATTTCAAACTCAATGCCATAAACATATAGTTCTGGATATTCAAACCCTCAGCTCATTACTAAGCATTGTTACCACCTTTTTCAGGTAACTATCACCTTCAGGTCATCTGACCAAGGTAAACATGATACTTGTTACATAAACATCTCTTATGGCACTTAAGGCCCATTAATTCTCTTATTACCTCTTACTAGGAAACAAGGCATATTATGGCACATAAGGTCTAATAACGATTTTAATAAATAAAACATCATAGCTCGTACCTGGCTATGTTCATCATCTCATGATACCTGCATGGTTAGCACAGATGATAACAGATATATCAATCATATTTGAGTTCCAGGCTATTCAAGGGAACACTACTATTCCCTTACCAGGGTTAGGGTTTTCCCATTTCATTTCAATCAGGGTTACTCATCCCCTTTGTTCAATTAGGACCAATGATTCATCATTTCATTGTCCAAGATTAGGCTTTCATGCTATATAGTATAATTCAGAATTAGGGTTTCATACACCTTCACCCTATTTAGAATTAGAGTTTACTATTCACATCACATCTCCCCAGATTAGGGTTTATATTCAATAAACCACCATTAGGGTTTACTATTCATCCCAATTAGGGTTTTACATCAAAATACCCTGAATTGGGGTTTGAGTTCATCAATTAACTCAATTAGGATTTCATGATCTCTTTATCAAGGATCATACCCTAAATTGTATATCACACTCATTTTGAATGTATTAGGCTTGATTGCTACATGATTATCTTACATGTATGAACCTCTCTCTCTCTCATCCTCTTCAAGGATGTCCACTACTCAATTCTTGATTAGATTGAGCATACTTCTTTATTCAAATACATGCATTTATGGTTAACATGATGTATTGAATTATTGCATCATTATGCATCAATGATAAATCCCACTAAGGGTACCAATAACCTAAGTACATTAGGTGTCTAAATGGTTTAATCAATTGGACCTTCTATTACATGAGGTATCCAACTGAATTGATCACTTGAATCTCCAATTATATTATGTGTCCAAGTAGATTAACCAATTGAGTCTTCAATTACATTAGATATCCAAATGGATTAATCATGTTGGACCTCAAACGGTCTTGCTTGCTTAGACCCTAAACGGTCTTGGACTTTCAGAGTTTAAACGGTTTGAAACCGTTTGGGCACATTGCCCTTGAAACTGTTTAAGCAAGAATTGTGTTGAAACCGAATAGACTTGGGTCTCCAAACAGTCATGAGACCGTTTGGTCCAAACCATCTCAAAACCGAATGGACCAAATAGGTCTTTCAACACTTAATCATTTCAAGGTTTCAATCCATGAACCGACTATCAATTGACTCCTTGATTCATTCATCAATTAAACTATTGAATCATCCTTCAATTGGACCATCTATTAGGGTTTTGAACCCAATTGAACTAAAACCTTCAATTAGGGTTTTGAATTTGAGGAACCATCAATGGTTAACATTGTGGAACTAATTCAATTGAAATCAATGAGTCATCATCAAATTATGATATGACCTGACCTCAAATGGTCTTGAGGTCGTTTGGATGACCTCTAAACGGTCTTGAGGTCATTTGGATGACCTCCAAACGGTCTTGAGACCGTTTGCCTCATCATTCATTAAAAAGTTATGAAATCCAATTAGGGTTTAGATCATTGGATTGATCATCAATTTAGCTAATGATTGCATTTCGATTTGATATATCTAACTCTTCAATTACTCAACCATACTCAACCCTAGACCTAAAAATGGTCTTGGTTGACCTCCAAATGGTCTTGAGACCATTTGGGTGACCTCCAAATGGTCTTGAGATCGTTTGGGCTAACCAACCCAAACTTTAAATCAAACAATTGCAATTTCAGCACTTAACCGATTAGGATTTCTAATTGGAGGATTGTCCATATATTGAATTAATCAATTGGATCCCTTAGATCATCATCCAACATGTACTAGGGTCCTGACCTCAAACTGTCAACCCATCCAAACGGTCAACCCATCCAAACAGTTTGGGATCCAAACCTCCAAACGGTCTTGCAAACTGTTTGGACCAATGTCTTAAAACCGTTTGCAATACAAATTTGTTGGAATGTGAACCTAAGATGATGTCATCATCATCAAGCCTTAGTCCATCGAAAACTACTGCCATTACCATGGTATTTGCATCAACTAATCAAAGGAATTGCAAAAAGAGCAATTGAACATAATTGATTGAGAAATTGAAATCAATAACAATGAATAGGGGTTCAAGTTATATAACCCACCTCCAATTGAGCTTCAAAGCTTGGAGCTTCACGTCAACAATGGTGGAAGAAGCTTTTTCACACCACAAAGTTCGTTCCTCAAGCTTTTGAGTGAAAAGGAATGGTTAGAATTGAAGATGGGATCGAGATAAGAAGAAATCATGCATTGATTTGTGATTTCCACCATGAAATCAAGATGAACAAAGGTAAAGAAGCTTACCAACAGGTTGGGGGTCGTCCTCCTGCTGCTCCTAGCTTCCTTGATCAATTTTGCAATCAAAGAGAAGAAGTGGATTCGAAAAAGTCTTTGGTTTGAGTTGTAAGGGTGTTTTTATAAGAAAATCAACGAGAGAGAAAATGTCTCATACCAATCCCTTTAATTCCGAAATTGTTGCCACCTATTCCCCCTTGGTTACTTGCATGCAAAGGTACCTTTATCACCACCTAACTCCCTTCCATTATCCATGAATTAAGGGAAAAGAAATTAAGCACCTTAACCTTTATAATAGTAATTATCCATAAGTTAGTGGATAATTCTTTTTAGTTTCTTAATGTGAGTGGGTTCTCCACTCACGTTGATATATCCTTTGACTTTGAAAGGCACAAAGACGTCCATATATGTGGATTTCAACCAACACAATTTTGGTTGAAGGGAAATCCATTTAATATAATTATTTTTGCATTATTTTAATTATGCTTAAATCTTGATTATTTTAATATCAAGATTCTCTCTCCTTCAAAGTAGCTCAAATGAGATGCCCCTCTAATTTTCTTGTCTCTTCAAACTGCCAAGAATATTAGAGACTATTTTGAAGTGGTAAATTGCATATTGAACCCTGGGTTTTGGGTAAATTGCACATTACACCAAAACTAGGTTTTAATGCACAAACATTGCTTTATCACTCTTTCTTGGTACTCAGGCTGTCACTAGCCATTCCTTTGCATCATCTTTATTCCCATGATGCTTCAAAACATGAGGAACATATTATCATGCACAATTTTCAATTTAACCCCTCAACTTGGGTAATTTGCACTTTAGTCCAAACAAATAAAACATTACTTTCAACATTATTCAAAATGGACTAAAATTGAAGTATAAGTTCCTCTTGAACCTTAATTACTTTTCAAAAGATAATATCAAGCATATAATTATATTTCTTAAACAAAACACCTAGGGTTAAAGCATAACCCATGTCAGGGATGTTACATATTTCATCTACATCCAAAAAACAAACGTTGGCAGACACCCAACACCGTTGGAGATCTACGAAAATCCTAGATGTAGACCACCTTCATCGGGGGAGGAGATACCGTATTAAGAAGAAGGAAAATAACACACCAAAATACGACAACTAGGGGGATATGACAATCGGGGAACTAAAGCACAAATAGAAAAACTTAAAGGAAAATTCAAGACACAAATTGGAGGGAGAAAGAAAAGCCAACCCAGCAGGAGGTGGCAACTAAAGAAATAAAACCAACACATAACAAGCTTACTCAAATCCACTACAATAGAGTGATCTACTACCATAGAAGACTAGATTTCTCTCAGCACTGAGAATAGTCTATGGTTCAAGAACCTGAAGCCCCAAACTACACTGGCCACAGAAGTGAGAGAAGATCACAGTAACCATAAAATGAGAGGGAAATTGATTTCTCATTGACACCTCTTCACTCATATTTCTTTCAATAAAATGGAGACTTGTCCTACCCCTTTAATACACTTTCATATCATCTTGTATACCTACAATATCCAATCAAAATGCTATCTCAATAATGCTAGTTATTGTGCCCTCTTCTTCCTCATTACTTAATGTGCACCATCTATTTTATATCTACTTCGAATATTCACTTCTATTTCCCTCCATGTCTCACCTCATACCTCATGAAGCACATGATTTATGATGACATATTCTTCAACTATTTATACAAATGCCAAAGGACGTTTTAACCATGCTCTCCTAGGAGAAACCGCAAGATATGACTTAAGATCTAGGAGGTAATCAGATTTGGGAGGTAGAATGCCAATAAAGTTGTACATAAGAGTGGTGGGGTTTGTCTTCATGATAATGATATATTTGATACGCCTTCACCCATTCTCAAATTTTCTAACCAAAATTTAGATGACATGCCATCCCGTTTATATTTCTTAAAGAAAGTTTGCATAAACAGTAATGATTCTTTTATATTTCTAGTAAGAGGAACATGCAAGATATTGTTATATCATCGTATACTTGACAAACTAAGGTTACATGGTTGGATAGCACTCATAACTACATTTTCAGGAGTAGCATCATCTTTTATACCTTTAAGCTAAAATAAGCACTCAACATTTAATATGCCACTCAATGTGAATAATAAAAAGTGCACAATGGTTCTAAACAGAGTAGTTTGAAGAAGGGTTTTTGAATAGTTAAGCTTATATACATGATTAGGTATCTATTAAAATAACAAGTACTTGAGTCATTGGATTTTTTAGTGTAGGTATATGACAAGAGACACACTACTTTTTAGAGGAAAAGTGTTGGATTTTATAATGACTTTAGATAAATCCATTGTGTGAAGAGTGAAAAACGAAACAATTAATCCAGTCTTTTGGAAATAAAGCCATAAAAATGTGTAACATAACAATAAATAGATGGAACTTTAGAAATGTATCATATCTTATTTCAACTTCTCTGACATGATATTTTACATTCATGGATCAAATTTATTTCCTATATACACATATATTCATTTATCAATGAAACATCCTCTAATCATGAATTCATACATGCATTTTTTCTCTCAAAAACTTGCTTTTACTGAAGATGAAATGTATTGCCTTGAAAAGAATGCAATTTCATTTTAATATTTAGTTCTTTGATAAATATATATGAGTTAAGCATCAAATTATTCCCCATAAGTATTTTGATTCAACTACAAACCTCATCAAGTTCATTAAAAATAAAAAGTATCTTCTTTGACTCATGTTGGTCTCCCATGTCATGAAGGTGGTTCTTAAAAGAAGTTGTCTAGTTATATTACTTAGACATGTTTTTCCTCATCGGGGTCTTTGTATTGGAACACGAGTAATGTGTAAGTACTCCATACACAAATTATTGATATTGAATAGTAGTGAGAAATAAGAGATTTTATGAGTATTAATCCTAAGAATTTGATTGATTCCATAAGATGATAAGAAGTTATCATTTGCCTTTGAGACTATAGATTTGTAGTTCAGTTATTTTTTGTGTGAAAATCCCTAGAGCACAAGGACAAACTTTAAAGAAGGCTATAATATATGTACCTCAACCTATGTTCCCTCATGGTCAACTATATGTGGCTTTATCTAGGGTAAAATAACCATGAGATATTAAAGTTCTCATAAAAAAACTTCGATATATGCAAAAAAAAGTTCCTTCAAATTTAGTTTACGCTAAATATCATCCAATACATGGATAATTTATTTATAACCATACAGTTTTCATTAAAAACATTCAAGATGTAATAAAAAAAGTTTACTATCCAATTTTCAATATGCTCACATTTAATAGCATAACCAATGTTTGTAACATATAGTGACACTTTGTATACATGTGCAACGTACGGAAGAGATGTGAAATGTCGCATACTGGTATATCAATTGAAAAAAATATTTTATTTGGGCAACGATGGTAAAGATCAATGATATGCCAAATTGTATAACACTAAAAGATGGGAAACATTTATATATGATATTAAGCTTCATCAATGAAAATTCATGACGTTAGTCCCTACAAACTAACCATTCGGTGCATTGATAAAGTAATGAGTATGTCTTTTTAGGATATGAATATTTAAAT
Source organism: Alisma plantago-aquatica (assembly GCA_963693085.1). Lineage (NCBI taxonomy): Eukaryota > Viridiplantae > Streptophyta > Magnoliopsida > Alismatales > Alismataceae > Alisma > Alisma plantago-aquatica. Next base: position 435,339,361 of record OY856412.1, on the reverse strand, counting down.
AGGTAATATATGATGATAACACTGAAAAATTCAATGATACATTTATGTAGATTATTATGTACCATATATCAAAAGATGCATTGTTATGACTTAAACCTAAGTGTTACTATGGAAAGATAAATGTTCACAAATTGAAAGATTGACGATGGTAAAAAGTAGGAAAGACCATAACATATGAATAATGAGTGAAATTTGACCGTTATTCTCTAGGAATATGTTGTAGCTGGATATATATCTGTAAAAAAATGGTAAATGATTATGCTACATGTCACATATCTTTATATACCTATAAATAAAGGTAGGTGACATGTTTGTGTATTTGCTTTTCACGTGCCTGTGTGCTTGCTTTTCCAGCAGCTAGAGTGTTTGCTTGGCATGTAGTTCAATTTTTTTTTCTTATGATATTTCTACTAAGGCAACTAACATGTATGTGTGTTTACTTTTCCAGCAACTAGGGTGCCTGCTTCGCACACAGTTTAGATTTTTTCTTTTTACATTTCTAATCTATGTAATAATTGTCACCTATGTCGTTATTTTTAATTATTTATCAAGAAACAGTAGGCTGAGGGAGCATTATTTGATGGAAAATTGTGCGCCACGTCTTACATGTGTTGCGTCACCACATATCTTTTATAGACCTATATATAAAGGTAGCTGACGTGCATGTGCTTGCTTTTCACATACATGTGTGCTTACTTTTTCAACAGCTGGGGTGCCTACTTGGCACGCAAGTCAGATTTTTATATTGTATAAGGAGACTCTCTTCTACATTGTACGAGAAAGTTTGTAGAGGGGGCATAATGTAATTTTCTTCATTAATTTTTGGAATTACAAACCAGTTCCTCTTTTAGCGGATAGTATGTATCTTATTTTGAATATTAAATACATATTAGTCATTAATATACACAGAAATGATAATTCAAACTCATATGAAAAGCTTATCTAACAAATCTGTTGTAACAAATAAGAATAGATGTCTACCAACTCATTATGCCATACTTATGGTCATATATTATATTGATTCAAATGTATAATATGTGCATAACATGCGTCTTCCACTCGTATGTATATATACACACATGACAATTATAATGTTCTAATATGAGAAGAATACACAACTATAATTTCAACATTGATGCTAATAATAATAATAAATGCTCTCCAAAAAAATTAATAAAATGAAATAAGACCAGTTAGATGTCATTTTTTGAGATCTTCTCCAAACCAATACTTCATAAGTGTACATGTATTTAATAATATAAAATAGCTACTTTGATTGTAGATACTCGTTTATAGCAACTTTATCAAATATTGTATTTCAAATTATCATCTGTTATACATGAAAAAAAAGATTCTATGTCAACCGGCAGATGCAAAATAGTGTCGCATGAAACCCAAAAGTTAATAGAAGTTAGAGAACTACAAGAATGTCATGCATATCATATTAATAAATTGTAAGCTTTTTATACAACACTATACAATGACATAAATATCATCTTCGAATCCAATAAGGGGCTTACTATGGTCTACTTGAAGATGCATAGCCATGAGAAAATGCTCTTGATCACTCCCATTATAATTTTTTCAGCTTCTATGAATGTGGTAAAGTCAATACTCTTTTCTCCTACATAACAATTTTCTTACAAATTTTAATGTGAGACTAGCATACAAAATGTATAAATTACTTATGTCAATACTATTATAGTTGATCGAAAACAAAAACACAATTACTAGAATTTCCATCTTCTTCTAATAGCGACACCCTCAAAGTATTACATATACCACTGTTTTGTTTAAATAGATTTTAGGTGTGTTCTTAAGCTTTGATAAGAAGACTATCGTGATGTACGCAATCCATTGATACTTAGATGACTAGTAAAAAAGCTTCTCGATCACATGACTCTGATATTTTGATGACACTTTATCATGCCATATGAAAGGTCAATTTCCTATGCTAATGACAAGTAAACGTCACAATACATTGCCCACAACATACAAGAACAATACGATCTTACCTGAAAATGACAAATCAAGCATTTATGGCGCATATGATTTCTAAGTACAACATGAATGGAATTTAAAATTTCTATGTAACTGGAAGATCTTGAAAGGCCCAAAAAAAATATTTTATTGAATATTTGGATAGCCTAAAATCAAATTTTAACTAGACACTAACTCTTTTTGAAGCAACATTGTATATCTAATATCTACCACGATTTCAATTTCTGGGCTTCATCCTTTTATAGGTGATGCCACCTCAGCCCACAAGCTAAAGCCTCTCCCTGTGTGTTTTCAATCTTTGATAAGGATGAGACTTTCTCTCCCACATGATGATCAACTTTGATGCTGACAAGTAAGGGGTCTCTTATTGGCCGAAGGCTCCTTGGTCCTCTTATTTTTGATGTGTTTTAGTTGATGTATGAAGGAGAATACACCCCATTGTGGACATGACAACTTGCTACATGGGACCCGGATTTGGTTATTTTTCCTATTGATCAACATATTGCATATATGTTTTCCTTGCTTGTGGGCTATTACTTGAGATATCCCACCTTTTCACATTTTCCTGAGGGGCATCCATAATGCTTTTCCATGTACAAAACAGAGTATGCGTGTGCATTATTTAGTTTATTATGGTTTTAAAAAATGACGAAGTTTATAAGAAAAATGATACTATCAAGTACTACCCAAGTGCTTTGAACATGCAACTCGAGAGATGGGAAGGATCATATGTTTTCACATTTTACGAACCAAGAAAGGTGGAGGTGTGTAGGGCTGTATATATATGGGTCCAAACTGGTAGGTCGGACCGGACTGGTTATTCGATCTGACCAGTCTTGGATCGACTTCACTTACGGTCCGATCTTTGGTCTGCTATTTTTTCCTAAATTCAGTCTTTAGTCTGATTCGATCCAAAATTGATAAAAATCAGTATGAACCTGTTGGACCGGATAATATAAAAAATATCTTATATATTAATTAAATATAATAATTATGAAGGGTAGTGGGGATGTACAATACATTATTAATGACTATAAAATTTACCAATAGGTATATTAGTATTGTGGTCTACACACAATGCCGACATTATATCAAGTCAATAGCATTAGTCATGCACTTATACAAGCACCAAGTGGCGACAAATTTTGATATTGATTATATTCTGATGACAAAAACTAAATGGATGTTGTACCTTGAATTGAATTATTAATGAAGATTGTATTATGTATTAACTATCATATAACTCAATTTTGTAATAATTGTAAGTTTTATTTTTTATATACTACAAATTTATGACAACTATTCTTGAAAATATTATATGCGTACATATTATATGAGTATTTAACTGGGTAACTTGATTTGTGTCACTAAACTCAAATGATATAATTAAGAGTGTATGAATATAGGTTATCCAGTTAGTTCTCAGTCCGGTCCCAGTCCGGTCCCCGTCCGGCCCCGGTCCGGTTCTTGATTTTTCCGGTCCGATCTGAGACTGAACTTGTTCTTATCGGTCCACTCCTCGGTCCGTAAATTTTTTTAATTAACTGAGTCTCGGTCCGGTTCGATTCGGTCCAAATATATTCAGTTTAGATTTAGACCGATGTAAAGAGAGGTGTGTGTAATTAAGCTGCCCAAACTGTAGCTGTTCAGCTGCCATTGTTGCTGGCAAGAGAAACGACCACTACACTTAGATTGTAGAGCGCGCCCAGTATTGCACTAGTGGATTAACACTCGCACAACTATTCCTTATCTAAGATCTTTGCTGTGTGTTCATGACTCTTTTTAGTTGGCAAGTTGCCAAAGCATCTAACATGTCAAAAATTGTATGACAATATTGGGACGTTCCGATAAAGGTCAGATTGGTTTGGTGAAATGTAACTTTTTTGAGACTCATTTTTCTAAAACAAAAATTGACTTTTTAGAAAATGAGTTCTAGATGATTGGTTTACAACATCAATTTTCTTGAAAATTAACTTTGAACTGATTAGTTTGTTGTAACTGTAGGCACGAAATTTGAAAATAAAAAATGTTCTGCGCTACATAACAACTATAAAAAAATTTAAACACGATAACAATTATTTATTTTACTTGTGCGTATGGCATCCATTAAAAATCACGTGACAATTTTGGGCAAGAGAAATACAATTGAAAACCATTCGTGTCAAGAATAAATGGGAGAATTAACATTGTCAACTATATAAAAATAGAAAACGTTATTGCCACTTTAACAACTACAGCAATATCAGAATAAAATAAGACAATAACAACGACACCTTTGGTGTGATTGGAAAGATTGCCGAAACTCGGAGGCGTAGCTGTTCAGATTACCGGCTTAGAGTTTCTCCTATGTGCAACAATGGTCTGTTTGATTACTATCAGAATATAGGTCTAGGCAGTTGTATGATAGACTCAGATACTGGCGATAGCGACAGATCTAGCACTTGTGACTCCCGACTTACAAAACTTTAACACAACTAACTAACAACAACAGGTTCAAATCATTCCGAGTGAAGCAGCACGAAAATAAGATGACACCCAGGTGACTTACACCCAGCGAATGTTGGACTTCTCCGTCATTCCTTGTCGAGACGACGCTGGACTAGACGAACAACGACAGCGGGACAAAAGCTACAGGGAGCAGAACCCGTTTTCCAATTCTTTACTAAGTCTATATATATTGTTGGGAGTCCAGGGAAAATAGGAGAATTCAAATTTCAAACTTTTAGCGAACCAATCAACTAAAATTAGAAAAGAAATTTAACTTCCAATCTTTTCATTTACACCAAACCAGTCAGATGCAAAACCCCATAAGTGAGATCGGTGCTTACTTTGAATGATTTGGGTTATTTACATAAACATAGATTACGACATTACCAATAATACCATGTATGCTATTAAACTATAATATCTAGCCAACATATACTAGCTAGTTTGTTTGAATTTAGAATGAGGGTTGTCAAGGGGACATTTATTGCACACTCTAAAACAAAAAAGGATACTTGTTTTCGGCTTCCTTGTCTATATGACGACCATTATCATCTAAGTTTCAATTCCAATTATGTTAGGATCCGTTACGTGGGTCTTTCTTCTCCAATCATTTTGTTATAGCTCACATTATAATTATTAATCAAGATGTAAATGCTATATATAATGAAGTGATAGCAGATATTTATGTCATGGTCGTTCTATAATACTATGAATAAATAGCCACCCAACCTCAAGAGAGGAAAACCTAAACTCTATTCCTCTCTAGGTCACAAATAGCTTTCAATCCCCATGGTCGATTGAAGTAGAAGTGTTAAGAGTATCTCTATTTTTTGGGGGTAAAAGTGTGATCTTGGAATCTCCTTTTCCTTTTTCCAGATCAAGTGTTAGATTCTCCTCATCGCACCAAATAATTCAGACTTATTTGACTGTATTCTCACTGAAAACATATATTAAGTCTGGCGAAATATGTTTTCTTTTGTTGTCTGAGCTTAGTTTGGCTGCTGTTTTCGAGAATGCAGGTACTTTGTACATTAATGTCTAATTTGGTACGGTGTAATCGGGTGTGGTTCCGTGATTTAAAAATAAGTCATAGATAATCACAAATTTGAGGCTACATAGATATCATTTGGCAGGATGCACTTCCGCTTCAGTACTTTAGCCCGCAGCTATTTGGTAGGTAGACAAAACACGGTGACAACTTGACAGATGCAGCGAGAAAAACATGCCTCCTCGTAGACAGAGCTGTAAGAACATGCTATTACACCCGACCACTCCCATTTTCAGTGCGGTACAGATTCCGTGTTTTGCCAGCCAAAAATGAAGTTGGATGCATAATCAATTCAACCAACTGCACCTCAGTACACCCAACCTAATAAAATGTAAAATTGGAAAATTGACATTTAATTGTAATGAACTACAATCACTCCCTACCAAACGAGCCCTAATTAATGGCCGATCACGTTGTGAGTGGAATTCGTAACTACTGTTCCGTAAATAGTGTAACGGTGACGACAGACATCTCTAGGCACGCCGAATTCTGAGGTATTGATAAAGCTCGCCTCCGATCCGATCTCCTGTCCTATTTCATCCGTCTTATTCACAAATTGGCCGTGAAGTCCGCATGCTACATGCAGCTGATCTCTCACGTAGGGCTGTCAATGGGGAGGGTATTATCCGTTTACCCTTACACATACCTTGGAGGGTAAGGGTAAGGGTAGAGATTTTTATTACCCTTTACCCATTTACCCATTCCCCGTTTCCCTGCTATACTATAAGGGGAGGGTAAGGTATATACATTATCCATACCCTTTTACCCGCACATGATATAAAGGTTCACCCACCAAGTTTGGCGGGTAAGGGTATGGGTAATTCCCCACTCCACCAATATCGTTACCCTCCCCTTACCCTTACCCTCTTACCCACAGGGTAAATGGGGAGGGTAAGGGTGAAGTGGGGAATTTATATGGCATCTTCAAATTTGCGGTAATATTAATAATAATGGTCTAGCTAGTACATTCATATATTTGAGTGAAATATCGAGATGTTCCATAATGGATTTTAAATATCCAAAATGTTTCTAAGTAATATTCTACAAGTGTTGTAGTGAATGCATGTACAAATGGTAGTACCCTAATATTAGTGTGTGAAAAAATAAATTATTCCTAGTAAATTAAGACTTCTATGTTAAAATGCTATTAAAGGACAATATGTCATAGAGAGTTATTCTTAGAAACATGCATATCTTATACCCTCTAAAATTTTGTTGCATCCAAAAAAATAAAGCACAAATAAAATAGATAACACCACCTCACATATGTATCAAATGATATATTAAGGATTAAATCTTATTATTATATACATGTTTGCCTTACACCACAAATTATTTAATGGAAAATAGACTACTTATATACATGTGTCTTGCACCTCTAAAACAGTGTTGCATACACAACCAAGTTAACTATATAAGAAGTAGAAAAGAATATCATGTATTATTTAAAATGATGACCCCATAATATTAAACATTACATAGATTCAAACAACACATGACCATACATTTAATATAATATACATAAATATTGGCGGGTAGCGGGTTAAAGGGTATGGGTAATGGCTTACACTTACCCTTACCCATTAAGGTAGCGGGTTAGAGGGTAGCGGGTAGGCGGGTAAAGGGTAAGAAAATCTTTTACCCTTACCCTTACCCTACAGGGCATGGGTAAAGGGTAAATGAGTTTACCCTTACCCATTGACAGCCCTAAAAAATATATTCTAAAGGGGTTTGCATGTAAATGTTTAATCCTAATACTTTATTCTATCATTGGAAAATGACTTGGTGTTGTGTTTGTAATACTTTCTTATTGAGGAAAAAATATATATATCTTGCGGAAAATGATATGTTGGTGAAACACTTATTTGTTATGCATACTTATGCAAAGGAAAAAAATAATTTATGCATAAAAATTATTATTTTGTGAATTGACTTAACTTTACACGGAGAAATATATGATTTTGAATTGGATATAATGTTATCAATAAATTAGTTATAAAATTATTAAAAATCAACACACAATGTGTATAAAATTCTTTTTTGTCAAAATTACACGCTTACCCTTTACCCTCCCCGTTTACCCTGTAGAGAAGAGGGTAAGGGTAAGGGGAGGGTAAGGAGATTGCTGAGAAGGATAATTATCCTTACCCTTACCCACTACCCAAAGAGGGTAAGGATAAAGATTATCCTCCCCATTCACAACCCTACTCTCACGCCACCTTAAAAATACCGAAAATCCTATGTTGACGCGGCTAGGCCCTGACGCGTCCCGGACGCGGCTGTATTGCGGGTGGTTTTGAGTGGAGCGGGTGGTATTGGAGTGGTAGGTGAGGCTGCATTTAATGCACTGTAGCAGGCTGGTAGTTGAGAGCAATTAATGCACCGTAGCAACCGGTGGCAATGGGAACGAATGGAATGAAATAAAGGGACAAAACGGAGGGAAATGTTGGGCAGGAAACGAAAGTTTTGGAGGGAATTAATTACAGCTTGTTCCCCAACAAACAGCATGTTCTCTTCAAGCTTTGTTCCCCAAGTCTTCATCCTACATCATTAACTACTTGAACTACTTGCTTGTGCTGCATTTATTGCTTAATGGAGTTCGATGATGGTAGGACTTCCATGCATTTATTTCTAAAGTTCAAGTACATTTTTCGTGTAAAGTTCCTACATTTATAGTTCATGTTCATTTATTTGTAGCTTGAGAGATATTACTTGTACGTTTTTAACCCTATGTTCCCTCACTGTCGTTAGATGTTGATGTTGAACATAAGAAATAATAATGAAGAGGTCGAAACTGATTTCGCAGAACTTGAGCATGGAAGTCATTGCGAAAAAATTACTAAAGATGTAGATAACCATGGTAGTGAGCAACATGGTAATGCATTTGATCTAAATGTTCCAGTATACCAGGACGAAGATGTGCAAGAAGTACCCCCTAATGATCAAGGTAAAAGATTTAACTGTTTTGTAATTCCCAGAACCTTGTTCCGCGTAGTATTTTCAAATATTATTGAGAATGCACCTACTTTAGACGTCTATGCGCCTATATAAGACGTCTATGCGCCTACATAAGACGTAGATGCGCATACTTTCAATGAACGCGTGTAGTTTACACGTTACTGCGCCTACTATAGACCTATATGCGCCTACTTTAGATGAATACGCCTATTTCATATGGTAATGAGCCTACATAAGACGTCTATGCGGCTACATAAGAGGTCTATGCGCATACTTTAAAAGAAGGCGCTTACTTTATATGTTAGTGCGCCTACTTTATACGTATATGCGCCTACTTTAGACGAATGCGCCTATTTGAGGTGCTAATGCGCCTACCTTATTAATCGATGTCAATGCACTTAGTTTAGACGTCTATGCGCCTACATAAGACGTCTATGCGCCTACATAAGACGTAGATGCACATGCTTTAGATGAACGCGCGTAGTTTACACCTTATTGCGCCTACTATAGACCTATTTCAGATGTATATGCGCCTACTTTAGATGTATATGCGCCTATTTCAGATGCTAATGCACCTATTTCAGATGCTAATGAGCCTACATAAGACATCTATGCGGCTACATAAGACGTCTATGCGCATACTTTAGAAGAAGGCGCTTACTTTACATGTTAGTGCGCCTACTTTATACGTATATGCGCCTACTTTAGACGAATGCGCCTATTTGAGGTGCTAATGTGCCTACCTTATTAATCGATGTCAATGCGCCTAGTTTAGACATCTATGCGCCTACATAAGATGTCTATGCGCCTACATAAGACGTAGATGCGCATGCTTTAGATGAACACGCGTAGTTTACACCTTACTGCGCCTACTATAGACCTACTTGCGCCTACTAAAGACGAAAGCGCCTATTTGAGATGCTAATGCGCCTACCTTATTGATAGATGCTTAACTTAATTAGAAATGCGCCTACTTTATACGAATGCGCCTACTTTAGACGTCTATGCGCCTACATAAAACGTCTTTGCGCCTACATAAGACGTAGATGCGCATACTTTAGACTAAAGTGCACCTACTTTACACCTGTATGCACCTACTTTAGATGTGCATACTTTAGATGAAAGTGCGCCTATTTTACACCTGTATGCGCCTATTTCAGATGGTAATGCGCCTAAATAAGACGTCTATGCACCTACATAAGACATAGATGCACATACTTTAGAAGATGCTAATGCGCCTACCTTATTGATAGATGGCAATGCGCCTAGTTGAGACGTCAGTGCGCCTAATTTAGACGTCAGTGCGCCTACTTTAGTTATTTGTGCGCCTTTTCAATGCGAAATGTGCTTAACTTTATTAGAAATGCATCTGCCTGATTGATATAGGACAATGCGCCTACTTAAGACGTCAATGCGCCTACTTTACTGATATATACGCCCATCTGATTGATATAGGACAATGTGCCCCTAACACACTCACCATTCTCATACATTTAAAATATATTTTGTATTTTTTGTAGATGCAAGTATCCCCTGCGTAGGAATGATATTTGATTCAATTGATGAAGTCAAAGTTTTCTATAGAAGGTTTGGCATATCAAATGGTTTTGGTGTTAGAGTTTTGTCTTCCGGAAAGAATATTCATGGTGAAATATCTAGGATGAAGATGGTTTGTGTTAAACAAGGAGTGAGTAATAGGGCCAAGGATAACTTATCATTCTCCCAAAGGTGTAGTGCTAGAGAGAACTGTCCTGCTTATTTAGTTGTTCATCTAAAGAATGACAAATATATTATTGACAAATATTGTAATGATCATAACCATGTTATTCTTGGTGAGGACCATATAATATTTTTACCTTCCATGAGGAGTGTATCCGCTATGCAGCAGAAAAGGCTTCTTATTAATGACCAGGCTGGTATATCAACATCACAATCAATGGTTGCACTTGCTGTTGAAGCCAGAGGTGTTTCCAACCTAAGTTTTACAGAGACCGATGCACGCAATTTTCTAAGCCGAGCTAGGAGATTAAATCTTGCGAACGGAGATGCCAAAGCAATGCAAGAGTATTTTACAAAAATGCAGAATGTGCACTCGAACTTTTTCTATGTCATGGATGTAGATGACAGAGGTGTATTAAGGAATGTTTTTTGGGTTGATTCAAGAGCACGATCTTCGTACAAGTACTTTGGTGATGTTATCTCTTTTGACAGTACGTATCTCACTAACAAATACAAGATGCCATTTGCACCTTTCGTTGGTGTCAATCAGCATGGGCAAACCATCTTGCTTGGTTGTGGGCTTTTATGTGAAGAGACAACTCAGAATTTTATATGGCTATTCAAAACCTGGTTGTTATGTATGGAAGGTGTGCATCCAAAAGGCATAATTACATACCAAGCACAACCAATTATTAATGTTGTAGCTGAAGTATTCCCCAACAGTAAACATAGATTGTGTTTGTGGCATATAATGAAAAAGTTACCCCAGAAGTTTGAGAATTCTGAAGGAGCTCGAAAAGCTATTAAAGGAGCAGTGTATGACTCTATTACGACTGTTGATTTTGAAGCCAGGTGGGCTGAATTGGTAATAGTTCACAATTTACAGCAAAATAGATGGGTTCAACGGATGTACCCTATCCGTCATATGTGGGTGCCATGCTATGTGAAACTATCATTTTGGGCTGAAATGTCTACAATGAAAAGGAGTGAATCAATAAATGCATTTTTCAAAGGATATTTCAAAGAGAGAACCTCACTGAAGGAATTTGTTCAACAATTTGAACTTGTTGTAAGTTCCAAGTTCAAGAAAGAAGTTGAAGCAGACTATGAATGTATTCATAAAACTCCAGTTTTGCGGACTTCATTTGAATTGAAGGGATAGATTGCTAAATGGTATACTCTGGAAATCTTGAAGAAATTTCAAAGAGAGCTACAGGGACTTATGTACTGCAACACAACTAAAACATACTCATCCGGGCCATATACTTGCTTTGAAGTATTGGAAAAGAAAAGGATACTTGTTGATACCAATACTTTTTTGCCACAGACTAAGTCTTTTAGTGTTGTCTTTAACACTCAACTCGAGGGAGCTATTTGCCATTGTTTGATGTTTGAATCATCAGGCATTGTATGTAGACACATGTTTGCAGTCTATATTTTCTTAGGAATTGACAAATTGAATGAGGAGTACCACTTGATTGATAGATGGAGAAAAGATGTGAAGCGAATTGTAACCAAACCTGATACCATCAAATATGTTGACTACTCTAACTCTGTCAATCGGTATAATGCTATTATACAAAACGTTGAGTTGTTAGCAAAAGCAGCTGCCATTTCTGAAGAAAAATTTGATGAAATTATGAGAGGTTAGGAAAAAGTAAAAAGGGACGTTGGTCTAGCAGACACTGTAAGTAATTCCAAATTGTATTTGGTTTACAAATTTTGTTGTATTTGATTTACAACTATCATTTTTGTATTATAATAAACAATAATCGTATTTTCTTCTAGGTTAATGAACCACATATTGATATATGCATCAAAAATCCAAATATGGCTGGTCAAGTTGGTCGTCCACGTAAGAGAAGGCTCAAGTCTTTTGAAGAAAGGATGCACAAAACACAGAAACGTCAATATAATTAGAAGAAAGGCTCAAGTCTTTTTGAGATAGATAGACAGTGATAGTCTTTTCAAATAGCTACACAGTGATAGCCCAACCACATACACTTATAGATTATATTACAGAAAGATTATACTTAACAAAGATACAGTGATAGCTCACTAACTTACAGTGCAAGCAGTGGAAACATATTTTCGTATGTGGTGCCATTTTGAAATTTTGTAACTAAATCACATTAATTTGTATTGCAGATCATTAGTTTCATATGTGGTGCCATTTTGTAATACTTACGCCCACTTAAAGTATGTGAATGTGTGCCTGGATGTGCCTGCATGCGCCTACTTCTAATGTATATGCGCCCACTTCTCATGTATATGCACATACTTGTAACTGTAATGCGCCTACTCGAGTGTGAATGTGCCTACTTGGGCGTATACGCACCTAGTAGTATCTATAATGCGCCTACTTGAGTGTTAATGCGCCTACTTTAGCGTATACGTGCCTACTAGTATCTTGAATGCGCCTACTTGAGTGTGAATGCGCCTACTTTAGCGTATACGCGCCTACTAGTATTTGGAATGCGCCTACTTGAGTTTGAATGCGCCTACTTGAGTCTGAATGCGCCTACTTGAGTTTGCATGCGCCTACTACTAATGTATATGCGCCCACTTCTAATGTATATGCACATACTTGTAACTGTAATGCGCCTACTCGAGTGTGAATGTGCCTACTTGGGCGTATACGCGCCTAGTAGTATTTGTAATGTGCCTACTTGAGTGTTAATGCACCTACTTTAGCGTATACGCGCCTACTAGTATCTGGAATGTGCCTACTTGAGTGTGAATGCGCCTACTTTAGCGTATACGCACCTACTAGTATTTGAATGCGCCTACTTGAGTTTGAATGCGCCTACTTGAGTCTGAATGTGCCTACTTGGGCGTATACGCGCCTACTAGTATCTGGTATGCGCCTACTTGAGTGTGAATGTGCCTACCTATGTATGCGTGTGTGTTATCGATCAAATAGGCTCATCTAGCATTAAAATAGGCGCATTTAGCATTAAAATAGGTGTGTTTATATTGCAAGTAGGAGCATATACATTAAATGCGGCCGGTTAAATGTACAACTACAAATTAGGTGCATTTTCAAAGTTAGGCTTACAAAAAATGTTACAAAATATGTTTACATGATAGTTAGGCTCATTCATCAGTGCCGTTGAGTTGGAGCATATACATTAAATGCGGCCGGTTAAATGTACAACTACAAATTATGCACATTTCCAAAGTTAGGCTTACAAAATATGTTTACATGATAGTTAGGCTCATTCATCAGTGTCGTTGAGTGTACTACATTCGTCTTTCAATATATGAATTGCAAATGTCCCTCTCATCTTGTGGATAGTGTCGGCTGTAGTTTTATCACCAACAATGTCCTCGCCATCCATTAGTCTTTTTATCCAATGAAGTGTGAAAAAACCACAGTCATTGCTTTCAGCAGGCTGTTGTGGACAGTTTCTGCAGTACTGCAATTTCCAATCTTTGGCATTGTGGTCCAAGCTGGTGCTAAAAGTATCTTTCAACCATTTTGCCTTCAAAAAAATAGTTCAAATGTCAGACTGCAAGCAATAGGCACATTATGCACACTACAAAAAGATGTAGGCTCACTACAGCAAGATGGTGCAATACTACTTACTATTTGCATTGCCAGCTTCTCATGCACATTCTTTGGTAGGTGTGGCAATGATCTTTTCTTTACAACACGTACTAAGGATGCGCTGTTGTAATGAATTATGAGCTTTTCTTTCATGCGAATCTCTATCAAATGCCAATGCAAGTTTGAGTGAAGCATCATTACTAGTTTTTCTGTGCATTTTATCTCATCCATTCTTCTCTTGAAGTACATGTTTATGTAATCTTCATGAGAATTAACTATTGCACGACACGTGTTAACATGAAATATTACAGGCATAGTACGATCTGCAGTTGCCACGTAATTTTTCTGAAAGATATGAATGACGGATTGTATGTACTACGTACACAAAAAAAATAATGAATTGTTAGTAATGATTATTTAAGATTTGAAATATACAACTGTAGTTTCATGTTAACATAGTAAATTTCTTACCGTTTCAGATACAAGCCCCTGATATTGTAGTGTTGGAAAGAAGTCGTCCGCCATCACTCCAACATCTTCATATGACCATAGTGGTTTACCAATAGTATAATTTGATATTATCTCTTATAGAAGCTTTTGATCTGCATCATCAAGGTGTTCTATTGCAGTTTTATCTAGCTTGATATGAAGATGAGTCACTGATTTGTCCTTCCCTATTGGTGAATCTTCTGATATATTAATAAGTGTCATCTGTTCGCTTTGTGAGTTGTATTGCGCTAATTCTTCCAACAGGGCAATATCCATGGCGCTTGGAGTGGGCTTATCGTCTGACTTGGTGCATCCTATTTCATAAAGGCGCACATAGTAAAGGCACCACAAGTGAAATATAACTACCAAGTGAAATTAAAGTAGGCGCGTAGAAATACCTGCTGTTTCAACGAATTTTTCTTGATGTTGTGGAGATTGAGGTGATGGCTGGAGAATTTCTCCTGGATGCTTTTCATTGTGATTTGGAGACTCCTCTTCATTCCCTTGATGTGATAGAGCGATATCCATTGTAGTTGCCACATGGTGCGACTTACCACATTCTGTTGCATAAAATTAGCATTCAAATTTAAAATAAGCAAACATATTAATTGCAAAATGAGGACTTCCCATATGAAATGCGCCTACTTATAATGTCTATGCGCCTAATTACAGTATATGCACCTACTTCTAACTTCAATGAGCCTAATTCTAATGTATATGCGCCTAACTGTAATGTATATGCGCCTACTACTGAATGGAATACGCCTACTTATAATGTCTATGCGCCTAATTACAGTATATGCGCCTACTTCTAACTTCAATGAGCCTAATTCTAATGTATATGCGCCTAATTGTAATGTATATGCGCCTACTACTGAATGGAATGCGCCTACTTGAGCTTATACGCGCATACTTGCGCCTACTTCTAACTTCAATTAGCCTAATTCTAATGTATATGCGCCTAATTGTAATGTATATGCGCCTACTACTGAATGGAATGCGCCTACTTGAGCTTATACGCGCATACTTGCGCCTACTTCTAACTTCAATGAGCCTAATTCTAATGTATATGCGCCTAATTCTAATGTATATGCGCCTACTACTGAATGGAATGCGCCTACTTGAGCTTATACGCGCATAATTGCGCCTACTTCTAACTTCAATGCGCCTACTTGAGCTTATACGCGCATACTTCTGATGTAACGCGCATACTTCTAATGTAAATGCGCATACTTATAATGTATATGCAGCTAATCCTAACATGAAATGCGCCTATTGTTATACATTGCGCATTTGAAATGTAACTAGGTAGGAGCACCCAAATACCTAATGTTTCAGGAAAGTTTTGTTCATTGTGATTTGGAGACTCTTGGGGCGACTTGCCACATTCTGTTGTATCCGTTGTACTTGGCACATGGGGTGATTTTCCACATTCTGTTGCATAAAATTGGCATTAGGCGCACATTAATTGTGAATAGGCGCACAAATTGAAAAAGGCGCATATTAACTGTGAATAGGCGCACAAATTGAAAAAGGTGCAAAGATATACCTGATGTTTCATTATCTTTTAGTTCTTGTGATGACTCTTGGGGCGACTTGCCACATTGTGTTGTATCCATTGTACTTGGCACATGGGGTGACTTGCCACATTCTGTTGCATAAAATTGGCATTAGGCGCACATTAATTGCGAATAGGCACACAAATTGAAAAAGGCGCAAAGATATACCTGATGTTTGATTATCTTTTACTTCTTGTGATGGCTGTGGAGGAGATTCTTCATCCCATATGTATATCTTCCGCTTATTTTTCTCTCCATGGTTGGTATTGTCCTCTACAAATGGCTGCGAGTAGTCAACCTCCACAAGCCTGTGCTCCAACACTATTTTGGCAGTGTGCAGCTCATCACAATAGTCGTGAAGTTCATCGAGATCACTTTGCATCTTCATAAACATTTTTTTTGTACTGTTTTTCTTTGTGATCCGCGATACGTTTTTCTATCAGTAGTTCATTCTTCAATGATGCAATCTCAGCAAGTAGGCTTTGGATTTGGTTAGTAGCCTCTGGTGCATCTTCACGGACCTGTTCTGCACTTTTTGAAGTTGGCTGCCCTAAGTGTTGTTCAAATGTCACAATTGTGGACTTTTGCAAATTTTTAGTCGTCATTGTAGCTAGTTGTATATTCTTTTTTCGTAGTATGACTGACAGCCGCGTCTTGTAGCACCATTTGTTGATGATGAGATCTTCATCAGGGTAATCTCTTGGAATGAACTTCAGCATCTCCAAAAGCCAAGGCTGCAACAAGAGTTTTCGGATCATAATTCAGAACAGTTCAAATTATCAAGCACATTCGTAAGAGTTAAAACTTAACATTGAATATTACCGTGAGGATGAGTGTGCATCCTTTCATATATCCTCCTCTATCTTTCCGCTCTTTCAAAAACTCAAATCCTTGACAAAGAAGTTCTTGGACATCAACAACCCAATCATAATCGTTTATATGATCCAAATCTTCAGCATAAGGATATAGACAGTTCATGATTCGACTTGATCCGCTAGGGAACAGAAAGTGGCCAAACAATGCCACTAACAACAACTTAACTCTGTCCCTTCGCAACTCTTCGGTATTTTCTTGAAGGGTGGTGAACTTCTCTACAATTGCGGGTAGTCTTGGATCGCCGCCATAAAAAAACTTTTGACGTATGTATGAATTTGGTGCCTTAGTCAGGAACCTTTTAAAATGGATCCTCCCATCTGAAATATTAGGCGCCATTGAATTAAGTTAGCAAAATATTACGTTAATGCGCATACTTTATGTGTGAATGCGCCTACTAGTATCTGGACGCGCCTACTTGAGTGTGAATGCGCCTACTTGAGTGTGAATGCGCCTACTTGAGTGTGAATGCGCCTACTTGAGTGGGTATGCGCCTACTTGAGTGTGAATGTGCCTGGATGTGCATGCATGCGCCTACTTAAAGTATATGCGCCCACTTCTAATGTATATGCACATACTTGTAAGTGGAGTGCGCCTACTTGATTGTCAATGTGCCTACTTGGGCATATACCCGCCTACTAGTATCTGGAATGCGCCTATTTGAGAGTGAATGCGCTTACTTGAGTGTCAATGCGCCTACTTGGGCGTGTACTTGAGCCTGGATATATATGCGCCTACTTAATGTTAAATGCGCCTACTTAAGACGTCAATGCGCCTACTTAAGACGTCAATGTGCCTACTTTAGATGTACATGCGCCTAATCTTTATACGTTTATGCGCCTACTTTAGTCGAAAATGCTAGTTGACCCGTCAGTGCGCCTACTTTAGACGTCTATGCGCCTACATAACACGTATATGCGCCTACATAAGACGTAGATGCGCATACTTTAGATGAATGCGCGTAGTTTACACGTTACTGCGCCTACTATAGACCTATTTGCGCCTACTTTAGACGAAAGTGCCTATTTGAGATGCTAATGCGCCTACCTTATTGATCGATGGCAATGCGCCTAGTTTAGACGTATATGCGCCCACATAAAAAGTCTATGCGCCTACACAAGACTTAGATGCGCATACTTTAGATGAACGCTCGTAGTGTGCCTACTTTAGACGTGAGTGTGTTAGGGGTGCCTATTTGAGATGCTAATGCGCCTACTTGTAACTGAAATGCGCCTACTTGAGTGTCAATGTGCCTACTTAGCCGTATACGCCTACTTGTAACTGCAATGCGCCTACTTGAGTGCCAATGTGCATACTTCTGATATGAAATGTGCCTACATTTGGATGTTAATGCGCCTTTACTTGTAATGCGCCTACATGTGACTTCAGCAGGAATGCGCCTACTTGTAACTGAAATGCGCCTACTTGAGAGTGAATGCGCATACTTCAGTAGGAATGCGCCTACATATGGGTGTTTATGCGCTTTTACTTGTAATGCTCGTACTTGAGCCTGGATATATATGCACCTACTTATAATCTGAATGCGCCTAATGTAGTTAGAAATGAGCATAATGTTACACACAAATGCGCCTACTTACATTTCAAGTGATAAATTAGACTATATAGTAGAAAAAGCAGACGATCATTTCATCGAGCATCTGTTCTGCATCATTGAATAGGGCATTACCTTTGACGGGAAGAGGTAGGACCTCCCTTAGATGGCTTGCCTTGAACTCCACAGTCCTTCGACCGAAACTGAACGAAACCTCATCTTTGTTATAACACGAAGCAAGGTCGTGTATCAGAACTGCGTCGTTGATAGGTATCCTCTTGATTTGTAGGAGTGACTGGAACGGGGTCCTTGCGAAAATGTTTTTTTCGTCATCAGTAAGGGTCATGTAACTCTTGTGGAAGATCTTCCACGAACACCTTGACTTGACCAGCTTTAGCTTATCCCCAGCTTCATCATCTTCATCACCTTCATCATCCTCTTCGTCTACACTTTCCTGGACGATCTTCGCCTTCTTTTTATCTTTGGTGGGTGTCAATTCAGCATTTGGTGGCCTTCTTTTTGCAGCAGTTGACGGGTTTCTTGCTTGCACCCTAATTTCTTGATTTTGCGCCCTCTTTTCTTCAGTTTGCGCCCTCGTTTCTTCAGTTTGCGACCTCGTTTCTTCAGTTTGCGCCCGAATTTGCTTGGCGCTAATTTCCTTTTCTTTGGTGGCAGTAGAACAGCTCAGCGCCGGAGTAGTTGCTGGCTTTCTTCTTACCACGAGCTTCAACGACCTCTTTGCGCTTGCAAGGGTCATCGTCTCTTGGAAGTCGTCGTCGGAGTTGCAAGGATCCATGCGCGGCGGAGCGTCGGAGGAGCTGCTACGAGACGGGAAGAAGAGAGGAGCTGGTGCGGAAGTGGGCGCCGGAGGAGCTTGCTGAGAAAGAGAGGAGCTGGTGCGGAAGTGGGCGCCGGCGGCCGGGAAGTATGCGCGGCGCAGCGTCGGAAGTGGGCGCAGCTCGTCGGAAGTGGGCGCAGCGCAGCGGAAGTCGCCGGGGGAAGAACTGGGCGCAGCGGCGGGTGTTTTTGGGGGGAAAATTGGGGGGAGAGTATCGTTCGAAATAGGGGGGAAATATGGGGGGGGGAAATCGTGGGCCGGTTCCATTGTGGTAGTTGGGACCGGCTGGTTCTCCCGGTTCTCCCGGTTCAGTCGTCTGACAACAGCCAGCTGGGGACGCGTGCGGGCGTTAGGTGGCCAGCCAGCTGGGAACGCGTGCGGGCGGTTTACCGCCGCGTGCAGGACGCGTCAACCACCCAAGGCGTTTCCAAAACTAAGTCCTAAAAATACCCACGCCAACTACCTGACTACTGGGAGTTACAATGTTGGCGGCCAAACTGGGCCTACCAGTGTCGACGTGCCTTGCTTCCCCGTCTTTCCTTTTTTTGTCCTAGGGCTGAACATTCCCATATTTCCGTCCAGGGTCATTGTCAGCTTACATAAGCTGGCTTCCGGGGTTTCTCTATCATGCCCCGCCTTGCTGTTTTTTAATGGTCCAATGGTCTTCGCCCTCCGCCTTCCTTTCTGCTTCAACTGAAAAGGGCGGTTATAAAGAGGTTCAAGCAAGGATCTTCGACCATAAAAAAGAAGGCAGAGTTGGACCTCTGCCTGCCGTCTCCCTCTCTCTCTCTCTCTCCCCACCCAGACTCGTGCTCCAGGGCGGCAAGAATGGCGTCTTGGAACTCTCTCACGCTTGAGGTCCTTTACCAAGTTATCGGATGGATCGCCTTCGCCTCGTGGTCCTTCAGCTTCTACCCGCAAGTCATCCTCAACTACAAGAGAAAAAGGTATTGCTTTACTTCCTGAATTCGGACCTGCTCCACAAACATGAGACGTGGGCTGAGGGCACGGGGATCCCAATATCCTGCTTCCAGGAAAATGGGGGGATTTTTTTTGTTGTTGTTTCCTTTGTCGGGATTAGATGGGAGAACTTGGGCGATCTTTTTACATTCACGGATCCACGAAATTTCGATAATTCTATTTCGAGCTTGCCGAGTCCAGATATCATTGACGCTACTTGTTGCATGCTGACTTTTTTCTTATTGATGTTGTGGACTGGATCAGTGTAGTAGGGCTAAACTTCGATTTCCTGGTGCTCAACTTGACCAAGCACACCTCGTATCTCATCTACAATGCCGCTCTCTTCTTCAGCCCCGTGATACAGAGGCAATATTACGAGAAGTATGGGAAAGATGAGGTATGCTCATTTACTTGCCCCTTTTTAAGTGGCCATGTCTCCGTGGAATCCCCAGGTTGATTATTGCATTACTGTACAGCTTATCCTTATCGAGAAGAGTTTTTCCCATTCCTTTTAGTGCTTAAGTCAACCAACTCACACACTGAGTATATAGTGATAGATATGCAACTACTGTACTTTCTTAACGAGACTTGACTGTAAGCCTCTGACATTGCAACAGCATCACTACTGCTTGAAAGCAGAAAGATATGTAGTGTTGTGATTTCTTACTTTTATACAGTGTTGTCAACATGGTTGATTATTTGCAATCCTGATGCAAACCTTTCAGTTCTCTTATATATAAAATAAATCGGTGGAAAGGTAAGCCTCATTATTGCCTGTTACTTTCTCAATCAATTTTTGTTTCCCCATAGAACATATTTGTTTTGGGTTTCATGGAATTAGTGCATTTATATTTAGCTCCACGCAGCCATAATTCACCTCATATTTAAATTTATGGGTGCAGTGTGGGCGCATCAACTGGTTCCTATAAACCGTAGCAGCATGATAATTATTTCATTGACTATGAGCTAAAGATATGAGAAGTGCGATCCAGATGTTTTAAAGTCTAACGAACAAACAAATCCAAACTTTGGTTTCTCTTGGGCTTGAATAAGTTAACTAGCTATATAAAAAGAAGTCGTTAGTGCCCTTTTGATCTTGTACTTAATTTCATGTCTGTTAATGATATTGTCTTCATCAGGCAATGTTAAACAGTACTTGGTTCTAACCTTCAATTTTGTTGTGTCACATTATAAAAATATATTTCCTCCTGCTGCCAGCATGGCATTTATGGATAACATAGGCAATGTAACCATTTTGCAGGCATTTCATGCTGTTTGTATTTGCTTTGCAGATGATTCCTGTGGCTGCAAATGATGTAGCATTCTCAATACATGCTGTTTTATTGACAGGATTTACGTTGTATCAGGTTCTAATTTATGAAGTGAGTTGAGTTAATTTTTGCAGTGCATCATTGCAGTTTATAATTCTTTAGTTAAGATTTGACGTAAATTGCCTTTTTTCTGGTTTGTCTACTCACTGCAGCGTGGAACCCAGAAAGTGTCTGTAACGGCCAAAGCTATTACATCTGTGGCCTGGCTTTCGGTCTTAGCATGTCTGATATTTGCCTGGACCAAACAGGATTGGCTTTGGCTCATTACTATATTCAAGTATAGTTACTCATCCTTTTTATAAAGCTTGTCGCTCTTTATAGAAAGTTACACCAAAACCACTATGTTACTGTAAATAGTAATAAATTATTTTGAAGATTTATCTTTGGTTATCATCAGCATTTTCTCCTTTCACCAACAAGCTTTTGAAATGAAGCCTGTTTCCTGTTAATTACAGCACTCTACAAGTTATTATGACAGCGATCAAGTATATTCCTCAGGTATTCTTGCTGTATACAATATGAACTCTTCCTTAGATATTTTTTGTATTTTTGGCGTATTTTTATTTGTTGATTTCAAATCCAAAAATTATATATTTAAGCCCCATTCGAAATGTTTACTTACGTAATTCTGCTGGGAAAATCAAAATTTCATTGTGAAAATTTGAAGATTTCTCGATTTCTTTCACAGAATATTGTTATGGCTTGTCTTGGATACAATCTTCGCTTATAAGGGTTTTGGAAATATGCTATCATGAGACTGGCACAAAAGGGATATAAAATTGAAGTTGGTAGATTGTGGGTTAAAGTATAAGATGCTACTTATTCAAGTTCCTATTCGATTGGAATTCAAGATTGGATAAAAGCTCCAAAATTGCTTCCCTAATCATAATTGGTCACGGCTTATAAGTTATAGTTATTGTTTCCAAACATTCTCCCTCCCTTGTTAGAATTGTTCAATAGTCTACTCATTGTGACAGTAAATGAACCAAATACAACCTTTCGGCCCTCAAGACTTTCTCATAGTCTTCTAGAAGCCTCATGTAGCAGGGGAACACCACATGGTTTGGCTTGTATTGGATACAACCTTCCCTTATAAGGGTGTCAAAAGGATTCTATCATGGAACTGGTACAAAAGAACATAAAAACAAGTTTGTGCATTGTGGTTCAAACTGTAAGGTGCTACTTATTGTGAGTGCCTTGTTAGCTGAATTCAAGATTTGACAAAAGCTCCAAAATTGCTTCCCTAGTTTGGGGTTCCTAGAAGTTGTACTTGGTCATGGCTTTGTAGTTTAAAAGAAAAAGTGCGACCAAACTTTTTCCATCCTTAGAATTGTTTTACAATCTACTCATTGTTGCAGTAAATGAATGGAATACAACCTTTGGTATCCAGAATTTCTCGTAGTCTTTTAGAAGCTTCATGTTGAAGTTTATTCCTGATATATTCTTAGATTATCTTAATGGTTGGATTTCTATGCTAGGGGAACATGACAGCATAACCTCTGTTCAGAATTTGAAAAACATTAAAATCTTCTTAATCCTCCCCCTGTTTTTTTGTAGAAATCTTTATGTAGGTTGTTCTGAGGGGATCCCACCCTCATTATTTGCAACAAAACTCTGATCATTTTGGCCTTCTCAACGGCTTTCTTTCTGACCTGCCATAGGGTCTGGTCAATGGCTATGGGTTGCTATATGAAGAGATCCCACCTCTTCGTACTCTTGGTTGGGAGACACTCCTGGTTCTACCCCTCCCGCAACCTCATCGGTTGTCTTTTGTTGAGTAGAGTATGTGTGTGCATTCTCTATCTCCTCTTTTTTTTGGTTTAATATATGCATGACGAGATTATAAAAAAAAGCAACAAAAGGCACAATGAAAAATTATACATAGAGAAATTGGTTCCCATTCTATAGAAAGGGTGAATAAATAAACAGAAACGAAATATTATACTTCCTCTCAAGCTTGAGCTTGTGTATCACTCATCCCCAATATATTAAATAAAACATGAACCCTTATACTTATCAAAGCATTTCTAAAGAGATTTGCAACCTGGTCTTTGTATCACAGTGGAGAAAGTAATGAATCTATTGACTGTTGACAATACAACATCAGTAGCAAAATGGCAGTCTACTTCTCTGTGTTTTGTCCTCTTGTGAACAATAGGATCAGTAGCAAAATGGAAGTCAACTTCTCTGTGTTTTGCTCTTTCGTGAACAATAAAATTATTGTCTAAAAGTTTTAGCACCGTTATCAACATGTAATAGGGCTAGCTGTGGAATATGGTATTTAAACTCAAAACTGTGGAGACTTATCCTTAGGGGTAGATGTGCTGTAGGACATGTTTACTAACTCAGCCTTAACTGTGGATATAGCTTGTAGATATTGCATTATACTTTTGTCTTTTATTAAGTAACTAGATTTCTACCAACTAAGCTATAGTGTCCAATAGTCAATTAGGTTTTTGACTAGAAGACTCATTCGACATAATCTACATTATAATTTCTACCAGCTTCAATATTCCCGTTTTCATCACAAAGCAAGCCTTTGCCAGGCGATTTTTAAGGTAGTATTATATGTGACACATTGATCCTACTGATCTTCCTGGTTTTATCCATGGACTGACTGCTATGCCCACAACAATAGAAATATCGGGTCTAACAATGAAATTAATTGATCTATATATTAGTTTTTTGTATTGTTTTTCAGTCTTGCAAGTCTCAACCCAATGTGTTACTTAGTAGTATAAAAGTAAAAAAAAGTAACAAGAACTAAATAGGGTAAAGACACTTCCCAACCAGAAGGCAAACTTCCCGCTGATGGTATACCTAGTGTAAGCAAGCTCCAAGATCACATCTCTTGAATAAAATCCAGTCAGAATAGGAGATCCTATTAGAGATTAAGTTGCCCACGAGCACTACAGCATAGGTAAAAGGAAGGGAGGAGCAGTTTCTGATCCGAATGATCGGATTAAGCGAACTGCTATAGAATTACCGCAGATCTTTTGTCATAGAGCTTCGGCTGCTTCTGTGCAAAGTTGATATTTGGTGGTCTTACTCTTTGAAGAAGGCGATACATGTTGGAGGGCCCGCCACCTCTCTTTTTGATCTGTGGTAGTAGTTACCTCCTTTTAGATTTTTGATGAACAGTACAGGGACACAGGATAGATAGATAATGATATGATCAGCTGTGTTTTTCTTTTGTTATGATCTATAGGGTGGGGTGGTTTTGTGGTTGACTTTGGTGATGCTGCAGGTTGTGGGGACTGGGGGAGGACATGTATCTAGGGGGGCGTAGGTTAATGATGTATGCTTCATTAAGTGAAAGCCAAATATTATGTGTCTATGGGAGAGGCTACTACTTTACATCCTAACATGGTAGGATCTTTGAGAAAGTTTAATTTAATATATGATATATGCTTTCTTCTACAGACAATTCCTTGCTATGGGACACCTTAATCCAAAGGAAACACCACATCTTCCTGTATTTTAGTCACAAAATGCTCGTGCAAGTGGCTATGGATTGCTCTAATGCATGCAAAGCACTAATATGCAACAATATCAGACTCGTATAAAGTAAGAGTCACGATCCTGCAATATATAGTAGAGTTTTATCTAATAGATGAACTCATGAGGCTCCATCTTATTTTCAACGTGATCTATTTAGAGTTGAGATTAGTTGTAGGTGACAAAGTCTATAAGGGGCTGTTTGGGTGGCCCCTTTTGAATCACCGCAGTAGTTAGCAAATTATGGGATTTTAATTACCCCATTAACAAGTACCGGAACTGTTAAGTACATTGTTTGGATAACGTTCAACTTAAAAATACAGCAATTGATGTAGCACCGTGAGGGCAGAATCCCTTCCATCCGGCTTCGCGTTGTCCTGCTTATTGCCCACTGTCGTGCAACCAGTATTATTATTAGAATTGGCAGCCGCATCACCTTCCATGGATGAGAACCCCTTTCCTCATGATGACGGCCCTGACATACCACGAAGAGCAGCAACAGCGAGGCGTTGAGGATGGAACCGAACACTTTTCAGCGAGGACAAAAGGTCGAGCAGCGGGAGGACGCCGAGGTGAACACGAGCGTGGAGTGGTCCGCGTTCGCCTTCACAACAACCGGGTGTGGCGGATCTCGACCGCCAAGGAGAGGAGGCCCAGGAAGATTTTGGCGGAGACGACGACTATGATTGGGGAGTGGATGGCGGGGCCGAGAGGGGCGAGGTTGCAGAGGACCTGGAGGCGGCGTATGATCATCTTTGGAATCTCGAGCCACCCAGGAGTCGTGAACCACGGGCCACCACGTCAGAACCCTAGTCGCGAGATTAGGTATAGGAGAATGGGCAAAAGGAGGAGCAGTGGTGGCGGCAGAGGGAGACGAGGGAGGAGGAGACGGCGGGAGGAGGCGAACGCGGGAGGAGACGGTCTTCGGGGGGAAGAGAGGGATCGGGAGTGACGGATGTATCGGGGGCAAGTTGTGGGAGGATCCCTTCCTTAGCGGTTGCAAATAACGCCAATACTGGCGTACTTTGCGAAGATCGTGGAATACATATAGCTGGAAATACAACATTCTGAAACCGACAGTCATAAAATCTCCCACCACAACCCAAACGACGAGACATTAAATGCAGCAGTTAGAATACTAGATCTAATTACAATACCGCTTCTAATTACTCCACCCAAACGGCCCCTAAAAGTCATCTCTATGTATTTGTGCATATTGTTTGGCAACCAAACATGCCTTGAGACATTCAACTATTCCATAAGAATGATACTTGATAGCAAACACCTTCACCAACCAATAATTCGAACTTCAGCTTTGTAAAGCACTCATCTCTTCTGTCTTAGCTTGTCACCATCCTGGTTGAGATAAACTATTTGCAAATAACTTGGAAATAAGAACATCTGATGAGCAGAAATGAACTGGTTCATACTAGAATGAATGAACTGATTCGTACATGTTAGGAACCCATTAGATTGTTTTTGATAAAAAAACTCCAATGCATTCCTGCGTTTCCTGGCATTAAGAGTTGTGATGCCTTTCTAAATATATTAGGGAAGATAACATGCCTATCCAAATACAAATAATGTCGTGAATGCCTGTTATCATGCCAACACATTTCATTGGAAATACAAAGTGTTGTCAAGGAGGCGAAATAACTATATTCCAAATGACCATGATACTAAACGTTAGTCGATGTGTGCATTTGTGTATGATACTATCTTATAATTTCCGTATACTTCTTTACCATAAACTATATTTTATTTTACTCAGATGGTATGTATTTGGAAAGACATTTCTTCTAGATGACAGATGTAAGGAGAAAATGCAACTTTTCTGTGGGGATGAAATAGTTATTCCATAATCATATGTACTGTATCAGAGGCAGTTTAGGATTTCCTTTCACCTAGTTGTCTAGATACGAAGTATGTTATATCCCTTACAGATATTGAAAGGGACATTGTGTTTAGTGTTGTTTCTGACTCGGAGAGCTTGAAGTAAACTGTTGATTTTCCCATACTAGTTATTACAGTTTTTTTTATTATATGGATATACACCTCAATTTTGTATGTTTGTGTGCTAAAAACTGCCACCATGATGTCAACTGCTTCAATGGAGATAAATTTATAACTTTCGAGGGATTTCAGTTTTTGAACCGTGTGAAAACTGGCAGCACATTTGAAGAATGGGATTTAAACCTGAAACCAGGCTCTTGTGTGATGAAGTTTGACACTACTGCTAATCCACTTCTTTCATTAGGCCTTCATGAATTTTCGCCGTAAAAGCACCGTGGGCTGGAGTATTGGAAACATCTTACTTGATTTAACTGGAGGCCTCTTCAATTTTGCTCAGATGGCCGTGCAGTCAATAGATCAAGGTTTGTTATCCTGACAGTTGCTAATAGTTTTACTGGACTTTGCAAGTGTTCACTCTTTAGACATGTTTATATTTATTTGCAGATACATGGGTGAACTTTTATGGCAACATAGGGAAGACTCTTCTTTCTTTGGTATGGATCTATGTAAAAGGCTAGATGAAACTTTATTCTGCTTTGATGACTCTTTATCTACATTTATCATTATCATTACGTTTTTTTTGTTTGCATCTATGCCCGTCATTACGAAACTGTAAATTTTATGTGGTTCTCAATACGCCAAAATATGTTTAGCCTTAGAGAAATAATGTTCACAGTAATGCCTCAAATCACCTCGTCGTGTGACACAAAAGCCATATATCTTTCCGTATTCTGGTGTTTGGAGAACACTTCAGTGGATGAAATCCATCTGAACCAATATCTATCTCTTTTCTTTTTAATTCCATCATTCTTGTAATTACTTCTGATGATATAAATTATACAATCACGTATAACTGGTTTACTCTGCTATCATTTCTGAAATGGGACGCTTTGGTTGCAGGAAGTTATATTCTTCGACCTCGTCTTTATATTCCAGCACTACGTGTTCTATCCTTCGGAGAAGGGGGTCAAGCATCCAACTATCATGGAAGAACGCATTGAACCGCTTGTTAAGTCTGCGGAACCATCTGCCAAATCTGGCGATGCTGATTTTTCATCCAATGTTTGATTATTGGGGATCGAAGTTAATAGCTATTCTGTATATATCTCCCTCAAAGCGATATTTAATATGTTACCCTAGATATATTTTTAGTTTTATCTCCAAAAAGTCATATATTTCAAAAATTGATTGTGACGTCAGCTTTTTTGGGCTCCTAAAGGTTGTACATAGTATGTGTTGTATCATTGATGGCATATTATAATATTAATGAGAGAGCTTCTGATACAATGGAAATAGTTTCTTAACCTTTGTTTTGCATTTTTTACTCTACATAGTTATCATAACCGGAGTGGAGGAAATGGGGTACACGTACTACATAGTTATCATAACCGGATTTTCCTAATGAAGACTGATACAATGGTCGCAAAAATGCCCACTGGTTCTCGCCCTCTTCAATAACCATTCATTACATTAAAAGAAAATTAGTAATCACCATCACAAAAACTGATGAAAGACAGGAGTAGAAGCAGACATGATACAAATGGTAGGGTCACCAAAATCTGGGTATTGTTTACCATGTTCGGGAAAAATGAGGGTGAGAACGCTTCAGACAGCCCACTAAAATATAACAAACATTGGCAAGGTTGGTACATCAGAAAAAAAACAGACGCTCGCCTGACGATAGCAGGACCGACGTCCTCCACCCAAGCTTGGGTTCCTCATATGAGGCCTGTAGCACAGATCAGAGGAGGCGACTCCCTTGCTAGCATGGACCTCTCGTTCCTCATGGATAGTGAAGGCCTTGGATATGCCAATCACTTTCTCCTTCCGACTTGAAGCAGCATTACACACGAAAGCGTGTCTGGGAAGAGAAGAGATGGTTTATACTTTATAATAGCACATATGACTAAGATAGTGTTATGTTGGTTGTCAAGGAAACAATTATTACTTTCACACCAAATGGTCCAAAACATACATGCTGCCAAAAAAGGTTTAGATTGTTGCCAATTAACGTTTTTACTCTTAGATTTGAAAGACAGATATAGTGGATTTTGGAGATAGAATTGGAAAGAATGCCTACTGATCAAAATTAAAACAACTCACACTTGTATCGTAAACTGACAATTAAAAAAGTGTGAAGAATGTCTTCATTATCGTTGTAACAAAGGTGGCGTATGTGAGGACTAGGTCTAGCTTTGGTGCGAATCTAACCCAAAAAGCAACTTGCTATAGGCCATAAGCCTAAGGTGAACAATAACACTGATCAGATAGTGACATTTTCGTAAGTTTTCACTAAAAGAGGTATTGGTGCCAGGATGAATAAAGAACTTGTAAGCCTAGGGACCAAAATTAGGTCTCCAACGCTTAGAAATAAGATTGTGAGTGCATATACGATATTCAAAGTAATATTATAAATATCAAAAGAGGTTAAATTGTTGTCATGTAAATTCCACTTGAATGTTACTTTTTTATTGGAGGTCAAGAGTTTGGAATCCTTGGATGTGTCAAAGTATTTCAAAGTCAGGGGGATGGTGATGGATGTTTTATAGTTGCATATAGTACCATGACTATACCACATATCATACTAGAAGTTGATCATAAAGAAGCAACCAAGAAGTATGTGGATACAATTTTGGGTAATGTAGATGTCATTCTAAAGATACTTTCAGAAGGGAGAAATGTTATGATTTAGAATTTATTCACAAGGTTTCTTTGGCCATAAATTTGATGATGACATGTTTCGACCATATGAATTTCTTGTATTCACATAGACTAGCAATAAACCTTCCAAACAAGCAATCAGAGTGTAGTTTGAGGTTTAGGAAACCCCAATCACCCATATTACATGTATTGCTAATAGTTTCCCAGCTGACTAGGTGGAAATGTGTAATGACCACATTTGTGCTTAATTGGTAAACTAGGATTTACCTGAATGATTACATGCTTGATTAGATTGAACATCATTTAGACTTGATTAATTATAATAGCTCAATTGTGATGTTTTAAACCTAATAAGAAACTCTAATTATGATTTTAGTTTGAAGAATTAGGGTTTGAGAAATGTAAACCCTAATCAGAAAAAATTAGGGTTTTGATAGTCCATGAATATGGAATTTGATCAGGATAGCAGTGTGGTAAATGATTTTTCATATCTTCTACGAATTTTATATTTATTTTAAATTTTGACATAATATGGATAACTCAATCATACATATTGTAGAAAAAAATCAGAATATTTGGGTGTTCTTTGAATGTGGTTCTCGGTCGAACTATACTTCGACCGAAATGCTGACAGAGTGTTGTTCAACAGTGTAGTATTTGATTTTTAATTATTTATTTCAAACTCCAAATGATCTTAAATTTATACTGGAGCTATGAAATTACATTTCAGACATCATGCTAAATTTAATAATTTTTGGAGGATGTTTGACCTCTGAAATAAATGAATTACAGTAACTTTTTATAATAGAAAAATCTACTGAAATAAGAAAAAGTATAGTGAGGGGTTCATGTGTAAATTACCCAAGCACCTAAATTGATCTATATGAGAAAGATAGCACCCAAGTAGGTCTCATATTTAGTGATCCATCTCATAGAAATGAAATCCTAGAGAGAGAGGGAGAGTTAGGGTTTGAGAGAAAAAAGTGGTGGAATTGCTGATCTAGGGTTTCTCTATCCGAGATATGATGAAATCAAGTAAGTTTAGCTTCTTTACATAGCCTTTCATGGTGAATCTTCTCTCACATGTCAATATTCCTTCCCTCCTCTGATTTTATTCGAAATGGTATCAAATCTTTTCCTTTTCTCACTCTTTCTTCATAATCCCCGTTTTCTAGGATTTCCGGGTTGAAAGGAAGTAGGATCAGTGATTTGCTAGGGTTTTGATATGGGTTCAAGATTTTCAAAGATGAACTGCATTTTTAAGGTATTTTCACACCTTAGGGTGAGCGGGTACTTCCTTTAAACAGTAGATTGTACAAAAATGAGTTAAATGATCAATAATCTTTACTTCTTTTGTATGCAACTACAAACCCTGAACTGCTCTTTTGACCTAGATTTTTGCAAGATGATATGAAATAGATTATTTCTCTATTGTGATGGATTCCAGTTGATAAATCATACTAGAAATGCATAGATATTATCTAAATGAGAATTTTGAAAGTAATTGCAGAGTTTATATGAAAATAGTAAAATCTAGGGTTTTCAACTATGACTAAAATTGTTGTATAATTGAATAGAGGTTTGTCTAGTTGAATCTCCTTCGTTACAAGTGATTGTTTTATCTGAATGAGTAGTACATATATGCCAGATAAGATACTGTATTTCATTTGATGATATCAATGTTTGTTTGATATATCAGTAAAGAGGGTGAAACCCTAAATGAATGAAAAGTTGTAAGTTTGCAAATAGATTCATGAATTCAACTGATGTGATTCTTTTATTGTTATATATTCATTTATTTAAGGTTATTCTTGATGCATGATATTTTAATGAATATCTTGGAAACCCTAGTTAAATTCATACTAGGGTTTCCTATGCATGACTGATTGAAATGAGTTATGTGATAATTCGAGTTTCTAGCTGAATATCATTTTATACGCATACACATTTTGATTTGTGATGCAAAAATCTTTAGCTGAGTTAATTAACATAAAATGCATAAGTTGTTATGGTAATTTAAGAAAATAGAAAAGTCATTTCCCTAGATAGGAATGTCATTGATGCCATGCATGAATACGAGAAATGTTGAATGTAAATGTTTATATCATTAGACATGATATCTGTTTGAACATATGAGAATTCTTCTATGTGCATGAGAAATGAGAAACCCTGAGAGAAGAGTAATCAATATGTTAAGTATCTAAGAAATGAGAAACCCTTGAAAAACCACTAGAGGGGGGGGGTGAATAGGGTTTTATAATGATTTTAAAATTAATTCAACCAAACAAACAATCACAAGAATGTTGGAGAAGGAGACACGACGTTTAGAGTGGTTCCATCCTTAGCAAATACTAAGGGAGTCAGTCCACTACCTAATTGTTTCCAATTGGGATTTTGAAAGAACTTGTATTTTATTACCTCACAAGGATGTTACATAAGATACAAATACCTTCACCCTTAGGATAGCCTTCACCTAGAAGTAGTCTCACCAACCTTGAAGCAACACTCCTTGAAGTAACTCCGAGCTCCCCTTTGAAGTAGCCTTCCTCTTGAAGTAGCTTCCCGTTGAGACAGCCTTCTTGAAGTAATCCTAAGTCCGCCGAGCTACCTTCACCACTGAAGAAGCTCCAACAACCTCCTTTCCACAGCTCCAACCTAGGAGTAGCAAAGGAGAACAAAATACAATAGAAGGAATAAGATTGGAAGAAAGAAACAAAGTTACCAATTAAGTACATCGCTTTGATCCTATATCAAGCGTTTGATCTCCTAACCAAAGTGGATGGACGTGGATGTATAGTGGATAGGAGATATCAGCCTATAGGACACTAATGTAGAGCTCAAAGAAAACAGATTGCATGTATAGCTCAGCTTGTTTGCTCACAAGGATTGAATCTCAAGTGTAATTGTGTATGCAAGTTGTGTCTTGAGGTGTCCTATGGCTGTCCTATTTATAGGAGTGGTTTGCTAATGCTCGGGGACGTTCTAGTCACCTTCTAGGGCATTCTTAGTGCTCAACTAGCCATTAAGTGTCCGCTAATTGCATTTGTAACGACTAGTTAATTAATCCTGAAAAGTGCATACAGAAACCTTCTCGGTCGAGAAGTTTGTCGACCGAGAGTCTCTTGGTCGAGGAATTTGTCGATCGAGAGTAAGTCTGGAGTAAGTGTATTGCAACGTTCAACTCAACTCCCAACTACTTTTCTAACTCAGTCTAACGGCTAGGAGGGTCTGTTCTCGGTCGAGGATTTTGTCGACCGAGAGTGTCTCGGTTGAAGTTTTTGTCAATCGAGAACATCCCTGATTCAATGTATTCATTTACTGAGTGTGTGTATCAATGTGCTATTGTAGCACTAACTTAGGATATGACCTATCTAAGTGTTATGTGTGGATAGAGAAGATTTAAACGCTTGATTTACATGATATCTAAGTACTTATACATTATAAACTTATACAAGTTTTTACATTGATTACAATCATAAAAATAAAGCAATTTTAGCAAATTGATCTTCCAAGTCTTCGCTATCCACCACCTTATATTCTTGTTCCTGAAACACTCAAATAGCAAGTTAAAATCACAAGAAAGAATGTTTGTCATCATCAAAACAAAGGGATTATAATAATCTCCAATTTAGCCAACAATCTCCCCCTTTTTGAAGATGACAAATATTTTCAAAATATAAATCAATGAAATATAAATCATATGAGTTTCATACATGAAGTTTACCTTTTGCAACCATTCTTTTATTTTTGAATGCAAGTGTGTGCTAGCTGAGAGATTATGAAACTAATTTTACTTTATGTTATTGATTTTATATTATTTCTCCCCCTTTGTCATTTCAAAAAGGCAACCAAGCTAAATATTAATTATGACTTTTATTTCTCCCCCTTAATTTGATAATTTGATACTCAATGCAAACCACTTATTTTTATGTCAAATTTAGCCACAATTTATTTCTCAATCATTTGCAACAGATGTTAAGTCTTGAAATGATATGAGATCCTTTTAGATTCATGGCATATGTGTTTTGATTTCTCATCCATTTTACAAGGGATGTTAAGCCCTGAAAATGATATGAGATCCATTTAGGCTCATGATGGATATATATTGATTTCTCATCCATTTTACAAGGGATGTTAAGCCCTGAAAATGACATGAGAATCCTTTAAGCTCATGAATATATTTAATAGTTTCTCAACCATTTACAAGGGATGTTAAGCTCTGAAATGATATGAGATTCTTTTAAGATTATAGTAGAATCAATGAATGTATCTCTAACCAAATGCACGGGATGTTAAGCCCTAATTTGTTTAGAGAATTCCATCAAAGACAAGATATACATTATATTCATAAATATTGTAGACTCCTTTATTTTTCATAACTAGGATTACTTTAAAGATACTAAGGTCATAACTAGTTTCAAATTTTCTTTATGATGTTTATAAAGTTTTGTGAACTCCTTCTTAACCTTATAGGCAAGATAGTTTTTGTGAGCTCCCCCTTAATCTTATAATCAAGATAATTTAAGGATTCTAAGGTCACAATCATCATTAGATCATAATAAGTTAACCTTTTATGAGAGCTATGCACTAAAATCTTGTTTTTAATATACTAAGATTGAGTGCAAGGAGATGATTTACAATTAAGCATTTTGTGAAGCTTATTTTAGGTCGACCTTGACTTCGACCTGGGCGCCCCTCGGTCAAACTTTATTTCGAATGAGAGGCATTTTGTACAGATTTACAGTTTAAGCACTCTCAATAATCCACTTGATTGAATATAAAGCCTTTATGTAACAGGTGGATACCAATTTGAAAGAATTTATATCAATTTGAAGGATTATAGCTTAGGATCAAAGTTTGTATAGAACTGAATTCATGTAAGCAATATTTGATTTTGAAATGGTGTCTTGCTATTGATTTGCTTAGAATAGGCTTTAGATAGAATATAATTTTATTCTAAGCGAGACTTCTTATTCCATTAATGCAAGCAATATATGAAGTTTCTCAAGGAAACATGGTTCATAATTTTCAGATTGGCCAAGAAATACTTTTAGGCAAACCATGTATAAGATCATAGCAATTAAAAATGAACTTGCAATCTATGCTATATTTGTATTGAAGCATGTCCAATTACAGTAAGAGTATATATTTCCAATCATGCATCACAAAGATAATATCCTTTTTCCATAAGCTAAGTACAAGATAATTATTAACTTAATATGTCAAGATGCATTTGTGCCATTGAGTTTCACTTTTATGCAAAATAGCATTTTCAATGATAACATCATCTTTATATGTAAAGAGCTGAATCACTATGATCATTTTGAAAACAATATTCATTCATGGTTTGTATATATAGATCAAAGATTATTTTAGGCAAACCAAGTAAAAGATGAAACACAATGATCATGATGAAACAATAAAGGCATATCCATAACACAATGATCATGATAATTTAAAAGCAAATTTCAAGACACATGGTTTCTATATAGATAGACTAAGGAATACTTAGGACAAACCATGTGTATTATGATAAAACAATAATTTCCTTGATTAAATCAACATGGTTCATAATTTTCAGTTTTAAGCCAAACCATGTAGGAGATGAACCAAAATAATCTCATGAGAAGCAAATCCATGATTTTCTTGATTAAACTTACTCAAATCATCACATTTTTTAGTTTTAAGATACACACTGTAGAGAATCATACCTTTTAAGGAAGATTTATCAAAGCAATATCTTTTTCTTGATCAATCATGGTTCACCAATTTTTAGATTTAAGACAAACCATGTACATGAACATGCTTAATCATTTCAAGAGAAATAGCAATTTAGGGCTTTGCAATGTGTGCATTAATTTTAAGAAAAAATTTCCTGTTTCTATTTGCATATAGTTTTTACAGCATGTTTAATAAGGATATCATATAGATCATGATGCAAATTATCAATGTGTGATTTGAGAGTTGTCTCCAAGATTTATGATTCATTCATAATTTCCAATCAATTTTCCAGTTTATACCAAATTTATAGCAAATTTATAGCAAACTAAACCATTTGAAAAAGTTTTCCAGAACCTTATTCGGTCGACAAATACTTCGACTGAAAATAATTCGGTCAAGAAAGAGTTCGACCGAGAGTGTCTCCGTAGATTTTATTCAGCAATTTGTTTGTTCAAGTTATGGGTTGCATTTCTTTGATTTATTTTGTTATTCTATTATATTAAGTTGAGATAGACATAAGGATGTTCAAATCAAGATTATTGGTCATATCTCAACTTGATTAATTCATATTTATCTAGTTTGGGGGTTTTGGAACCCATACCAACTCAACATCCTTTTTCTTGTATGGGCATGAGAAGGAATAATGTCCAAGATGCAAGCAATAGTGACAACAAATGGAATCAATTTCATTTCTCTTTCTAGGAGGATTGTCTTTAGGCACATACATGACTTTAGTCTTGGGTACCTGTGCCCTTTTCGTTCTAGGTTCCTGATAGAATTTTTCTTTGGGCACATGTATGAACTTGGTCTGTGTTCTTCTAGGTTTAGGTTGATGATGTTTTTCTTTTGGAACATATCCTAAACCTCTTCTTCCAATTTGACCAGAAGAAACCTTTAGGATCTTATCAAGAACACTATTGTTCTTCAAACTACTAATTTCCTTTTGTAACTTAGCAATTTCATCTATTTTCTTTTTAATATTCAAGTTTGCTTGATCTAAGTTAGATGACAAACTATCTCTTTCTTTTACAATGGCATCATAATCTAAATGAGTGCATAGAATAGGTTGAGTTTGAAGATTATTCAACTTAGCAAGTAATTCAACCTTTTCTTGAGAAAGAAGATTATAGTTTGTCTCTAGAGTAAGTAACTTCGTATTGCAATCATTAAGAGAAGATTTCAATGTAGAATTTTTAGAAGTAATACTTTCCTTTTCAGAAACAAGTTCACTTAACTGATCATATAATTCTTCATTTGTTCTTGTAACTCTTTTTAGTTTCTTTTTACAATCAATATACTTGTCATGCATTTCTTGAAGACTAACAATTAAATCTTTTTTTGACAAGTCAAAAAGACTTACCTCTTGTTCTTCTTCATTTATAGTAGTAACGAAGCATTGTACCTCTTTATGCACCTCTTATTTCTTTGACTTCCTTGGACAACTAAGTGTTGTGTGTCCCGTTCCTAAACACCAGCTATAGCTTGTTGAAGGTTGGTCCAAGTTTCTCCTTTGCTTGAGGTTGTAGACACCACCACCCTCCATCTTCAAGACTCGATTAGAGCTCCTTGAAGCCTACTCTGATACCAATTGAAAAACCACTAGAGGGGGGTGAATAGGGATTTAATATGATTTTAAAATTAATTCAACCAAACAAACAATCACAAGAATGTTGGAGAAGGAGACACAGTGTTTAGAGTGGTTCCACCCTTAGCAAATACTAAGGGAGTCAGTCCACTACCCAATTGTTTCCATTTTGGATTTTGAAAGCACTTGTATTTTATTACCTCACAAGGATGTTACATAAGATACAAATACCTTCACCCTTAGAATAGCCTTCACCTAGAAGTAGTCTCACCAACCTTGAAGCAGCCTTCCTTGAAGTAACTCCAAGCTCCCCTTTGAAGTAGCCTTCCTCTTGAAGTAGCTTCCCATTGAGACAACCTTATTTAAGTAATCCTAAGTCCTCCGAGCTACCTTCATCACCGAAGAAGCTCCAACAATCTCTTTTCCACAACCTCCAACCTAGGAGTAACAAAGAAGAACAAAATACAATAGAAGGAACAAGATTAGAAGAAAGAAACAAAGTTACCAATTGAGTACAACACTTTGATATTATATCAAGCGTTTGATCTCCTAACCAAAGTGGATGCACGTGGATGCATAGTGGATAGGAGATATCAGCCTATAGGACACTAATGTAGAGCTCAAAGAAAACAGATTGCAAGTATAGCTCAGCTTGTTTGCTTACAAGGATTGAATCTCAAGTGTAATTGTGTATGCAAGTTGTGTCTTGAGGTGTCCTATGGCTGTCCTATTTATAGGAGTGGTTTGCTAATGCTTGGGGACATTCTAGACACCTTCTAGGGTGTTCTTAGCGCTCAACTAGCCATTAAGTGTTCACTAATTGCATTTGTAATGACTAGTTAATTAATCCTAAAAAGTGTAGACAGAAACATTCTCGGTCGAGAAATTTGTCGACCGAGAGTCTCTCGGTTGAGGAATTTGTCGAATGAGAGTAAGTCTGGAGTAAGTGTATTGCAACATTCAACTCAACTCCCAACTAATTTTGTAACTCAGTCTAACGGCTAGGAGGGTCTATTCTCGGTCAAGGATTTTTTTGACTGAGAGTGTCTCGGTCAAAGTTTTTGTCGACCGAGAACATCCCTGATTCAATGTATTCATTTACTGAGTGTGTGATCAATGTGCTAATGTGGCGCTAACTTAGGAGATGACCTATTTAAGTGTTATGTGTGGATAGGGAAGATCTAAATACTTGATTTACATGATATCTAAGTACTTATACATTATAAACTTGTATAAGTTTTTACATTGATTACAATCATAAAAGTAAAGCAATTTTAGCAAATTGATCTTCCAACTCTTTGTTATCCACCACCTTATATGCTTGTTCCCGAAACACTCAAATAGCAAGTTAAAACCACAAGAAAGAATGTTTGTCATCATCAAAACAAAGGGATTATAATAATGTCCAATTTAACCAACAAACCTAAGATAAGGGTAACCAATATGTTATGCATTCAACTAAATATTATCAATGAATTCAGTCCAATAGCTCAAGTAGTCAGTAAAACTACAATAGTAATAGTAGATGCCCTAAACATCGTAGAACCCTCCCTGGAGGTCTGTACCGAGATGTGGTGAAACAGGCTATGGACTATCAGATATAGGAAGAAGTAGCTCATAACTGAGTATCTAACATCAACTGATTGGATATTAGTTGTACTTCAGTTGAGTAGCATAGTACCAAACAATAACCAAAGATCCTGGTGGTAGTTTTTAAGTAGTAGGGGTATCCAATAATAATTGGAGATCCAGTGGTACCTGATTCATCCCTATTTTAGGGCTTCATCTTGTGTCATATTGCATTTCAATCACATCTATACTTGTTAGATTACATGTTATTTCCCCCAATATGCTTATTTCTATCAAATGCACTTATGGAGGCTTTTTGCATGTTTTATAGGTACTTTGTCCACTACTTGATGGCATGGAAAGAAGATGGTCCAATCTAGGGTTTCCTCAGGCTTGGAGGAGCCCAAAATGAGGCCAAAACCACTCCCAACCTACCCCAAGTGGTCAAAGAATGTTTTGAAGCAATACCCTCCATGGGTGATCAAGTTCAATGCTCAAGTGCATGGGAGGGACACCAAAACAGCCGTGGTACTCTAACACGGCCGTGGTGGACATGACCCAATCACAAAAAATCACTGTAACTTCCAGAATTTGATGAATATGGCCAAAACGGTTGTGGTGAGTGTTATGCCCGTGGTAAAAGGTCCCCACCACGGTCGTGGCCATCCACGTGCATCTCCCTGTGATCTCCACCATTTTAATTGACACGTCCATTGTACACCACCACGTCCACGCTCACCTCTACCCACCATGGCCGTGGTGACCCACCATGGCTGTGGTGACCCACCACGGCCGTGCTACTCACAAAACCTACCTTTTTTTCACTACTTTACCTATTTTGCCCCTACTTGACCTAGTGCTTCCCCCACACCTATATATACCTAAGTGGCGGTTGGGGCACAAGGTTGGCCACCCTTAGCTACCTTCCACCACCTCCTAGCTCCCCATTTTTTCCCCTTAGCCATTCCACTCCATTTCCACCTCTATTCCACTCCATTTCACCATTTCCACCACCAAAATACTAGTTTATGCTAGTTCCTACCCATAATCCCCTTCATCCATACCCTTGCACCTTGGAGGAGAGAGGAGGATGTCTTGCAACAGCTGGAGAGGAGGATTCCTTCATCTACACTGAGCTCCATGGCTTCGCGTACCTCTTTCTCCTTTCTTTTTGTATTTTCTATGTCTATGTGTAGCTAGGCCCCTTGGGTGGGCTGTTTGGGGGAAATTATGTTACTTTGATACCATGTTGGGGGAAAATGACATGTAAATGTTGTAATTACATTTTTTAATAATTATATTCTATTTATATCTCATTCTCCATGAATTGCTTGTTGGTTTGTGTGTGAAATCACCTAGGAATTTAGGAAAATTGCTTATGTGTGTGAATTTTGGGATTTGCCCCTAGGTCCAATTCTTGGATCCCTAGGTTGCCTCCCATATTCCTACATCCTAATCAATCTCCCTAAACCTAAGTGAGAGATTTAAGTAGCTAGATTGGATAATTCTAGTGCAATTAGCATGGAGCCTTCTCAAGGCTAGAATGTGGGGGAATTGGGGTCTAAAACCCTAATTTCATCTCCCCATTACTATCCTCGGCCCCTAATTGCCCTAGGAATGCCTAATCTAGAAACCTAGAATTGATTAGACTCTAATTGAATTGAACCTAATCCCTAACCCAATTGAGCCTCGTAAGGGTAGTAGGGGGTGTTAGAGACTAGTTCCCCGACACACAACCTAGCATATCCATGGCCAGTTACTAGCTTAGGTTAATTCATTAGACTCTAACTTGTTGTTTGGTTTGGATAATCTAGATGGAATTATAATGTTCATATGTCACCCCCAACTTAAGTGATAAGTTCATACCCCTAAACAACCCATACCTCTATTTATTGCTTAAAACCCTAGTTTTGTGCTTGTTCAGCTTAGTTAGCTCATTCCTTGCTTAGTTAGATTCTTGCTTTGTTCTTGCCTTGTTCATGTTAGTTTAGCTCTTTAATTGCTCTTTTGTTTCTCTCTTGCTTGCCTTAGTGTAATTTGCCTTTTCATACCTAGCTTAATCCTTTCTTGCTTGTTTAGCCTTACTCTAGCCTAAGATTAACTTAGATTTCATTCTTGCCTTTAATTTCTTGTTTGTCCATAATAATTTAACAATCAAAACAACCTTCAAACCCTTAACCCTAGTCTCCACAGTAGGAACCTAGCCAAACTAAACCTAGCTCTAGTGCCCCCTCTTTTCCATGTGGATCGACCTGATACTTGCCACCTTCCTATACTACAACACGACCCCATGCGCTTGCGGGTGTAGTTGTTTTAGTGTGAGTAGGTGTTAAGTTAGGTTTTATAAATATCAAAAGTGAATCCACCGTGTTCTTCCATCTGCAGGGTTGCATCTATTCAAAACTCTAATTGAGTAGCGTGTAACACCATTGGCGGGAGCGCACCGGTACCCACCAGTTGAAGTATACATCCTTGTGGACCTAATTCTTCTGGAAGTTACTCCATTTTGCGTGTCAGCCCTAGTAGAAC
The DNA here is from genome assembly GCA_963693085.1 of Alisma plantago-aquatica. Lineage (NCBI taxonomy): Eukaryota > Viridiplantae > Streptophyta > Magnoliopsida > Alismatales > Alismataceae > Alisma > Alisma plantago-aquatica. The sequence continues at coordinate 435,298,420 of OY856412.1, read as the reverse complement.
TGCATTACATAGAGTTGAGGCTTTTTAGCCTAGAGGCACCCCTCCTGAGTACCCAGGACAAGGGGCCACAGTTTACGGATGTTGTTTAGCCGTCGTTAGGCCAGACATGGCAACCTCGCTACTGATCGAGGTAGTTAGTAGTAGTCTTAAGGTCCCGGGTTTACCTTAAGACTTGTATAGTAAGTCACACAATAGTGGCTTTTTCTTGGATGGACAATCCAAGTGAGTTTAGGGGCAAAGTAAAAAATAAAAGTTAATTGAGTTCAAATAAAGAGTACAATAGTCAAATCAGTTGGTTGTGTTTAGTTGGACAACATAGTAGTAGTCCGTTCAGTAGTCAGGTCAAGTCAAAGTTAATGAAAGATTACAAATAGAATAATGAGAAAAATGTTTAGATATTTTTATATTACTACTGATGCATAATTAGATGAAAGAGAGGTTAACCAAGTGTGTGCAATTATTCAATTATTCTTTGTATGTTTCTGGATTATTAGTTTTCTTTATGATCAATAAAACATGTTCATATATTGATTCACTCTTGTAGATATCTAGAGTATCCTTCCATATTTATGTATGTGAATGATCAGTCTCTTTAAAGCTTATTATTGTTATAATTGATATCGGTTGCTTAAAGGTATATCTATAATTATATAAGTGCTTTAGACTGTTTCTTCGAAGTACTCATACACTGAGCGAGTAGGCTCACTCCTCTACTCACAATTTTTTTAGGGATAACTCAAAGATTGAAGATGTCATTGTATTAATATAGATCTACCACAGGAGTTAAGTATGAGATTAGTTAAGTTCATTCAGTCCCTGTCACTCTAGGTCCTTGTATAGAGTTGAGAGAGAATTCTAAATGATGATTTGTATCTTTGTTTCCTTAATGATAGAGTATATATCTGGTTATCACATTGTATTTACATGGAAGTGTGAGGAACGAATTGAATGTCTAGATGTGTATCATTAATCTTGAGACCATATTTGAGTAATCAAGGTTTAATTCCCTTGTAAAGTTTGTTTATGTGATTGAATGAGAAAAGAAAAAAAAGAGTTTGATATAAAAGAAAAAGAAAAAAGTTGGGAGTGAACTTTGTATTAAGTATAATCCTCAAACTTATGTCCTAATTGCATGATTAGTGGTAATCGTGGGATATGGGTGCAACAACTTGGTATCAGAGCTTAGGCTGAGTTGTCAGGGACCATTAGGATAGAAAGTCAGAGTTATAAGTGTGGCCGTTAGGAGGTGATGTGTCTATAGCTCTGGGAGGTCTGAGTATTTAGATACTCTGGCCCAATATCTGAATACTTAGGTTGACCAATATCAAGCTACTATGTCTATTCTTCTCTGGATGCCCTGGCCAGGTATGTAGAGGAAGTATGGGCTAGAGAGAAACCCTAGAAATATTAGGGTTAGAAGATCAGAAAGAAATGAATGAATTGAGCATAAGAATCGAATGTGATACAACTCATGCTTTATATTGCTTCTTTGATTGGAGATCAATTGAAATGCTCTTATATATATGAATTCAGATTATCAGTTTGTAGAATATATATGGTTCTTTTAGAATGTTGTGTATCATGAAGTTGATTCACTTATTCTTTGTATCAAGTAGACTAGAAGTTATGTTTAAATGAGTCTACCTAATTGGGTATTCTTTCCACATGTTTTAGATGAATATGAGTTGGTTAATCCTGAGTAGCTCTCGGCTTCAGGACTATAGGTTCGACCTGGTCTGGCTGGCAGGATGCGTTATTGGGATCTGATGACTCCTACTAACTATACAATAAAAGTAGACTCTGGATAAATGAGACCCACATAAAGTGAGAATGTGCATACACTAAGATGTTGAAATATAAGGGAAAGATTAGAATAGTTAAGAATCAATTGGAATTAATACATGAGATCTAACTTTGGGGCCTCTGATAAGAAACCCTAAGTTGGGAATGAAGGAAGAGGGATATAGATACAAGACATACATTAGTATGTAACATACAAAATGAAGAAGAAAGGATGGATAAAGTGACTGAACTATATAACTAATTGTGGCACTTTATCCAATCTGAAATTAAGGAAAGATTAGAGAAAACTATATGAAAAGCCAAGATAGAAAGAATCAACTAGAATGAACGGATCATATAATCGAGTAAAATGTACTTATGTGCTCTACAACAAAAGGAAAATAGGAGAAAAAAGTTAAGTATGCAATAAGTACATAGAAGTGAAGTTTAGAAAACTGAAAGTGAAGAGAATTAGACAAACATGTAAATTATAAGACTAGAAAAAAAAAGATGAAAAAAAAGAAAGTGATGGAAATGACAAGTTTGATTTAGAAAGAAGGGTTACATGATATAACGAGGAGCATGGAATGTGTTCTTTTATCATAAAGTTTAAATTATTCATCCTTACTAGCTTTTGATTCAATGTCTCTATTTAGTAGCGACCTAGTTGACATCGAGTGTGCTCAATAGGTTCCTAGTGATGAAATGGAACTAGTTCTCAAAAGAAGAACAAAGGTGCGACTAAATGAATGAACAACTCATATAAAGGTAAAATGTATTCAGAATATAAAGGTTTGATTGAAAGGAAACTATAGTTAACCGCTACATGAGCCGTTTGATTCTAAATGAAGGACATGTAATGTAATATGCATAAGATGAAACTAGTAGGGAGAATATTGATTTAGAATTTTAACTAGATAAAAGTAAAAGGATGATAAGAAAGTTTATATGGCATGGAATATGGAATTATACATAAGAGTGAGAACCATGATCATAAGAGATAAGTAAAAGTAAATAATAACATAGGGAAGAGTAGCAAACAGGTAGTCGATGATAGAAAATAAAGAAGGGGCTGAAAGATGAGGGAGTAATATAGATGATAAAAGAGAGAGATTGTGAGATGTGAGGAAATTTGAAATAGTCTAGTCTCCTTGATGATGACTAATATGAGAATCGTGATAAGTGAATACTCAAAGATTATAATTCTATGTCTCAAAATCAGCTTCTCTTCTATATCCTCCTTAGTGAGTGTAACATGGGATGAAGTGATAAGGAAATAAATCATAAATGATACACAACCATGATGAGAGACACATCTATTGAATATACTAATGGCACATAATATGATGATGAAACCCTAGTAGGGTAGATAAAGAAAGTAATCTATCAAAATGGTCAAGTAAGATAAAGAAATTTCAAATGGTAAAGACAACAAAGACTTTAGTAAACCTCAAGAGAGCTAAGATTTGCATATCAAAATAAGAGAATAAAATCATGTCAAAATAACATAATGTTATTGATAAGGATCAAACCCTAGATAGTTTAGGGTTGTAACAATTAAAGGGATGTCAATAGTGATTTGACCTTGAGCATGAACATCTCTATAAAATAAAATCCTGAGATCATCAATATGAGAAGAAAATAGCAGTTATAGTATTCATGGGTTTAAAGGTTGCAAATGTGAAATATAGATAAACAATATGGAAATGAATATGAACGAAGGATAAGAAATATATTTGAAAGATAAGAATTGTGATTTGAATAAAAGGAGAAGTGCAACATGAGCAAAGTGTAATAAAAAATAAATTCTTACAGTGATAGCAAGAATGATGAATAATCTATTCTTACCTTGAATGCTTCAATGTTAGGGATGTCTATTCTAGATGATCAGAATGAAAAATATAAGTAAGAAGAAGTTGTAATGCATAAGAATAGAAATCAGAGAAAACAAATGACTATCAACAATATGTGATTTTTTTTAAAGAAGTATAGTTTGTTGAAGGCATTTAAATGGATGCAAATTTGTTTTACATATGACTTCAATTGTACATGTGCGAGCAATATACTAATCTGGAATGAGTTTTATGGTTTCAATCATTCATATCAGTAGTCTGACTCAGTTTTATACAATTGTTGTTACTTCTAGTCTTGTAGTTCATGAGTGATTTTCTATTAGAGTGGCAAAATAGTGAAATTCAAAATAGAAAGGTGAATTGTCTTTAATAACTCCGATGTGATGTAGAAAAATAAGTACAGATTGATGTGTATGAATTAAGATAGTGGGATCATATTATCAGTACTGAGGTAACATCTCAACAGGGTATGGCATAAAAAATTTGTTTATCTATCTCTTTCCTATAACTGGTTGTGACAAAAAAAATTCTTTGGCTATCATTGAGAAGTCTGGCTTAAAATATGTTATGATTAGAAGAGAAACAAATGACTCAATATTTAAAATAACATTGAAATATGAAATACAAGAGTATAGTGACACATAAGATTTTAGAAGTTTAAAAGAAACTTTGAATATACTTTGTTTGCATATTTATGTTTCGCGGATGAAACCTTTTAAGGGGGTGAGAATTGTAATGACCACATTTGTGCTTAATTGGTAAACTAGGGTTTACGTGAATGATTACATGCTTGATTAGATTGAACATCATTTAGACTTGATTAATGATAGTAGCTCAATCGTGATGTTTTAAACCTAATAAGAAAATCTAATTATGATTTTAGTTTGAAGAATTAGGGTTTGAGAAATGTAAACCCTAATCGGCAAAAATTAGGGTTTTGATTGTACATAAATATGAAATTTGATCATGATAGAAGTGTGGTAAATGATTTTTCATATTTTATACAAATTTAATATTTATTTAAAATTTTTATATGATATGGATAACTCAGTCATTCATATTGGAGAAAAAATTTAGAATATTTGGGTGTTCTTTGAATGTGGTTCTCGGTCGAACTATATCTCGACTGAAATGCTGATAGAGTGTTGTTTAGCAGTGTTTAATAGTGTAGTGTTTTATTTTTAGTTATTTATTTATAACTCCAAATGATCTGAAATTTATACTAGATATATGAAATTACATTTCAGACATAACGATAAATTTTCATAATTTTTGGAGGATGTTTGACCTCTAAAATAAATGAGTTACAATAACTTTTTATAACAGAAAAATCTACTGAAATAAGAAAAAGTATAGTGAGGGGTTAATGTGTAAATTACCCAAGCACCTAAATTGCTCTATATGATCAAGCTATCACTCAAGTAGGTCTCATATTTCGTGATCCATTCCAGAGAAACGAAATCCTAGGGAGAGAGGGAGAGTTAGGGTTTGAGAGAAGAAAGTGGTAGAATTGCCGATCTAGGGTTTCTCTATCCGAGATATGATGAAATCAAGTAAGTTTAGCTTCTTTGCATAGACATTCATGATGAATCTTCTCTCACATGTAAAGATTTCGTCCCTCCTCTGATTTGATTCGAAATGGTATCAAATCTTCCCCTTTTCTCACTCTTTCTTCATAATCCCCCATTTCTAGGGTTTTTGGGTTGAAACAAAGCAGAATCCTGTGATTTGTTAGGGTTTTGATATGAGTTCAAGATTTTCAGAGATGAGCTGCATTTTAAAGGTGTTTTCACACCTTAGTATGAGTGGGTACTTCCTTTAAACAGTAGATTGTACAAAAATGAGTTAAGTGATCAATAATCTTTACTTGTTTTGTATGCGACTACAAACCCGAAACTGCTCTTTTGACCTAGCTTTTTGCAAGATGATATGAAATAGATTATTTCTCTATTGTGATGGATTATAGTTGATAAATCATACTAGAAATGCATATAAATTATCTAAATGATAATTCCTAAAGTAATTGCAGAGTTTATATGAAAATAGCGAAATCTAGGGTTTTCAGCTAAGACTAAAATTATTGTATAATTGAATAAAGAGGTTTGTCTAATTGAATCTCCTTGGTTACAAGTGATTGTTTTATCTGAATGAGTAGTACATATATGTCAGATAAGATCTTGTATTTCATTTGATGATATCAATGTTTGCTTGATATATCAGTGAAGAGGGTGAAACCCTAAATGAATGAAAAGTTGGAAGTTTGTGAATAGATTCATAAATTCAATTGATGTGATTCTTTTATTGGTATAAATTCATTTATTTAAGGTTATTCTTGATGCATGATATTTTCATGAATATCTTGGAAACCCTAGTTAAATTCATACCAGGGTTTCCTATGCATGACTTATTGAAATGAGTTATGTGATAATTCGAGTTTCTAGCTGAATATCATTTTATGTGCATACACATTTTGATTTGTCATGCAACAATCTCTAGCTGAGTTAATTGACATGAAATGCATACGTTTTTATGGTTATTTAAGAAAATAGAAAAGGAAATTTCCCTAGATAGGGATGTCATTGATGCCATGCATGAATACAAGAAATGTTGAATGTAAATGTTTATATCATTAGACATGATATCTGTTTGAACATATAATAATTCTTCTATGTGCATGAGAAATGAGAAACCTTGAGAGAAGGGTAATCAGTATGTTAAGCATCTAACAAATGAGAAACCCTAAGATAAGGGTAACCAATATGTTATGCATTCAACTAATTATTACCAATGAATTCAGTCCAATAGCTCAAGTAGTCAGTAAAACTACAATAGTAATAGTAGATGCCATGAACACCGTAGAACCCTCCCTAGAGGTCTATACTGGGATGGGTGAAATAGGCTATGGACTATCAGATATAGGAAGAAGTAGCCCAGAACTGAGTATCTAACATCAACGATTGGATATCGGTGGTACTTCAGTTGAGTAGCATAGTACCCAACAATAACCAAAGATCCTGGTGGTACTATTTCAGTAGTAGGGGTATCCAATAATAACTGGAGATCCAGTGATACCCACCGGTTGAAGCATACAACCCTTGTGGACCTACTTCTTCTGACAGTTACTCCATTTTGCGTGTCAACCCTAGTGGAACCACATTATGTAGAGTTGAGGCCTTTTAGCCTAGAGGCACCCCTCCTGAGTACCTAGGGCAAGGGGCCACAGTTTGCGGATGCTATTTAGCCATCGTTAGGCCAGACGTGGCAACCTCGCTACAGACCGAGGTAGTTAGCAATAGTCTGAATGTCTTGGGTTTACCTTAAGACTTGTACAGTAAGTCACGCAGTAGTAGATTTTGCTTGGATGGTACAATCCAAGTGAGTTCAGGGGCAAAGTAAAAGGAAAAGTTCATTGAGTTTAGATAAAGAGTATAGTAGTCAGATCAGTCGGTTATGTTTAGTTGGCCAACATTGTAGTAGATAGTTCAGTAGTCAGGTCAAGTCAAAGTTAATGAAAGATTACAAAGAGAATAATGAGAAAAATTCTTAGATATTTCTATATTACTACTAATGCATAATAAGATGAATGAGAGGTTAACCCAATGTGTGCAGTTATTTAATTATTCTTTGTATGTTTCTGGATTATTAGTTTTCTTTATGATCAATAAATCATGTTCATATATTGATTCACTCTTATAGATATCTAGAGTATCCTGCCATATTTATGTATGTGAATGATCAGTCTCTTTAGAGATTACTATTGTTATAATTGCTATCGGTTGTTCAAAGGTATATCTGTAATTATATAGTTGCTTTAAACTGTTTCTTTGGAGTACTCATTCACTGAGCAAGTAGGCTCATCCCTCTACTCACAATTTTTTTAGGGATAAATCATAGACTGAAGATGTCATTGCATCAACAAGGATCTTCCACATGAGTTAAGTATGATATTAGTTATGTTCAGTCAGTCCCTGTCACTCTAGGTCCTTGTATAGAGTTGAGAGATAATTCTAAATGAAGATTTGTATTTTTGTTTCGTTGTTTCCTTAATGACAGAGTATATATTTGGTTATCATCTTGTATGTACATGGAAGTGTGAGAAACACAATGAATGTATGAATGTGTATCATTAATTTTGAGATCATATTTGAGTAATCAAGGTTTAATTCCCTTGTAAAGTTTGTTTATGTGATTGAATGTGAAAAAAAGAGAGTTTGAGATAAAGGAAAAAGAAAAAAGTTGGGAGTGAACTTTGTATTAAGTATAATCCTCAAACTTATGTCCTAATCTCTTGATTGGTGGTAATCGTGGGATGTGGTTGTAACAAAATGTCAACTATCTGAGGCATCACTCCAAAATTATCTTTTCAAAATATTGATTTGTTTATCCACCAGAGAAAGGAGGTGGATACAACTCAAGAGGTAACAAAAAAAAATTGGTAATAGTGGCATTCAATAAAGTGAATCTTCCTGTCATACTTAGGAAAGTTGATTTCCAATTGTTTAGAGTATTCTCTGATTTAGCAATGATTGGATGTCACATATAATTTCTTACGTATCCATTAGAAAAAAATTATTAGACCTTAAAAATATTTCCCATGATAATATTGCAAGTATGAAATTTGATTGCAACTAAATATGCATAAGAAGGGAGAGAGAGAGAGAGATCGAACAAACACCAAATAACATAAGTATTTATTGTGGTTCCAACCTACAAACTAGGAGATGCACATCCGCTACCTACAAGGGTCAATATCTAGAATTTTCAACCATGTCTCACTCCTTATATTCCATTATAAGGAGTACAACATAAGACCACCCTTTCTAGGTCAATGACTAAACTGGCATTGCTTTTTGGATCAAGGAGCCAATAACCATCACAAAGGACTTACATATCCATGACCAAGAGTCTTCTGCCTTACCAAGGACTTACCTATTCTAGCAATGAGTCTTCTACCTTCCCCAAGGACTTAACCACTGTGGCAATAAGTCTTCGACCTTCAAGGTCTTACCCACTCTTATCTTGGATCTTCCGCCTTTGGATTCACCTTTACCAAAGAGAAACTTTTCACCAAGGGACTACTTCCCTTCTTCTTCTTCTCCTCTCTTAGACAAGAGAGAGAAACTTTATCTTCGTGTTTGAAAAAAGAGATTGGGAGGTATAGGAATTTAGAGCCTCACAAGGTATACATGTAGGAGTATCTCTCTTATAGATATCCTGCTCACTCTAATGGATGTAGCAAGTGATTAAACTCTTAAGTTGATGGAGGATCTTAGAGGATATACCTATCTCTCAACTATGTACATGGACCTTCATAGTGCTTAGATAACCATGGGATGACACCCAAGGGATCCTATTTATAGGTGAGGATGCCTCCTAATTGCTACAACCATTTAGGATACATTCTATCCATTATTGGGGTGTCCAGTGATCTTTTTTGACCCTTTTTACCCCTCAAACGACTATATTTCACTCCAAAAAATGACTATTGCAGTACAGTCAGGCAAGTTACCCTTAGGGACAATTTGACCAACAAACCTTGTTGTCTAGACCATTTCCTGTTTGAGTGAGTTGCGTTCTGGAAAGAAACTTGGCTGACAAAAGGTCCTCGAAATCCCCATGCACTGTGTTGTTGGTCGTGTTATCTCAGGGGCAAACTCGACTAACTACACTTGTTATGTTGGGTCTTGCAAAACCTCCCAAGTGCAATGTGATTCATCCTAATGAATTATTCTACACATATGAACTTAATTACAACTCATACAATCATTACAAGTGATTTACATAAAAGATCCAAGGAGAATACTATATATTCTTCAATCTTGATCTACGTGCTTATATGAATTGATTTCTCCAAATTAGGATATGTAAGATTTAGACATTTAGAATGTGTCTGTCTAATTTGAAATCACTTAACTATAAGTATTAGACACAAATAATCGGAATATTTAGTCATCATCAAAACAAGGGTTTAGTCAATTTAGACCTTCAGTCAACGTTCCCCCCTTTTGAAGATGACAAACCATTCCATGTATATGTTGAAAGCTTTTTAAATAAGTTAAATAAAATCATACCTTTGGAGAAACCTAGGAGTTATAATGAATTGATTACATATGCTCCCCCACAAATTATGCTAATTGCTCATATACTCCCCCTCAATATATGTTATTTCTCCTACATGGTTAGCTTTCATAACTTTTATAGGAACTATGTCTTTTCCTCATATATTATCTACATATATGTCTTCTCCCCTTTTCATAAGACATTCCTTCTCCTCCTTTGTCATATCAAAAAGTGGGGGTTTGAAGATCCAAAACTCAACTTGTTACAAAAAGGAGTAGAAGAGAAAAAAGTAAGAACTTGTCAAAGCAATGTATATAAAGCAAATAAAGATGCAATTAAACAACCCTATATGTAATTTTAGTAAATAAGGCAATTCTATGCAAGAAACTCAACATTGTAGAGCTACATATCAAGGAACAATATTGAGTATATATGAAATAATATACAAACATAACTTATAGTTTTATACCAATATATGAACAAAGTAGAACTACATGTAGATGGACTACTAGTAGATGATACCACAAGTTAGACCAATAGTAGGATCCATGTCATAGAAAAAGATACACAAGTTAAAGACAATCTATGAGTATATGTAGAGATATATCCATACAAACAATATGTAATTCAAAAAGCATGAATGTATATTGCTTATTAGAAAATATGCATCATTACCAAAAGATGATTACCACAAAAAAACTCAAGGTTGAATAAAAATGAGATATACAACTAGATAAATGTAGTAAGTTAGAGCACAAAGAAAGAAATTTAAATCACAACCAATATATCCAAAGCGATTATCATCAAAACATGTATAATGACTCAAGACAAGTTATTGCAAGATATAGAGATACCAATTTAAAGAAATTAGAAAGATTGAGTTGTATACAAAATAGGAAATTTAAAGCATGGAAATATGCATATCATAAAAAGGTACCAAGGGGTGTACCAATTTAATAAATCTATTGGTTGAGAAAATCTATTTGAGAGGGAAATTATCATTCAAAAGACAATCTAAATATACAATGCACAATCTTGTCAGCCGAGTTTTGGGGTTGAACTTCTTGGTCGACAATAGCTTCCAGAAGGACCCCATTGGTGCCTATCGTCCAAGCTTCCTCAGGACAAATTTAGCTAAAAACAACTTCCAGCAAACCAAAGGATTCCTCTTGGTCGAGTTTCCTTAGGAAAAAACTCAGCCGACATGAGTTCCTGTTAAAATATATACATTTTTTCAAGAAAACATATATAGAGGCTTGATAAAAATATAAACAATACCCAAACACTTATAAGCAAGTTACTAATCAATTTGAAAGCATCAGGGGTAGTTTTTGAGAAAGAACACAATACGAATAAATATACCAATTTCAACTCAAAATTATATGTAAAGTGCATACAAGCTTGAAAAAACAAGCAATGTTTAGATATTGAGCAAGAACATCCTTGCCTCTATACTAACCATTTCTTTTTCACTTATTTTCTCCCCATACACATCTCACCTTTCTTCTTCAATATGGATTTAGAAATCAATTCTACAAATCAATAGTTCATGTCAATCCATTTGTAAGTGACCTACAAGAAGAAAGATGAAATGGTACCCAATCATATTTTTGGGTTCGAGGGGTTAGCTTAGCAACCCAAGTCCTATTGATTTTGGGTGCTTTTCTAAAAGGAAAATTTGTGGAATAATAACCAATTTTGTTACAATGATTGCAAGTGGCTATAGTCTTGGAACTAGAGGGTTCTTCATTATATGTTGAAGGTCCTTCGTCTTTGTTGTTCCTTTGGCTACTGTCAAGTCCAATGCCATATCTACCCATTTGTTTACCAGTATGGTCTATGTTTTGATTAATATTCTTATTACCATCTAAGAATATTTTCAAAGAGGAACTCAAACTATGATTATCATGCACAAGAGAAGTAATAGTAGAAGACACTCAATTAGTATCATCTCTAGTATGCAAAAGATCAATCTCTAAGCAAAGACATTTAGTCATGAAAGAATCATTTTTACCTCAATGACCGCATAGAAATAAAAACTTCATTGACCAACATGGGTCCATCCTTGGTGACCAAAAGCACATAAAATCATCATCAACCAAAGAAGAAAATCACCATCTTAAGCGACCATCAACTAGCAAACTAGCCACCTCAAGTGTAAGGCCCCTAACCTAGCTTACTGCTTGAATATGCTTTCTTTGCTTAATAAGATGCTTATAACCTTAATATAATCCTTTGATATGCTTTGTTAAGATGTGACAATCTTACTTTTCTAGTTTGGTCCTGTTCTGATGATGTTTGATCTTTGTATGCTTATTTTAGAGCAAGTTGCAATTTACCCAAGTTGAGGGGTTATTTTGCAATTTGTCACATGTTGAGTGTGCCCTTAGTTATTTAGCATCATTATAGAGAGAATTATTCTATGGGGCATCTTGTTGGACCTTGGTTGATAAGGTGGCATCATGCGGTGATGTTAGGGTTTCTAGGGTTTTGGTTGTTGTGCATGGTGTCAGCCATGTTGAGCTTAGTTGAGTGTTGTGACCCATGTCTTGACCATGTTGGTTTGTCTTGGGTGTGCCTAAACTGAGATACCTCCCTTGGGTGTTGTTGTTTTGACCTTTGTGCCCTAGATGTGGTTGGGCCGATATGGTTTATCGCCTAGTGGTGTATCTCGACCTTGTGTGTTTGGTGACCTTTTGTTTCGACCTAGACAAGTGCTTTGATGTTTTTTTGACCCCTTGATGTTTCTTGACCTAAACCAATGTGTTGGTGACCTTAAGAGGTTGATACCCAACATTGGTTGTATCACCATAGGTTACATGCATGCATATAGTGGTTGCATGTTGGTTTCCTTTGAGGACAAGTGTCCCTTTGGTGCTCTCCTATGTTGACATCTCACCCCTATATTACTTCTCTCCTCCTGAAGTATATAACCTCTTTCTTCTCCTTGTGGGTGAATATTTCAGCCCTCCTTCTTGTCCCTCTTTCTTGGGTCCAACCTTGGATCTTGGTGGAGCAAAGAAGGGATGACCTTGGAGCTTTGGTGGCCGAGCAACCTTGCATGTGGTGTTCTTGAGCTCAATCAACATCCTTGTGGTGATACTTCATGGTTTCTCTTCTTGGTAAGTGATTGTACCTTCTTGATCATGTTTTTCCCTTTGGAACCCTATCACCCTTCTTCCTATTTCTCGGCCATGAGACCATGGATCATCCATGGTGGCCATCTTGAGAGAAACTCCTCATCATAAGGTTTGTAGACAATGTTTTGACAAGGTGGTACCCAAGTGTGAGGAAGTTTTCTTCTCTTTCTCCCTTCTTATTTTGGTTCAACCTAGGGTTTCTTACCATATTTTGTTGAGCTATCTTTGACCTTGGTGTCATCTTTTTATTGAGGTGATCTTGTGGTCGAGAGTTGAGCATTTGGTGGAGCTTCATGTTCCTCCTTGGTGATCGAGAGCTTGGAGCTTACACCAATTGACAAGTTGTTTAGAGTGGTTCCACACTTCCAACTAGAAGTGAGTCAGTCCGCTACCTAGAGAGGTCAACCTCTAGGATTTCTTAACCTTGCATGTTCATTATATTCATTATAAGAGATACAATACATGACCACCAAAGGACTTACCTATCCAATACAAAGAGTCTTCAACCTTACCAAGGACTTACCCACTTTGCAAGGAGTCTTCCGCCTTCTTCCAAGGACTTACCTACTCTTGCACAAGTCTTCAGCCTTGTAGGAATTACCCACTCTTCTTATATCTTCCGCCTTTGACTTCACCTTCACTCGGAGAAGCTTCCACCAAGGACTTACCCACTTGAGCAAGGAGTCTTCTGCCTTCACCAAGGGCTTACCCACTGATACCAATTGTTGGATCCTAGATGGGTGATTAGCTGCTCTAGAGGGGGGGGGGGTTGAATAGAGCTGAATGCACTAAAACAAAATTCATTAGACCTTCAAGATATATCAAAAGATAAGGTTGCTAAATAGGAAATTTGTGTGCAACTAAAACATGCATAACAAGGGAGAGAGAGATTGAACATACATAACTCTCTACTCTCTTCTATTATAGCACTTATAATCTTACATGCATGTTGTTTTTTCTTTTTCTAAAACATGATCTTAACATGCTAGATGATGTTTCCATAACCTAGGGTTTGAATCTAATGAGGATCCCATGTGTTCTGCCCTTTTTTTTTTTAAAACCCTAACCTTGATGCTCGATCTTGAGAAAGATATGAGATAGATGTTTTCCTCTTATTTTTGGATCAAGGTTTTCCATCAAAATACAAATGGTTTGAGTACCTTGATGTAGCATGGAGACTAGGTTCTATTTTGCATGTGTTGATCATGAGTTATCTTTCTTACACAAGGCCCTTTCATGGTAATTTTAATGGTACATGCTTAGAGTTTTGATGACCGCCTTAGTTTGGAGTTTTTCCACTGAATTGGTGAAAAGTTTCCCTTGATGATAATATTATATTTTGACGTCTAAACTTAATGATAATATGCTATATGAAGTTATCATGAATTAAGGTTTAAGACTTTGTAGTGTTCTCATGAAGATTGTTGTCTTTCTTAAACCCTAATTCCATGAATCCAATTTCTAAGTGATGGATGGAGTGAAGTTGTTACATGCAACATGATTCTTGGTTTCATATCCACATTTTGGTTCAGCCTTGGTGTTTTCTTGAGGGTTGAGTTGGTTTTCTTGAGTTTGAAGCTCGGTCTTCTTCCACCTAGTTGGTTTCTTGAAGGTTCATGTTAAAGATCAATTTTAGAGTTTTGATATCCATATTGCATGGAGTTTTTACACCTTGTTGATGGTGTCCTTCCTTGTTAACCTTCTATTTTGAACAATCTTTACCTCTATTTTGATGTTGGCTAAGTGTTGTTAAGGTGGCTTGACCTTGGTGGTCACTACACCTTGCTCTTGTCTCGGTCGAGACATATACTTTGGTTTTCGTTGAGGTTTATGTTTTATCTTGGTCAAGACACACTCTTGTTTGGTCAAGACATATACTTTGGTTATGTTTGAGATCTATGTCTTGTCTTGATCGAGACACACTCTTTTTTGGTTGAGATATGTGATTTTGGTGATGGTCAAAACCCTAACTATAGGTTGGTTGTGACCCATGACGGTTAGTGGTCGTAACACACGTTCTTGATGATGGTCGAGACACCATGATAGTTGGTGGTCAAGACACTTGGTTTTGTTACGGTCATGACCCTTATTTTGAAGGTGGCCGAGACATATGTGCGGGATGATGCTTCAATTGAGACATGTGTTGGTCTTGGTCGTGACATGTTCTGATGTCTGGGTCATTACCTTGAGCTTGTTTCGGTCGAAATCGAAACCCTAATGGTTTGAGGGCTGAGAGATATGTATTAGCTGTTGTGTTTTGGTTGTGACCTTTATTTTGTGATGGTCGAGACACTTGCTTTAAGAATGGTTGTGACACATGATGATGGATGCTCGATACACTCATATGATTGTATGGTTGTAACGCACGCAGAACCTTGTAAGGTTGATACATATGTACATATATATGAGTTGTTGATACTTAATGCCGTTTATACAGTTGATTAATCAAGATAATGATGATGTTCTAACCCTAGTATGCTCCAAGAAAGTGGGATATGACATAATTAGCGTTTGGTGATCAATTTATGACATAAAAACCTATTCGGCTATACATGTAACCCTAACCCTAATGTTGGGAAATATGATGTGTTTACTTGTACGATTTGAAGTGAATATCACATTATGATGTTTTCTCTCTGTTGTTTATGAACCCCTGATGTTGCAGGTGAAATGAATGCCATATATTGTATTCTATGGTGGTGATTATATGATACAGGGTGATGGCTATGAGCCTTATGATCCATGTTGAGATAATGACGAGACACAAACATATATGATGTGATGGGTCTTATGACTTGGTAGAGGCTTAATGTCTAGAGTGAGGTGTTATCCTCTAATGAGATGATTAAGGGATTGATATCCCATAGAGGTGTTACATTGATGTTGGCCTTGTGATTGGAAATGCTACAAGTATCATGTGATGATGATGTGACAAGTTCACACCTTATAAATATTATATCTTATGGAGTTGTATTATGCCCTTATCTTTATAAAGTTTGTTTAGGGTTTATATGTTATAACTTGATTGATGTTAAAAGATAATCAATTGGACTAATTAATCAAGTGAAACCCTAATCATGTAGTTTCCCAATGCCATAGATCCATCTTCAGCATTAGTACTTGCTGGATGGTGAAACAAGTTCTCCCTTAGTGGAAGCTCATAGTCGTAAACTATTGAATATATGCATTTCACAAGATTGGCTGCGGTCATACCCTAGAAAGAGAACGGTTGAGGCCACATCTCAATGATGTGATACAATGTGTATATATGATATCTTTTGAGGATGGTTGTGGTCATACCTTGGTAGGAGTGCGGCTGCAATCGTAACTCAGTTTCACTATCGTTGTACCTATATACCAAGGCAGGCTAGGCTGTTTTGTAGTTGGGATTTGATATGTCATTGACGCGCAAGCCAGGATCAACTTCCCGACTGGTCACCCATCCTAGTACTACTCCAAGCTGAGTACGCTTAACTATGAGGTTATTTAGTGATGGGCTCTCGGAAAAGGTACACCTTGGTGATATGGGTAGTCCAATCATTCCTTATAAGATCATTTTATTCGAGCCCTACTTAGATGCTTGACGTCCTCGTCAAGACTCAACTATATGGCCTCATAATATTTCCCCATTTCAGTGCAGACCCAGAATGGCCCATGGACATCCAGCTCCCGATCACAGAATACCAGCGCAAGGGTGGCTACATCACCATGGACAGTCCTATCCTACATGCATGGACCGCATGGATCAAGACTGGCATGCCACATGCCCATCTGGACCTCACCTACTGGAGGGGTTTTGGCTCTGATACCATTTGTAACGCCCAGACCCACTGCCCATGGCTCTAGTAGAGTTTCAGGAAGGACGACTGGCCCCACAAACCACCATTAGCCTTAACTGCGCACTTTGTCCACACTAACGTGCAAGCCAGGATCAACTTCCTGACTGGTCACCCATCCTAGTACTACTCCAAGCTGAGCACACTTAACTA
Source organism: Alisma plantago-aquatica (assembly GCA_963693085.1). Classification (NCBI taxonomy): domain Eukaryota; kingdom Viridiplantae; phylum Streptophyta; class Magnoliopsida; order Alismatales; family Alismataceae; genus Alisma; species Alisma plantago-aquatica. The sequence continues at coordinate 435,281,596 of OY856412.1, read as the reverse complement.
TGGAGTTCTTTAGTGATGGGGTCCCGGAAAAGGAGGTGCACCTTGGTGATATGGGTAGTCCAATCATTCCTTATAAGATCATTTTATCTGAGGCCTCAAATCCTGGGATGTTACAATGTTAATGGCGTACTGATTTTCTAAAACTTAATCTGATTTGTGACGTCCAAATTGAAACCCTCACCTCAGCGAGAATCCCAATTTAAACATCACACACTAGGCTGAGAAAGAGAAAATCAAGGGAGTCAGAAGGAAACAACCAGTAGCACATGCACATGAACAATAATAAAACCATACAACACATGTTCACTATTCTACATATAATTACAACATGAATTGGTACAACATTTGATATTACATATTGAACAACAAACTATACATATACATGTACTACCGCTAAACTACAAGATCTTAAAACAACAGGTCCACCTGTACATCAGCTCACTACACAACTCTCAACTATCCTGGATCTTCAAGAACACATGTCCACAACCTAAACAAAAGATTACACGTGGTACACATCAGCACAATATTCAAGAATATTATACTGAGTACACCTATGTGTCTTTTATATACCTCTCATCATATCTTGGCAATAAGATAAAACTGATACTTGGCAACATTAACAAAATATAAGGAAAAGTGTATACTGACAAAAAGATATTCATTAACAAAAGAGAACACATATATTTTAAGCACATTTCCATCATATGTCTCGTACATCTGCCCCCAAGGGCTTTGATGTTTTTAGGCCTTATGATATACTCCCAAGGAGTTTGTGATCATTATACAAACATCATATGATCTACCACCAAGTGGTTTGTGATCATTATGCATGCGCTCTACCACCAAGTGGTTTATGAGATATCTTATGATGGATCAAATATCTTATGTTTCATGTGTTCATAGCCATTAGTATGGAAAATCAAGCAACATATCATGCAAGAACAATCATTTCATCCAATATCATATGCCAAGTATTTTACTACACATATAACACAAACATATTGTATAATAAGCCAAGTAAGAGGTAATGGCATACCTTGATCAAGACAAACCTAATCATCAGATATCCATGAGTTTACACTCTTGGTCAAACCCTGAATAAAACAAGATCATGTACTATCATCCGGTTCTCATCTTCTTACATCTCATCTTAACCCTATTCGTGTTCATTAGGGTTTCACTTTATCTCATTAGGATATTCCCATAATTACTTGCTTTATTGTCTTAGAATTATCTTACTAATGTCATATTCCAGATTATGATTCATTATCTGAACATTATCTTCCATAGCATTTTTGTGCACATTAATTAACCCTAGGTTACACCATTAACCAAGATTAGGGTTTTAAACCATGTATTAAAGGTCAACTTCACATAACATGAATTCTATGCATTATCATGATCTCATAATTAAATATGAGGTTCCAAATATAGATATGAGCTTACTATGTACATTTCATCATTTATTGAGCATGTATGCATTTATTACATTTTATTTAGGGTTATTAGTCTGAGATAGCCATTCTAAGAAAATTACATAATTTCGTGCATCAACATGACCATATATGACATCATATGCATTCTAAACATGGTTATGGAATTGCTGACATTTTTCCATAATTTTATGTCATCGTTTACTATTTATCATGCATCAAACAAGCATTACTCATCTTACATGATATCACTGAGATTTAATCATCAAAAGCCTAATATTATAGTTCTATTGTATTCTATACATTTTCCTAAATGTTTTGGTACCTTGTTTGTATTTTTCAGATAAACGAGCCAATTATTACGAATTATATAAGAACTGGGCATTTTTACCTTTTTTGGCCTATCATGTGATTCCACGTGTCCTGGGCTGGGCACATCCTTCTTGGCTTGCGTTGGTCGATCCAGATCCTTCTCAGGATCTGTGGATCCCTTGATCTGCCTACCTGGATCGGGGTTTCCCCTTTCTCGCGATCCAGCAGATGCAGCATGGGCGTGGGCAAGCACCATGACCATGGTGCCAGGTCACATCACCTGTGCTCGCCCATGTCCTCCACACGCGCCGCCACAGCCAGGTCCTCCGACGAGTAGTCCATGGGGCTAGGCTGCTCCTGGTTAGCTTCTAGGGCCACCATAGGATTTGTCTGTGATCCCTTGGCACAGCCGGCCTCTTAGCTTCGGTGCTGGTGGCTCCTCCGGGAAGATTGTCAAGCCCGCCGCTGCATGGCTTCTCCCGAGCCAAAAAAAGCCACTATCTATGCACACCGTCTTACCTAGGTTGCTGGGCGGTCCAACTCACCCTACCACAGCCTGTTGCAATGTCTCCCCTTCTTCCTGCCTCGACTAGACTTTTTCGTTGGGTGAAGAAACAGTTGGGGCAAGAGGTCAGAGCTTCCTCGTCTCTCCCCCACCATAGGATGTGCTAAGACTGTGCAGACCTCCTCAACACCCCCACTCTTCATGTTCAACTTCATGGTCTTTCTTCCATGGGAACACGATCTTCTACAACCAACATCATTGCTAGACCATCCTCGGCGCCGCCGGCTTCTCAGCAGCTCCTCTTCATTTTCGACTGCTACTCGCAAATGAGATTAAGTTTTAGAAAAATTCAGGGACGTCACAAGTGGTATACCCCATCTCCTCATGGCATAATAAAAGACGTAACACAGTCGTGTAGTATATCTGCTTACGGTCAAATACAAATAACATTGGTTGAACCCTTTGCCTTATCTTTGTACTAATTTCTTGAATTACAATGCTATAATAGAAATCAACTATTAAACATGTTCTTCATATTCCTTCTTAGAATATTAATTATTCTACTGCTAAGTGATAATTGTCTAGTTTGTTTAATATGAATTATCTGTTGGGTACATATCATTTAATGGAATCTGCTTAACTTTTTAGGGATTTTATCTACCTGCTTAGTTATATGTGCTTTAATAGACATTGGCGGAGAGTTATATCTCTCGCTGGGACATTTGGTCTCACCCCATGAGTTTCCACATATTTTAGGTGGACGCAAACATTGAGATAGAGATCGTGCTATTGAAGTTGACAATAAGAGGAGCTGCAGACGTTGGATCATGGACATGCAACTAGTGTTTAGTAATAGAGTCCTATGTGTCATCCTTGTACTCTTAGGTCCTTGGGGGTTTTTATAGACGTTGTACATCTATTTGAGTTTTTGGGTCTATACCTTGTTGGTACATACATGATTTGTATACATGAATATGTTACCATATGTAATAGGTTGTGGCTAGTAAGCCAGTGAACAATGATATGTAACATCTTTTGGCATGAATGAAATATTAGTGACACAAGTTTTATGGCTTTAAACATGTTGCTTTCAACTTGGGGTGCCTTATCGATTTTAATTTACCCTATTTTGTGGTAATGTGGTTATTAGTGATAATTCCATACTTGTTTTGAGTAATCTCACTTTGTGTGGCAATGGGTGTCACATTTGGTGGTATCATATCTCTAGGTTTGTTGAGTCTATAGGAACACTAGGACTCAAGACTAGGATTATGTCTAAGTTGAGAAAATGACATAAAACATGGTGCATACTACCTAATCTTAGTACTTGAGTGCCCTGCCAGGTATTCAACTATCAAAGAGAAGGTAAGTATGGAAATCTTAGATTGCTATCTTTCTAATTACTCTGATCAAGTAGTCATTCTAAAACAATCTAAAGAGCATAACAAATTAGGAATTATGGTAATAATACCTCCATCTTGCCCTAAAGAAGAAGAGAACTACATCATAACCTCATGAAAATTTAATATCTAATAATTATAAGAGAAAGATACGACACCATAAAAGCTAAAACTAAACACAAATAATCTATGAGAGGTCCTTGAATCTGTAATTTCAAGAAGGTTGTAAAGCAAGAGACGAATAAATATGTGTTAATGAAGTAAGTCAAGGTGTAAAATCCACATAAGATTAAGAGAACTCCCGAGATAAGTGTGATATAAGGAGACAAACGAGAACAATGATAAATGAATAAAGTGGAATCTGAGCTAACCTCAGACCAACCTATTTGAAGAAGGAAGTTCTAAAATAAAAGTGTTCATTACATACAAAAGAGTTCAAAAGAGGTGATCCCTATCTAATGAAGGAAATATGAAATATGATGGTCTACCTCTTGATGAGGGGTTAGAAGACATGATAAAACAAGAAAACATACATAAGAATGATGAACCAATAACCAGAAAGAAGTAATGAGATTCTTTAATATTGATAATTCCTATGTTGATGGCAAGGAAACCAAGGTGAAAAAGGTAAAATGACACATAGGAAGCTGTAGAACTGTATAAAAATGAAAGAGAGTTAGTAACCCCTTTCCCTTGTTAGCAATCCCTAGGTAGTGTTGTGGTACCAAGGGAGGTGTGTTCCCCTTGTGTTCCTTCTTTATTGGAATGTGTTGTTCAAGTGATATATACCACTTGATATGCATGATATCAATGTGATCCTCAGGTGGATACTTGGGATAGGATCAGGTGGTCTTGGACTATAGATACAAGATGAATATGTTCAAGGATGATGATGATTCGTGAATCTTCCAAGATGGTAGGAAGATCCTCGTAATGTGTCTGGTATCAAAGATGGTGGAAGGGAAAATGATGAGATAGGGATGTGAATTGCTTTGGCACCTGTGGCAGATGCTAAGGCAAGGAGTCCTAGTATCCAGGAAGCGCTAGTTGTATGGAAGTTCAAGGATGTGTTCCTTGATAAGTTCCAAGTGTTCCTCCTCCTGAAGGGTTTGACTTTTTGAGATCAATTTAGCCACCAGTAGCCAATCTATAGTACAAGCACTATATAAGATGACGCCAATAGAGATACAAGAGTTGAAGAGATAGTTGCAAGATCTGCTTGATAAAGAGTTTTATCAGACAAAGCACATCTCCTTGGGGTTCTCCCATTATGTTTGACCAATTGTGAGGTATCACCGTCTTCTCCAAGACAAACTCGGGGTCAAGTTAGCATCAGTTGCTAATCAAGGTGGACGTCATCTTGAGCCATTATAAAGGTGGATTTATGTGGTTATGTGGTATCCACTTGTGAAGTGTGTGTAAGACCTGAAGAAGGTGGAGCTAGTGTTATAATGGGAATAGTCAAGACATCTACAAGTGGTTATTGAGGACTTTAGCATAGTGGTTTACCTCTAACAGAGTTGATGAGGAAAGGTGTGTCATTTATTTGGGACGACAAGTGTTAGTGTTCTTTCCAACTTTTTAAGGAGAAGCTGACCTATACACCAGTTCTTGTGCTGCCAAAATAGGGAAGGGATACACAATTTTCTATGGCGCATCAATACAATAGTTTGGGTTGCATGCTGATGCAAGATAAAGAACATGATTGCATATGCCTCAAGAAGGGAGTGTTCTTTGTCAACATCTATGGATAGGGCACAATTGTGTTCCTCAGTGCATCGTAAGAGACATACATGATGGTCTCCTTGTATCAGATGAATGAACAGTTGGAGGTGTCCTTGTTAGTAGGACTATTGACACAGTCACCAGTAAGATCGATTTCGAGTTAGCGGATCAGAGTAGCATAGCAGAAGCGTGGCGGCTTCCATAAGTCAGAGGATGATACAAGTATATTACCATAGCAGGATAGTTATTCTATGGGTGATAACTCAAAGATGTTGGTCCTAGAAAAGGCTCGCTCTTCTATGTACGTCATACATACCAGAAACACCAAAATGTATCATAATCCAAAGAATCTGTATTAGTGACTGGATTTGAAACATGAAGAAGTTGGGGTAGTAAATAAGTGCACAGTGCATCGGCAGGTTAAGATGGGATATTAGAAATGTGCATAAACCTTATACCCAATACATGTTCTGTTGACAGACGAATAGTCTAAGAGAATGATGCAAACCTCGGGGGTCTATTTAAGAGACTATTTTTTATAACTTTGGGGAGTAGAGATGTGCATGTTAGTTTGATAGAAGTTCTCCTGCAATGACAACTATCATGGGAGACAATGTAGATATCCGTTACGTTAGTATGATACTAGTGAGTAGCCTAAGTGAAGTTGCCACCTGAGTTACCTATGTTGTATCTAGTATTTCATGTTTCTATGTTAAAGGAGTGTCACCCGGATATAGAGTTGACTTTACATCCAGAGGAGATGGAGATAGATAAGGATGTGTCTTGTGTGGTAGATCTAGTGTTGATCATGGATAGGAGAATCAAGAAGTTGAAAAAGAAGGATACCCCTTTGGTTAAGGTCTGGTGACATTACTGTGGTGTAGAGGAAGCCACATGGAAACTTGAGGAAGAGATGCATAGGAAGTACTCGTATCTTTTCGTGTGGGATTTTGGGGGGTGAAATCCTTGTTAGGAGTTTATGGTTGTGAGGCCCCTAATCTATCTTAGTGGTTGAGTATGCTTTATTTGCTTAATAAGATGCTTACAACCTTAATCTAATCCTTTGAGATGCTTGGTAAACATGTGACAATCTTATATTTCCAGCATACTGATGATGTTTGAGTTTTGTATGCTTGCTTTGGACCAAGTTGCAATTTACCAAAGTTGAGGGGTTATTTTGCAATTTGTCACATTTTGAGTGTTCCCTTAGTGCTTTAGCATCATAGAGAGATAATGATGTTATGGGGCATCTTGTTGGACCCTGGTTGATAAGGTGGCATCATGTGGTGATGCTAGGGTTTCTAGGGTTTTAGTTGTTGTGCATTGTCTCGACCATGTTGAGCTTGGTTGAGTGTTGCGATCCATGTCTTGACCATGTTGGTGTGTCTCGACCATGTTGGTGTGTCTTGGGTGTGTCACGACCGAGACACCTTCCTTGGGTGTTGCTGTTTTGACCTTGGTGCCCTAGATGTGGTTGGGTCGAGATGGTTTGTCTCCTAGTGGTATGTCTCAACCTTGTGTGTTTGGTGACCTTTTATTTCGACCTAGACAAGTGCTTTGATGTTTGTTTCGACCCCTTGATGTGTCTTGACCGAAACCAATGTGTTGGTGACCTAAAGAGGTCGATACCCAACATTGGTTGTATCACCATAGGTTTCATGCATGCATATAGTGGTTGCATGTTGGTTTCCTTTTGGGACAAATGTCCCTTTGGTACTCTCTTATGTTGACAACTCACCCCTACCTTACTTCTCTCCTCCTTGAGTATATAACCTCTTTCTTCTTGTTGTGGGTAAATCTTTCAGCCCTCCTTTTACCTATTGCTTTTGGCCGACCTTGGATCTTGGTGGAGCAAAGAAGGGCTGATTTTGGATCTTTGGTGGCCAAGCAACCTTGCATGTCATGTTCTTTAGCTCAATCACCTTCCTTATGGTCATTCTTGGTGGTTTCTCTTCTTGGTAAGTAATTCTACCTTCTTGATCACATTTTTGCCTTTGGTACCCTACCTCCCTTATTCCTCTTTCTCGGCCATGAGACCATGGATCATCCTCGGTGGTCATCTTGAGAGAAACTTTTCATCACATGGGTCGTAGACCATGTTTTGATAAGGTGGTACCCAAGTGTGAGGAAGTTTTCTTCTCTTTCTCCCTTCTTCTTTTGGTTTGTCCTAGGGTTTCTTACCCTCTTTTCTTGAGCTATCTTTGACCTTGGTGTGTTCTTCTTCTTGAGGTGATCTTATGGATGAGAGTTGAGCATTTGATGGAGCTTCATCTTCCTCCTTGGTGATTGAGATCTTGGGGCTTGTTACTTCACTTAAAGTAGGTTACATGACTCTCCACTCTCTTCTATTATAGCACTTATAACTTTTCCTACATGTTCTGGTTTCTATTTCAAAACATGAAATTAACATGCTAGATGATGTTGTCATAACCTAGGGTTTGAATTTGATGAGGATCCCATGTGTTCTGCCCATTTTTTGAAACCCTAACTTTGACACCTGATCTTGAGAAAGATATGAGATAGATGTTTTCCTCTTATTTTTAGATCATGGTTTTCCATCAACATGCAAATAGTTTTAGTACCTTCACGTAGCATGGAGATTATGTTCTATTTTTCATGCGCTGATCATGAGTTATCTCTCTTACAAAAGTCTTTTTCGTGGTAATTTTCATGGTACATGTTTAGAGTTTTGGTGATAGCCTTAGTATGGAGTTTGTCCACTGAATTTTGAGAAGTTTACCTTGATGATAATCTTCTATTTTTCCTCTAAACTTAATGATAATGTGCTAGATGTTGTTATCATGAATTAAGGTTTAAGACTTTGTAGTGTTCTCATGAAGATTGCTCTCTTTCTTAAACCCTAATTCAATGAATCCGATTTCTAAGTGATGGACAGAGTGAAGTTGTTACATGAAACATGATTCTTGGTTTCATCACCATGTTTTTGTTTGGCCTTGGTGTTTTCTTGTGGGTTTAGTTGGTTTTATTGAGGTTGAAGCTTGGTTTTCTTACACCTAGTTGGTTTCTTGAAGGTTCATGTTGAAGATTGGTTTTAGAGTTTTGATGTCCAACTTGCATGGAGTTTTCCCACCTTGTTGATGGTGTCCTTCCTTGATGTTAACCTTCTATTTTGAATGAGATTTACCTCTTTTTTGGTGTTGGATAAGTGTTGTTAAGGTATCTCGACCTTGGTGGTTGCTACACCTTGATCTTGTATCGATCAAGACATATACTTTGGTTTTGGTCAAGATCTATGTTTTGTCTTGGTCGAGACACACACTTATTTGGTTGAGACATATACTTTGGTTTTGGTCGAGATCTGTGTTTTCTCTTGGTCGAGACACACTCTTGTTTGGTCAAGACATGTTTTTTTGGTGAGGGTTGAAACCCTAACCATAGGTTGGTCGTGACCCATGACGATTAGTGTTCGGAACGCATGCTCTTAATGGTGGTCGAGACACTATGTTAGTTGGTGGTTGACACACTTAGTTTGTTACGATCATGACCATTATTTTGTAGGTGGTCGAGACACTTGGTTTGTTATGATCGTGACCCTTGTTTTGAAGGTGGTCGAGACATATGTGTGGAATGATGCTTCGGTCGAGACATGTGTTGATGTTGGTCGGGACATGTTTTGATGTCTTGGTCGTTACCTTGAGATTATTTCGATCGAAACTAAAACTTTAATGGTTTGAGGGTCGAGACATATGTATAAGCTATTGTGTTTCGGTCGTGACCTTGCTTTTGTGGTGGTCGAGACACCTAGTTGCTTGTGGTCGAGACACTTGCTTTGAGAATGGTCGTGACACATGATGATGGATGGTCGATACACTCATATGAGTGCATGGTCGTAACACATGCATAACTATGTACGGTTGATACATATTTACATGTATATTATTGGTTGATACTAAATTTTGTTTAGACAATTGATTAATCAAGATAATGATGAAGTCCGAACTCTAGTATGCTCCAAGAAAGTGGGATATGAGATAATTAGGGTTTGGTGCCTGATTTATGAGATAAAACCTTAACCAGCTATACATGTAACCCTAACCCTAATGTTGGGAATATGATGTGTTTGGTTGTCCCATTTGAAGTGAATATCACATTATGATGTTTTCTCTCTCTTGTTTATGAACCCCTAATGTTGTAGGTGAAATGAATGCCATAGCTTGTATACGCTATGGTGGTGATTAGATGATACAAGGTGATGGCTATTGTAAAGAGTGGACCCAACAGTGGGCCCACTCAATGGTACAAACAAATGAGCCATGTAAGATTAAGCAACGGAAAACAAAACTATCACAAATTTATAAAATGTTCCCATATACATAACTTTCTCACCCAAAAGGTGATACATAAAAAGGGAAATACTAAGACTGTGTTTCATAAGAGTCCTAGATACAGAGGGCAACTCAGCTATTCCAAGCTATCCTTAAGCCAACTTCAGGTGTACGACCTGCATGTGCCCACGTCCTTCAAAGCACCTATACCTGGGTAGTTTTGGGAACACTCAGAAAAATAGGAAAACAAGACATAAATCAGCAAAAGTTGAATATGTACATAAGAGAATTAACTAGGCATTATTTTATACATTAGTAAGCGGATGTTCCCATCAAAAGGGGGATATTAAAATTGGGTAAACTTCAAGGAGAAGTAATAAGAGAATGAATTTTCAAAGAATGAGACATATAAATAAACAAGTGAAATAACACATCCTTCCATTAACAACCATCCAATCATATAAATATTTGCATGTCGATATATTTGACCAAAGTAACTATAGTAGGGCCATGACACCACTGAGTCATTGGCCTAAGTAAACATGGGTGGAAGTAGCGCACCCTAGGCGGAAGTAGCACACCTCTGTATATATCAAGGTGGAAGTAGCACCCCCCGGGCAGATGCAGCGCGCCCTAATGGTTACGCATAAGCGTCTACGATAGTTAAACTAGTCGAATTATCTAACATGCATAAATAGAGTGTCAAGATACACCTTTCACAAACATATGTAGCATTATTTAAGCACAATAGTAGGTGGGGTTATTGACCCAATTCAACATGATAATAGTAATTTTAGAAGAATAACAATAAGTCCAATTGAGAGTACATGGTTTGTCCAACAAATGGAACAAAAGCAAGTATTGCAAAAGCTACCTCCCTATGAGAAAATGTAGTCATATAAATGCCCGGTTATAAATAGGGAGGAGTACATACCTTCAGTCTTGTCTAAGTCAAATAAAAGTCACCTAAGTTTGGGCCAAATTTAATATCACCACCTACACATAAAATTGTACATAGTGTTAATTTTGTTCCTCATAAATTATTTATCCCAATTAAAACACTCCTTTTGAAAACTCGTTATTGGCTCATAAGGCTGCGCTAAGCACTTAAAAACCTCTCGTTTAGGACCCACATACTCACCCCTACGGTCCGTGATCTAATGCCGATTAATCTTACTTCACTCACAATTTCACGAATCTGATAAGCAGCGGTTTAAGTTCACTGGACTGCTATACTGGAAACTGGCAAATCGATTGCAGAGTCGTTCATTTATCCCACCTCGTGCTCACAGGGGAAGCAAACCTGATGGGATTGGTTCTTGCCCAGGAACGAGTCCTGGTGTCCAAACAGCCATGATTGGCAATGTGATTCGACGCGATACGAACGGCAATCCACCTCGTCGTGCTCACTGCAGAGTGGCCCCGACGGGTCGGCCTCATTCCAGAAACGAATATAGAACGCAAGTAGAACAACACAGCGGCGCTGGAGCTAGAGCGGTACGACGAAACCACCTGGCGGTGACCCAAAAAGGGACACTGCGGAAATCTCAGTTCGGACGGCACAGGCAATAGCCAAATCGTAGCAATCCACTTATGCGTCCCTGGATCTCTACCACGACCCTGCAAGGGATTGGATCACCATGCTATTAAAGAACTAGTACTCGTCTCCGGTGAGGCCTGTCCAACACGATTAGCAGACGAACCCACGAGAATGAAGACGACCATCCAACAGACTTTGTTCATATATATACGCACCACATGAATCGGTAAAAGCAACAGGCGCGTGTCAGCCGAAGTGAATAATCCATGCATCCCAATCGCACCAGGATTAGGTAAGCTACTGGTTAGTGTCGACCATTTCGGATGCATCACCTCACCTGATACTCGTTGACTAATAGCCATGAGGTGTCACCATGGCGGAAAACAGGGGAACTCGTCGACCCATCGGTCGGGATAAATCCAGAGCGAAAGGAATACGGGAAAAAAAAGCTACTATGCCCAAGATGGTGTCGTTACCTTTAATTGGTTCAAAAATGACCACGTCGACGTTGCAACCTGCTCCTCGCCGGAGACGACGGCCACCCTGTTACGAGGATTCACTGGCGCTCAGGTGAAATTGGGAATAGGGAGTATTACTGCTGGTGTGGGTAATTTCGTAATGACTGGAGTTAAAAAAACCAGGCAGCCAAGCACTATGGCAGTGACGGCGGAGGCCTGCCGGAGGCGTTTTTGGGCGTCTTGCAATCGGGCACTTCAGGCGTCGCTTTTAGGGTTCCCGAGTCCGCATCGTCCTCTCGAAACCGTCGTTGAGGATTAAATGGCAATGAGGCACTGATTAAACGCGATCAGCGGGCAATCTAGTAACATTAACGCCTCGTTCGTGGGAAACAAAGACGAAGCCTTGCCTCCGCCCGGAGCGTACCTTTTTTTTAGAGCAATAAGCAGATGAACCTTGGTCAACCTAGCGTGACAACTTAGTTCAAAATATTAATACCAACCATATATATTTCTCTTCAATGCAATTAAGGGGTGCAATTAATCTCCTATAGACTTCTAATTCGTAGGCTGGTAATTAAACCAACAATGAACCCGATTCTAGCTTTAAAAGTCCATTTTTAATTTTGCTAGCCACTAATACTACAAATGGGTGTTAAATAGTCTACTAATTGGATGATACATTTTTCCTTTATGATTAACACTGGCTCTAAGTATTTTCTCCTTGACTATTCTCTTCCTAGTTAAAAGGGAACATAAAATCAGATTCAACCCCACACTCGATGTTGATTGTGACTGTATACTAATGGTGAATTTAAATCCCAAAATTCTTCAGGTCACACTCATGTATGTCTATATGGATGGGGACATAGGGTCCAATACTACTCCAAATTATTTCATGGTAAAAAATACTACTCAAATTAGTTTAAAAAAGGAAATAGATTTTTTGATTTTTAGGAAAAAAGAAAAAGGAGGTTGATAACTAGATTTGAGGTTGTTACAGTTATGAGCCTTATGAGGCATGTTGAGATAATGATGAGACACTAAGATATATGATGTGATGGGTTTTATGACCTGGTAGAGGATTAATGCCTAGAGGGAGGGTGTTATCCTCTAGTGAGATGATTGAGGGATTGATATCCCATAGTAATGTGACATTGATGTTGTCCTTATGATTGGCAGTGCTACAAGTATCATGTGATGATGATGTGACAAGTTCACACCTTATATGTTTTATATCTTCTGGAGTTGTATTATGCCCTTATCTTTGTAAAGTTTATTTAGGGTTTATATGTTGTAACTTGATTGATGCTAAAAGATACTCAATTGGACTAATTAATAAAGTAAAACCCTAATCATGTAGTTTTCCTGTGCCATAGATCCATCTTCAACGTCATTACTTGTTGGATGGTGAAATGGGTTCTCCCTTAGTGGAAGCTCGGAGTCGTAGACTGTTGAGTATATACATTTCACAGGATTGGTTGCGGTCATACACCGACAGGAGAATGACTGAGGCCGTATCTCAATGATGTGATACGATGGGTAGATATGATATCTTTTGAGGATGACTGCGGTCATACCACAGCAGGAGTGCGACTGTGGTCGTAACTCTATTTCACTAGCATTGTGCCTATATACCAAGGCAGGCTAGGCTATTTTACAGTTGGACTTGATATGCCACTACGGCAGACTCAAATTGATCGAGGGTGTGGAGAGATCATAGGAGTCCGACTCCTCCTAGATCTTGTATGGAAATTATTTTGACTTAGCAATGGTCAACTGGAGCGTGATTGGTATACCTCATCTCCTCAGGGCATAATAAAAGGCGTAACACAACCATGTAGTATATTTTATTAGGGTCAAATACGAATAACATTGGTTGAACCCTTTGCCTTACCTTTGTACTGATTTCTTGAATTATAATGCTATAAGAGAATATTAATTATTTTACTGCTTAGTGATAACTGTCTAATTTATTTAATCTGCATTATTTGGTGGATACATATCATTTGGTTTAATCTGCTCAACTTGTTAAGTATTTTATCTACATGCTTATTTATATGTGGTTTAATAGACGTTAGTGGAGAGTTATATCTCTCACTAGGACATTTGGTCTCACTCTGTGGGTTTCCACATCATTTAGGTGGACGTGAACGTTGAGATAGAGATCATGCTATTGTAGCTGACAGTAAGAGGAGGTGTAGCCGTTGGAGCATGGACATGCAACTAGTGTCTCGTAATAGAGTCCTATACATCATCCCTGTACTCTCAGGTCCTTGGGGGTGTTTACAGACATTATACATCGGTTTGAGTTTTTTGGTCTATACCTTGGTGGTACAGACATGATTTGTATACGTGAACATGTTACCATATGTAACAAGTTGTGGCTAGTCATCCAGTGAACGATGATATGCAACATCTTTTGGCATGATTGAAATATAAATGACACAAGTTTTATGGCTTTAAATATGATGCTTTCAACTTGGGGTGCCTTTATGGGTTCAATTTAATTTACCCTATTTTGTGATAATGTGGTTATTAGTGATAATTCCACGCTTGTTTTGAGTAATCCCGATTTGTTTGGCAATGGGTCTCACATCAAGAAGGTGAAAAGCTCATTGACCACTATGGAAAACTTGGCGATCACTCAACATCATATTCTTGGTGACCACATGAAGAGAGAGAAAACTCATCAACCACAAGATCATCAAGTTGATCATCACCATGAAACCAAAACATCAAGGTCTAACCAGATGAAGGAAAGAAACACCAAAAATCCTAATTTCGATCATCAACAAGTCAAGGAAAAACCATGTGGTGATAGAGAAACATCGTCTAGAACATTCATGTATACATCAACACTCCAATTTTCAATAGGGTAAATGTGTACAAGATTAGGGTTTCATCAAAGAAGGGGTTTATCTAATCAATATCACCATGGAACATAAAGTTTAGCTCAAGAGATCACCATTATTCTATTTGGAACCATGTTTTAGAGTTGGATTATTTTCATGCAAAGATTAAGTGTAACAATAATTGAGGAGAGGGTTATATAACCTACCTTGGTTTTGAATAATCAACTTGCACAACAAGGATGCTCCAAGAAAAGAGAGGAAACCTAGCTTGATCACCTCCTCACGGCCAAGCTAGCACCACCTCAAAGAGAGTAGCAAAACCATAGGTTAAAGGAGAACAAAATGGAGAGTAAAACCCTAGGCCAAGAGACAAGAAAGAGAGAAGATCTCCAACTCAACTTGAGCACTACCATGGAGAACCATGGATTCAACCAAGAAGAGAGAAGTCCCTCAAGAAGCACCACCATGGGACCCATGGATTCGGCCAAGAGAAAGGAGAGGGGTAGAGTTGGAAGAAAACAAGGAACAAGAAAGGTAAATCACTTACCAAGGTCAAAAAGAGAGAAAAGGATCACCAAACGATCTCCATGGAAGGGTTTCTCAAAACCCTAGCTCAAAAGCAAGATGGATCGGCCATTAGAGCTCCACCTTCACCAACAAGATCACAAGGGTCAATCTCCAAGCAAGAGGAGAGGCAATGAGGGTGTAAAAGGATCACTTGCATGTAAAGAGGGAGGTATATATATCCAACATTTAGATAGAGAAGGGAGGTTAGGTGTCCAACTTAACATGCCATGTGTCCACCATATCTCTTCCATGCAAGCACTAAACACATGCATGCGACATAGGTCATTAAAACCAAGAAAAGAAAGCAACCTCACTTGGTCCATAAAACCCACAACCGATGAAGAAACTACAGCTACCCAGATGCTCACAAAAACCACACGACCGATGAGGATATCCAAGCTAGGTGAACATTGAAAATATTCAGCGATCAAGGTGATCAAAGACCCAACCATCAAACTATGGCATCCAAGCAAACCCCAGATCTCAACATATGATGCCACCTCATCAAACCAATGTACAACAAGGGCCCTAAGGCACCACTCTCTCCAACAAGATGCTAAAACATGTGAGGCACATCAAGCATGTGACAAATTGCAAGATAAACCCTAAACATGGTTAAGTTGCAATTAGGTCCAAAGCAACCATACATATAGTATAACTAGCTCAAAAAGTATTCAAATTGGACCAAACTTTCAACACAAGCATGTCACATTTTATTAAAGCACATAAAATGATTAGGTTATTGTTTAAGCATCTAACTATTTTAAGCAAGCAAGATCAACTATAAATCTAGGTTAGGGGCTTAGAGGTCAACCCACTATATGACATGGAAGAGTCTATTAATTGTGTCATAGAAAATAAACCCATTTTCATGAGAAGGTTTTTTAGCTTATGCTTCACTACATATGCTTCGTATTTGGCAAGAGCACAACAATATAATTTATGATAAGTTTCCAAATGATGAGTTGAAGATGTTTGGTAGGATATTCAAGGAGATTACTTGAATTGTGAAAGTGAACAAAGACATCACTTATATGGATATGCAAAACAAAAGGTTTTGGGATTTTATAGTGTGATCTTTGTATAGACACTTAAATAGAAATTTTTTGTAGTCGGGTTGATTGCCTTGCACCATTAAAGTTGTTTGTAGCTGGTTTAACTAAATCAATATATTACCTTACTCCAATAAAATAAAGGAAGCCTCAATTTCAATTGCTGTGAGAGATTGCATTGATAGGTGGAGACCTGGAAGGAGTATAAAGAAGGAAGGATCGGTTTAGAAATACAAAATCATGGATTTAGAGGTGGCTTCAACAAATGATTCAAGGAAAATTTTTGTAGAAACTGATAGTAGCATGCTACTAGTGATTGGATGATATAAGTAGTCATCCCATAATTCTCAATGGAAAGAAAGTATATAATCATTGATGGAAACAAACTAGAGCATCGATTTCCAATATGCATGGAGACATCTTAAATCATGCAAATTTACTTGCCAAACTACATCAAAAAAAGCAATGGGGTGATCTAATCTATTATTAAACACTAGAATACCTTATTAGCTTATATCTTTCAAAAAAGGGTTGTAATGGCAGCAATATTACCAAATTTATTTTCTCAATGTGTTATCATTATTAATTCAACTCTGTTTCCAACAAGAGGATATTGAGGTGAATCAGGTATCTCCTGAATTCACCTAAAAGATATTTTTCCATGCACTAAGAGACTACATCATGCTCTCATAAAAATATTTTCAAGATATAGTCAATGTTAACAAGAGGGACTAGAGAAAAGTTAGTGTCGCCAATAGAGTATTTTAGAGGTGCTTTCAAAGAATAAATTATTAGTGGTTTAGTTAATGGTATTTTCATTCTAGAGTCCTTGGTGTGTTGTAGAGTGCATATGTAATATGTTTTTTAGTCATGATGTAGAATTGTAATATCTAGATCTTATATCTAATTACACATAATAATTAAACAATAACATCTACTATTAGTTTCAATATTTTTTTCATGTATAGAATTTTTAGTTTAACTATGGAAAGGAGAAATTACTACTTTTTATTTATTCCAAAATGGATGGTTGATACTTAATCCCACCCAAGAGAATTCCTTATCCCTGGTAGTGGGTTTGGGATACTTCATGCTTCCTCTCTACCAAACTCCCTAGAGACCACTACTTGTAGAGGTAGAGATAGAATACATTCTTCAACCTCTTCTTTTCATCTAAAAACATCATCGGGGTTCATCTCCCTTATTTCATCTAGTCACACAACCTGTAAGGTCAATGAGAGGTACTCACACCCAAAAAATTGTGAGATCTCGCACAATCATACTCCAAATATGAGTATGATATGTATAGTGTCGGGGCCCTCTCTTTTGACAGTATAAATGCCAACCATTAGAGAGAATTCCTAAACCTAAACCCATATTATTAAACAAAACACTTCATTGTCGACAAAGATGATAAACATAATATATGAAAAACACAAATAAATTTTTCCTTTTTCTCTCTTCACAATTTTTTACAAACCATTGTAACATCAAGGACTCACAATAAGATAACACAAATCTTATTCAACTCCATCAAAACAAGAATCAAATCTTATGGATCATGTGCAGTTTTGTTTACAACAAATACATGTATGTGAATCAACAAACTTTGTATACTACCCATCCTCGAAAAGAGAGTGTATAGGGACATTATAATCTATGTAAATTGTGCTATTTATATCTTCTTTGTCACGACCTCTCTACTAGATAGAATTATACCTAAAAACATTTGAAACAACCTCATGAGATTCATATAGAGCCCTAGTGGGTGGATGGCTCCCACTCAAGCTAGGTACATGCATCAATATCATATTAGTTATAATAAACTCAAAGGAAACTTGTAGATATTGAAAAGTCTAGCAGATAGTTCTAGCATAAGTCAAATCTAGTTGATAATGGTAATCTAATCAAACATATAAGGTAATTACTTAAACCAATTATAACTTTCAAACATCTTTTAGAGCATGTCTATGAACAAATAAGCACATACTTCTTAGTTGAGATTAACAATCCTTCAATATGAATAACAAGTCAAGATCTAAATGTTTTGAATCAACACATAATAATAACATAATCTTTGTGATACCCCACCAGCCGGATCAGGAACACATCTTGTAGTCCTGAAGATAAAGTACACATAAGACATGTCTACCAAACATCCTTATTAAATGACAAGAAATCCAAATCATATTCAAAGTGGATATAAATCTCAACATTAAATACTTGTCAACAAGACAGATCCGAATATGAAACAATTAATCTCTGTAACAAAATGATTATTTTCTACAAAATGAAACATAATCAACAATGGAAATTTATCATCTAGTAGTACAAGGAATGTAACAAACATTCAAATCATGTTCTATTGGACTTGTCACCTTTTATTCATTTACCTAGAAACTTCTTGGCTTGTACCTCACCAAGTATAAGTCGCCACACCTGATTTTCGTATCAATGACCCACCGTCACTATCTTAGGGTTTAGTCAGATACCCTAAGATATCCAAAATAGACCCTGGCCACCTAAGGGTGCCTAAAGAATCTCACATCCTCATCTAGGGTACACAAGTTAGGAACTAACAAAACAATATATCACATATCACAACATCTCACATATTTTCACATTGCACACATTTCATTTCATCAGAGTCTATTCCATCTGGACATAGACTTTCACAACAAGGATTTAGGGATAGAGCCACACCAGATGACTCACTCCTAAATCCTGGTGGTCTAATTTTTTAAGGTCTCAATCCACACTCTAGAAATCCTTCTCATAATTCATCAATTATTACAAGGAGATCTGTTTTGTTTCCCCAGTGTGGTCCTCGAGGGAAACTCACGATGTTTAGGGAAACTAACTAGATGTGTCATCATTCCATTTGTTATTAATCGCTTTTACTCATCTTAAAAGAAGATTCAAAACATCATATATCATATTTGTGTATTCTCACGTAACTAGAATAACATGAAATGGATTAAGCTTATTAAGAAAGACAGTGATTAAAGTAAGAAACACCATAAATCTGTAGATTACAACACATATGATTATATCCATTTTATACATCATCTCATAAAAACATCATTAGTGAGCTTTCAGCCCGAGACATAATCTCATTGAACATCATTTACCCCATCAAGGTTTTATCATCATCTGTGGAATTTAAGCCCAAGACATAATCTCATTGTGCATCATTTACCCTCATCAGGGCTTCTCAAATGTAAGCAGTGCATATTAAATTCAATCTCAACATATTTCTTATCAATTCATTCTATATCACATTTCTCAACAAATATTCACAGAGGCATTAGAACTAGCAATAATAAAAGCATATAGATATCTTATGTCATTCATGATACTCAGAATATATTTATCATACAACATATACTTATTCCATACAATTTCAATAGATGCGAACAAATGTCATGCATATACATGCATAACACACTTAGTTCTCTTGTTCTTTTATTTCACATTCTTCAGTTAGGTTTACTCATCAACACATGTTGAATATCATTTGAAGTCCATCAAAATATTCCATCCTCAGAATAAAACTATTCTATCAAACAAGCACAATCCAAGAATACATTCTTGTAAATCAATTCAAATGCTTGAACCTCATCTTTTAATTGAATTAAACTATAGTTATGTGCATTCCTTAATCCCTCATTTGGGATCGTTATTCATTAGCATCATCTAACTCATCATTTTAGGGTTAGAGTTAGGTTCTTTGATTCATCTACTAATTGTCATCTTTTCCCCTCATTTCTTATTCATTAATCTCAAATTCTTTCAGTCATGTTCATTACATTATTGGGGCCAATCATTCTTAATTCACTTGAAATACAATACTTAGGAAGGAGAAAAACACTCACCTAAGGTGACAATCACCTTTATTACATGACTATAAAGCTATATCTAAAGTCTCATAATATTTGGTTGTTTCTGGAAGGAGATATAAAGTGTTAAATATGGTGAAATATTTGGTATTTCGATGGTAGATTGACTAAGATTAAATATATGAGTTAGCCTAAGTTTTTGGATGGAATGCTTGTCACACACCCATTAGCAACCAGGGTGCCCACAGATCGAACTAGTGAGGGATTTGCTCCTGGCCATTGGATGCATCATATGGTTGTGAAGACTGTCTCCTTCATAGTAGTTACAGTCAGCCTTAGAGCCGCAAGTTCCCACGACGCCAAGCGCTGTCGTCGTGGGGTGAGAGGGTATGCCAAGAAAACGGTTGGTGTCAGCTCATCTAGACGAGTACCATAGCCCCTCATTTGTGGTTAGTAAGTAAGAAACAAGGGAGAACCACGTTATGCTCCTCTCCATCTCTCCATCACATTCTATAGGTAGTCCAGGGAAGAAATACATGGAGGTAGATGGCAGTTCAGAGGGAGACAAGAGGGAAAAAGAAGCATGAGTTATGGGGGGGGGGGGGAACCCACATGAAATTGCGAAGGTAGATTGTGTTTTCTCTAGGAACCAAGCCCACCCTCCCCGTGGGAGAAGGCAGTGGACGGATTATGCTTCTGGGAAGGTTTTATGGCGTTTCATAGCACGGGGAAGTTTTCCCCTTCCTCACTGCCGCAACGGTGACTAGTGCTGGCAGGCCCACGAAGCACGAGCTTCAGAGCTGAACCAAAAAACTGGAGCACCGTGTAGATCCCTTTGACCTTGCCGCAGCCTATGGAGGCATTATCGGACATCGAGGAGGATGTGAGCGCTAGCCATTCCTGGCCGGAGCAGTCCCCTGTGGTGGCGGCATGATAGAGAACACACATTGGGTTTGCGTGCGTGAGAAAGAAAGCAGGATCAGACAGGGTCCAGCAGCAATAAACTGCCAGATTCCCATCCAGATCAACCTGAACCGGACGGCCAAACCTCAGTAAAGCAAAGGCTGAGGGCCGCACCCTTTGTGTCGATGTGGCGGTTTGTGATAGGTAAAGAACCGGATGGCCCAACAAAAGACTCGTGCCCCACATGCGCGTTCTGAATGGCCCAAAGGCAAGAAAATACCACTTAAACCCTAGATCTTTGATTATTCATAGAAATTAGCTCGGTTACTAGAAAATTGCAAGTAAGGTGCCAAAATTCTCAGAAAAATGAGTAGAACAATATGGAACCATAATATCAGTACTTTTATGCTTAAACTTTGGTGATATCTTGTAAGATAATTTACACTCTTTTTGTGAATAATAAATAATAGACGATTGTTAAAAATTATGAAAATAAGCCCTGAACTCCATGAGAAAGTATCAAATCCATATAATCTCTAAAATGATCATCTTTTATCATAAAAAGATGGAATATGCTTCATGTGGTCAATTAGGGATAATAACCCTACATGAAGTACAATAAATATATTTATGCTCAATAAATCTGGGAAACTTCAGTATAAGCTCATATCAGTATATAGAACTTAATATTTAATAATGAGATCATAATTATGTATATAAATAATGTTACATGTTAAATGATCCTAAGATGTTGAGAAAACCCTAGTTTGGGTTAATGCATGTAACCTAGGGCTAATATGGGCACAAAATTTTATGTAATCAAATAATAAGATTATATATCCTAATCTAGAATATAATATCAGTATCCTGATTCCAAGAAGATAAGACAAGCAATGATGTACATATCCTAATGACTAAGAAAACCCTAGTGAATCAACTAGGGTTAAGATGTTGAGAATATGATGATGGTACATGTGATCTTGTCTTAATTAGGGTGTGACCATGTTATAATTGACCTTAAGTGACATGTGATGATTAGATTATCTTGATCAAGGTACATCCTTACCTCTTACTTGACTTATTATACAATATGCTTGAATTATATGTGTAGTAAAATACTTGGCATATGATATTGGATGAAATGATTGTTTGTGTATGATATGTTGCTTGATTTTTCATATTTATTTCTATGAACACATGAAACATAATATATCTGTTCCTTTATAACCAAGCACTTCAACTCTTTGGTAGTAAATGTTGGTATGTATGCCCATAGAGCAAGTCATATGATGATTGTAATGGGATACTATGTAAATAATTTGAATAATAATAAAGGCAATTTTCGATCTAAATGTTTAAACTGTTTCTGAGATGATGATGTAACATGATATATGTCTAAAGAATGATTTTACTCAATGACGTATGCTATTAGGTTAAGGACCTAAACGATGAGATCATGCGGATGTTAAGAGTATACATTCTTATTTGGTCCCTAGTCGGTTGTTATTGTGGAAATAACCATAGACGTCAATAACACTAAAGACTAGATTGTGTGTTGGTGGATGACATAATCTCATTAGTCATGATATAGATATATCAAACCAAGCACATAGGTACTTGTTAGAGAACAAGGTACCAGACAGACCCACCGTGGGAGTGACACATGGAACCATGACTTGGTAGTCACAGTCAGCTCTCACAGTGATGGTGGTGAGTGTAATTCTTAGACCTAAAATCACTACACTCAACACATGTCGTTGGGTACACTTTGACATCATCAAACACAGTCCTGAAATATGGGTTGTTATAAAGGTGATGATTGGGTGGCTTTGACACATGGGGCTTTTGAGGGGTGAGTGATAGATATGGGATTTGTCCCTCCTGAGGGAGTTTGATATCCTTAGCCACTTGATGAGTAGGATTGAGAAAGGCATGCGCATGCACGTGTGAATCAATATGTGATATTGATGTCACACACATCTCGCCCAGTCTGCTCTGAGATCAAGGAAATGAATGAACGTTGACAGGATGACTGTTCCATGCCTCGAGTTCATTCAGGATATCAGTGACAAAGGAATTATACATTCACTGTAACACCATTCACGGATTGTAGGATTGAAAGTTGTTCCCCAACTTTCTATTTCACTTGGGTAGCACTGATGTGTGACTAGGCACCGCTCTTTGCTTGTGAAGTCATAAGTGTTATGGACTTTCACTGCCAACGTGAAATGGACCTGCAGTGTCACACACATAGGATTTAACCGCGAAGAGGAGTTTGTCCACAAACAATGTTTAGATTGATTGCTAAAGGAGTTTAGTAGTTCAATTAAACACTCAATTAATTGATAGCTCAAAATCATAGTGTTCAAGGTGTTGGACAGCTTGATTAGAGTATCAGATTGATTGAAATCACAATTGACTGTTTCTGCACAATCTGCACTCCCAACCAATCAGCTCATGTGATGAACCGATCAGCTGAGCTTGGTGAACCGATCGGCTTAGGTTGTGAGTCGATCGACTCATTGACAGGTGAGACGACCGGTTCAAGTGTTGAACCGATCGGTTCAACTGGTCGAACCGAGCAAGTTGGGAAAGAAAGATTGGTGAGAAAATTCCTTTTTTGTTTTACTTGTCCAATTCTATTGGAATAAGGATTGGTATTTGATACCAATTAGAAACAAAAGAAGGAAAGTCAATCAGGAACTGATCAGGACCACGAACCGACCGATTTAGAAAGTGAACCGATCGGTTGAGGTGTCCCAACTGATCGGTTGAGTGTCAACCGACCGGTTCAGGTCCCCAACCGACCGTTTCAGTTGTGAAACGATCGGTTCAGGTTGCGACTTGGTTGTTTTTTATGGAAAATCTCGAACCCTTCTACTCCTGCCTTTAGTCCCATATTGCCGGGGACAGAGAACCCTGTCCCATGACCCTTCTATATATAGGGGTATTGGGGGCTTCTCAAAGTACAACTTAGTGCAAGCCGGTTGCTCTGCAAAGTTGTCGTTCTCTCTGGTTTTGGTAACTGAGAGAGCCCGAGCAAGTGCTACCCAAAAAGGGAGGTGTAAAGACTCGATCTTTACGGTCGAATATTTACAAAATAATATCAAATACATAAATAATCTTTATTACAATCATGCTTGTACATCAGAGTTGCGGAAGCTTACAAATATGATTACAAGTTTAAGGAATATAATTCATTCTATCTAGTCTTCAACGGAGGACTACCTAGTGCATGTCTCTTCAAGTTCTTCCATCTATCACCTGCCCATGAGTTCCCAGAGGGAACGAAACCACACATGGACCCCATTGAAGGGAAAAAATAAAGGGTCAGCAAAGCTGGTACTGAATCCAAGTAATTGAACTATGCACGAAATAGGTTTAGATGTATGATAAAAGTTAGGAAAGGACTATTTGGTGGACTAAAGGCTTACAAAAAGAAATTCCAATATCAACTTCAAAATAGCAAATCTTTCACAAGAATATCATTAAGCAAGATTCAATAATTCAAGTATGCAAAATTTATCCAATCTATTCACAGGGTATATCAATTTCAAAATATTCTATTTGGAAAGTTTTGGCACCTTTCTATCATATCTTTTCTAGGGCTAAGTGCCTTGTGTTCTCACACTCTAGGAGAGAACGACACTAGTGCCTTATTAGCTATTCCAGTTAACTGGGGGACAACTAATCCCTATCCACTGCGCAGGGTTGTGGGGTACTTGGCCCACTCAAGTGAGCCAAAGCTCTAAAGGGCCAAAGCCCAAGGGACCAAAGTCCACAGGGAGTCAAAACTCCAAATAGATCAAGTCCAGTGCCAAAATATTTTATCAACAATATTTCATCAATTGTAAAATGAGAGTGGTGAACTTTCAAGAATAAATAAAGGTTTCAAAACTATATGGAATTCACCACGAATCAAGATATATGTATGTCCATCAAGAGGGAAAATAGTTCAACAATGAAATAGAGGAATAGTACCTCAATTATTCAGGTCTCCAAGGATTGCATAATCATAATGTGTCTCCAAGAATTTACGAAGAGGTAGCTACAAAGAATAACAATCTTGTCACCATTTGACTTGGAATCAATGTTGTTCAATTTTTCTTATTTATGATTAGGTTTTTTTTTCCATCTAGGTTTCTATAACATATTTTCCCCTCCATATCATTTCTAAGTTTCCAACCTGGTTATCTAAAATCATTGTTACCTTTTTACATGTTCTAGGTGTTACTATTACTCCATGGTGATAGTAGGTTTATATCATCCCAAGTTCTTGTATATATTACATATTTTCCTTAACTATTTATATTATGTGATACTACCATAAGTCATATTTATACATACCATATAATGATCCATGTTAGTGATATGAAAAGGGTAACCATTTATTTAGTCATGTTTGTCATACTTTTATTGGTTACAAGAACATAGTTACGAATATTAAGTCTAGTTTTCCTAATTTATCACTAGCATCCTTATTCTTCATTTGGCTTCTTATTAGATTGATACCCCCATCATATGGATCATAATTAAAAGTGTAGTACTTTTGAGGCCAACTATTAGGAAGGACAATCTAAAGCTATAAATTATGCAAAATGGGGAGTTATTCGTATCACATGCTTTAATGGGAAACACATCCGAATGGATTTGATCTCAAAGTTTATAGAAATCAATTACACTATTTGAACATGTTTCTAAATTTTTATTTTAGTTTTAGGTGTTATTTAATTCTTTTTATTGTTTAATTAAGGTCATGTGCAAGCATCTAAATTAGACGGTCGTCTTTCATAGATAAAGTTTACACTATTAATATCATATCAAGATGAACCTACGTGCATGCAGGAATAAAGTGGTCTATAGTTAAGTATTTAATGTGTAGTTCGGAACCTCGCAACATGCAGGCTTTTTATTTGTTTCTTCTTTTAGTCGTTTAGCTACTGTCATTGTATTTGTGAATCAATATCACAATCAGGAAAGAAAATAAGTGACAGAGAAAAGGGAATCGTGTACCTCCACAGTATTGGAATCAGTCCCGGCAGTATATCTAGACAGAAAGCAAGGTATTCGACGGCTGCTATAATTCCCAGCTAGGTGCTGATGATTACTTAGTCGATCATGGTTGCCTAGATAGCTGACGCTAGATCTGGAGCAGTGGGATACCAGGGGTGAACTTTCTTCTTGGTTCGGTTGGAGATGAACACGACTCTTTCCGTGTTGGCCGATGCGACTCAGGTTCTATCTCGCCCTGATTGCTGGCTGTAGGATCTTCCTAGCACCCGCCAGACACGAGGCAACCCATGGATGGCGCTGCGGTGAGGCAGGGTGGTCGCTGCGGCCGCTGGTGCTGTTGGCAAGGGCAGGGGTCACGACCCAAATGGTGGTGTATAGGAAGGGCCGAAGAGGTAGCGGTGTACCTCAGCGGACAGAGTATCTGAGGCGAAGGCAAAGGCCTGAGGCGTGAAAGGAGGAGAAGGACAACTTCTGAGTATGTCGTGCTAGTTTTGTTGGTGGTGACATGATTTGGAGGAGTTGATGGCGGCTGTGTTGTTTGGCGGCGGCGACCTGCAATTTGGTGGTTGCAGATTGTGGAGCAGCAAGTCAGACGATGGATTAAAGAAGTGCAGGTGCAGTTGAGGCCATGCCAGGGAGGGAGGTCGATGCTGTAGTAGGTGAGCGGCGCCTTGGTGGTGGAGGCTAGGCTTGCTGTTGGTCAGCAGCACAGGGGACTGGAGGCAGTGAGTTCCGACCAGAAGCCCAGCGCAGGTTGGTGCACCTGTGCAAAGGAGGAAGAAGAAGGCTTGCAAGGGCGACGGCTGTGCACGGTCTAAAGCTTATCGGTGGTGTTTTCTAGGCTGTTATGAGGAGATGGCAGGGCGTCACGGTGACTGTAGGTGGCTTAGTTCCATTGTAGCTCGGAAGGGGTTGAAGATGATGTTGGGTTGCCGTGGATGGTTGATTGCAGTAGGTTGTCGTTCTATGGTCCTGCCCAGACTGGCGGCGCTGCAAGTGAGGGCAGCCGAGATCGGAGCAGGCACTCGCCCAGGGTAGGGCGCCCCGGTGTTGACGGCGGCAGAGGGGGATCAAGGAAGTGTCTGCCGTTGCTGATGCCCAAGTGCGGCTGGCGGTGCTGTGATCGATAGGTGGCTGGCGAGATCCAACACAGGGCGCTGGCGTCGAGGTCTAGGATGCAGGGCGACTGGGATTTCTGGCGGCAGAATAAGGACCATATTGTTGCTAGAGTTGCAGGTAGTCAGGGAGGAGGTGGTGCTTGGCGGCTGATGTGGTTTTCTGATAGGGAGGAGGTGGTTGTGTGTGTAGCTGGTGGATGTGCAAGGTTTTATAGAGGCGCCGACCCTAGGGTGCGCATCCAGGGAAGCTGACGCAGGGGATGGATGGCGTTGCACATGGAACGCTGGTTGTTTCCTTCTTGAATCTTGATCGTCGTCTGCAACGCCCCATCGTCACAATCTCTCTACCTTGCAACGGTTGATCACTCATTATGGCACAAGGCCAGACGGTGAGGGAGAGGGAGAGAAAGCGAGGTCGTGGAGAGGCGAGAGGTGAGGACGTCGGGCGTTTCCCTACCGGTTCTGTGTTGCAGCGGTAACAGCCGCGTCCTAGACGCGTGGGCGTGCGGTTAGGGCAGAAGACCATGTTCTAAATGGGCCACAATCAAGTCCCTTAATTAGGTTGCAAATAAATATTAGTAAATTTCCTCATGCAATGGTGTTACTACCACTATTCATTTCTCCTAATTCATTACTCCGTTTCTGATGTAATATTGAATGATGATTTAATAGTAATTGGTCTAATTACTAGAAGTATTTACTTTTCTAGTTTATTAGTCTAAAGTAGTAAAAGGAATTATTTACTCTACAAATAAATACTAAAATTATTAGTACTATTCTATATGATTCCAAAGCCAAGAAATTATATTGGAATTCAATTATTCACTTGTGGGTCCCAAGAGGGATGACTATGCCAAATAAGGATAAATTGTATTCTAGAGCTTGAGTTTCAAGATATTTCCAATGGGAGACAAATGTGAGTGCAATTTAGGAAAAGGAAATTCAATTTTTTTTTGAAGGATTACAAATCATAGTTCAAAATTTTAATTTAGTCCCAAATTTCAGTATGTTACAGGAGGCATATCAAGGGAAAGACAACTGCAGTTGCAACTGGTAGAAGGAGAGTGTGTTGGCGACTAGTACGCCGACAGGAGGGTGCGACTCCTTCCGGTTCCTTGTGCGACAAGGAGATCGGAGTTCCAGGCAGTCCGTGTGGACAACTGCAGAGGCGGGAGACCTCTGTCACTCGGAGGACAACTGTCAATCCTGACAGTCCTGGTGAGACCAGGAGTCTTAAGTCACGGTGCGACCAGGAGCTGCACAGACACCGTCCAAGACCGGAGGTGAAGACCGCGCAAGGCGCGAGGTACTGTCGCCGAACGAGCCTCGGGACAAGGTATGCATCCACAAACCATCTTTCCTATTGTATAGACGTTGACACGATTCCTTTTGTTCTGGGTTTGAGGGAGAAAAGTTTTGTTTTCGCTGCTTCTCTGCCTCCCCTAAAACCCAACAATAAATTGCTGGAAAGTAAGTACTTCAACTCTTTGGTAGTAAAGTACTTGGAAGTGATTCAACTCTTTGGTAGTAGATCATAAAGGCCTTAATGCATTCAAATCTCAGGTAGTAAATGCATGGATGATATAATGGAAAATATGCTTCAAATATGTGATCTCTTTTTTCAACAAACACCTTTGTCCAATTATGCCTTTTGTTATATATTTCTGTTGTTACTGCCAAGTTTTAGTTTTATCTTATTGCCAAGTCTTAGTAATGAGAGGTATATAAAAGACAAGTAAGCGTACTTAGTACAATATTCTTGAATATTGTATTGACATGTACCACATGTAATCTTTTGTTTAGGTTGTAGACATATGCTCTTGAAGAACCTGATTAGTTGAGAGTTGTGTGGTGAGAAGGTGTACAGGTGGACCTATTGTCTAAAGATCCTATTGTTTAGTGGTAGTACATGTATATGCAAAAGTTTGCTATTCAATATGTAATATCAATTGTTGTAACAATTTATAATGTAATTATATGTTGAATGGTGAGCTTGTGTTGTATGGCTTGTTTATTGTTCATGTGCATGTGCTACTGTTGTTTTCTTCTGACTTCCTCTGATTTTCTTCTTCTTAGCCTAGTTTGTGGTCTTTGAATTGGGATTCTTGCTAAGGTGAGGGTTTTAATTTGGACGTCACACATCAGATTAAGTTATAGAAAATCTTAGGACGTCAGAAGTGGTATCAGAGCATGAACAATAGCAAATCCTGACATTTTCTCACTATGAAACTCAAAACAAAAGAACCTTGAACTTTTAAAAATCTTGTAGGGTTAGATTAGTCATATTTTAGAGACTAGATCTGACCTAGCCTCTAGGTTAGCACCTAGATGTCTAAAAACTAGGTCTAGACTAGTGCTTGTTTTATAGTAAGTCCTAAGATGTCATGATTTATTTATAATGTGGCGGTATGGGACGTTACATTATTCAGAGATGATGTGCATCGAGGGAAGAGAAATCCTAGACACGGTGCTCGTTGTCTAGGGTAGATACACTAGTCTACACCCTATTCTCTCCCCTTTCACTAGGTGACATGACACTCGACTCTCTACTATGTGTGGGACACTCGTTTTATGGATTTGGTTTCTGATTCCAATTGGATCGAATCTTGATAGTTTTTGATTCCAATCTATAATTGATTTTTGCAACTACAATTAAAATTTGAGATCAATTGGATATATTAACAAAAAGATAAAATTTAACTGCCACATTGCTATATTTCAATCTAAATACATGATCAACTAAGTTTGTCCTAGGAAAACTCGATCTAAAAACATGTCATAAAATTATTCAAAATTCTGATATTTTTTCAAAAGTTTTCATATTTGAATTATCTAAATCATATCCAAATTTCAACTAAACCATAGTTGTATATAAAAGACAAAAATTAGTTATTACACCACTATACTAATCAAATTATGTATTCATATGCCATCAAAACCCTAATTTGGGCCTATTAGGGTTTAGATTCTCAAATCCTAAGTATTTGAAATAAAATCATATTTAGATCATTTCATTAGGTTCAAAGAATCATGATTGGAATACAATCATTAATCAATTTATAAACAACGATCAACCTGGTTAAGAATGGAATCAATCATGTAAACCCTACTTAGATGACTAATTTGAAAATGGGTCATTACAAGTTCTCCCCTCCTTATAGGATTTGTCCCGAAATCCAATGAAAGATGTGGAAGAATATCATATCACCTAATCATTCATCTCTCTTGACATAAAGTTAGAAATTCTTCCATTTTATCTTTCTTTCATATGAAATTTTGTTTTGCATTAGATGGATATTTCATCCCTTGTCATCATCATATCTCTCCTTGAGTATTGCAAACATTGACTTCACAAATCATAGTAATACATCATTTATCAATATGTGTTTCACATCATCTTTCATATTCTTTTAAAATTTGATTATGTATCTCATAGATCATGATTATATCATATTCTACATTATCATCCACATTCATCAATTTCCTTCATAAAGAAGATGTAACGACCCCGCCTCCCGGTAACCCCCAATTAAGGGAGACCAAGACGTTAGAGCTGTTATCCTAATTTCCTGAATCAAAGGTTCGATAAATAATCAGTAATAATTATTAAATTCTACCATGACTATACTGAAAGATGGAATAAAATAAAACTTTACATACCTTTTTCAAAAACTTGGATTTCTAACTTCTATCCACATCTGGACTCTATTCTAACTAATCCTCCTTGAACTTTATTTCTTAATTTCACAATATGCCACTTTACTATTTGTCTTTTTCAATTTGTACCTAAAATGCCGACAAACAAAACGTCGGTCATCATAAATAAATATGCCGGTATGTGGGGACAAACAAAATATCACACATAAGGCTAACAACTGATTTATCACAATCAAGGTAATTAACAATTCAATTTACATTTTCAATGTGTCAAACTCCACCGCTTTTGCCCTAACCCTGGAGTACCCTCTTTAGGGTTTCTCTTTTGCCATTGACTTAAAGCCACCTTCTCCATCCTGAGCTTGGTGCCTGGGGTCACCTCTCATGGTGCCCATTAGTCATGCAATAAAGGCCACCTTCTCTATCCTGAGCTTGGTGCCTGGGGTCACCTCTCACGGTGCCCATGAGTCTTCCCTCTTGGGCTTGACCTCATTGCCTCATCCATCAGGGTGGCATGTAGGTGCAAGAATACACACTTATATCATAATTGTGATAATCATAGTGACTTTATGATTTGCAAGTATGAACACCCAAACTGATAGGTTGCATTCAATGCAATCAATCATCCGGAAAACCTTTGAGAAACTAATGCGATTAACCATAATTAACCACAAACCTGATCCAGAGCAACTTGATGTCCAAGCAATAATATTCAAGAATAATCAAACAAGCAATCAACAATATCCTGAAATTAATGCAATACATCCAAATGTTATAGTTTATCCAAAACATTCTCAAGATAGACTTGGATTCCACCTTAGGCTTTCTAGGCCACTTTATGGTTTTAGCCTCTATAATACTTTTATCTCGTTTAACACTCTCTTAGTTCACAAACCCTAACTTCAACATCATAAGCCTACTTAAAAGTCAATTAAGGCTATTATTTCCCTTTTACACTAAAATCACCATCTTTATCCTTTTAAGTTATTTCAAGATCATTGGACCCAATTATTACCTTTAGTTTCTTTTGCATTGACAACTCATATTTCATATAGTATAATTCATGTATGAACTCTATTTATCCTTCATTCCACATTAATCCACTAGAAAATCCTAATTACTAAATTAAGGGTATTTTATCCAAAATTAGGAACTTTTATACTCAAAATAGCTTAGAACCATCATATCTCAGCTTTATACATGAATTTGAACAATTAAAGTAATTAAGAGTCATAATTACTAACATTAGGGTTTCAAGGCCCATTAAAGTATATATATGTACATGGAACCCTAAATTAATTAAATTATGCATAAAGTTCATCCTTTTAGATCTAATGTATCCTTTTTATAATCAACAGGTTAACATCAACTTTAAACATCCAAAACACCTTCCCAATTCATTAATCATCTTAAATTAGGGTTTCTTAATCATTAATGCATTAAAGTTGATAACTTCCACTACTTTACGAATTTTAAGAGGAATTAGCTTCTAAATTTATTTTTAATGGATTCCTCACATTTATTTGAGCAAAATACATATATTATATGTATCATACCGATCTATCAATATTTAGATATGATTTTTGTAAGAATCACTTACTTGGACCAATGGCAAGCTGCCATGTCATCCTACTCATGCAACGTAGCTCGGCTGTTTGAAAACATAACGGGATTACGCTTATACCCTTGTGCGTGCACTTAAATCTTTAAAACCCAGAGGGGCAAAAGCATCAAATGCCTGTCCGTCTTCTTCAACCTCGCGATCCCTAACGGCCGCCGACTTCAGCTGCTCGTGGGGGTCTCCTCCCACCTCCCCCAAGGTCAGGAGCTTAGCAGGGACTGCTGCTCTACCTCTGCCGCCCCCTACCGTGTCTGTAGAGGTCCCAAGACGTGGCCGAGGCGGCTGGGATTGGGCTCGACAGTCTGCAACTCACAGCCATCATAAGCAGTCGTGCTGCTGCTGCGTACAACTAGGATGAGGGGACGATCACCCAAACACCCCATGGTGTTGCAGAAGCGGCAAACCTCCAACGCAACTCCTCCACAACCCATCGTTTCTCTAGGGATATCTTTACTCTTCTCAATTAGGGTTTGTACGTAAGGAAGAAGGAGAAAAGAGAAGGATGCATGGAATCCCCTTGGATTCGGCCAAGGGTTCTACCCCTTATATAGGGGAGGGTAGCAAAGACCTAGGATGCCCATCCACGAGGTAACAAGTCCCTTTCCCAAAAGGACACCAAGTTCCTTCATTAAGAAGTAATCTTCTCTCTCTTCATTATCTTCTTAATAAACCTTATTCTTTAGTTATTAGGAATTCGAAAATTATCTCTTTCATTATCTCTAGGCTTGACTTTTAATCCATTGGCCACGAAATTACACTTCCTTATAGAAGAAAGTACCTCTTTTTAATAATACCAAAAATTCATTAATTATGTATCACATTATCCTCTTATTTTGTATTATTTGCATTTTCTCTTTCTTCTTCTCCATTGGGACTCCTTGGATCCCAAGAAATCCTAATATTTCAAAATTCCTTTTTAAGGATACTTATTATCCTTCTAGATGCATCTACATTCTTCATTTCTCATTATCTTACTTATTTCTTTATTAAGATATCCCTTTTCAAGGATTTTCTCTTTATCTTTTATTTCCTTTCCTCTTTTCCTATTTCCTTCATTAGAAATCACATAAAAATGAAATTTATTCAATTGTGGCCATTAATGCCACTTTCTAGAGATTTCCATGTATTTCTCATAAATACTTTGCTTAATATTCATTATCTTGTATCTTTTTTCTATTATTTGGACTTTTCTTCCTTTCTTCTCTTTTATATCCATTATTGGATTAATCTAATAATAGGAATCACGAAATTCCTATCAAATGGGATATTTGCAAAGTAATCCATTGTTTGAAGCAAAGCATACAATCTTTTCAATTAAGTCCAATTCATAAAATCTTTACATTTCAATTATGAAAAAAAATGCAAAATTGAGGTTGTAACATCCTTCCCCTCTTGTAGGAATTTTGCCCTCAAAATTCCATCAAACATACAAACAAGCAGGATAAGACTTTCTCATGTCCATCATGGCTCTTATGTGTCTTCACCCTCTCCATGGTGCTTCCCAAGAACGTTCATCATCTTATATTCTTACATCTGAGTTCTCTCTCACCGTGGTATATCATACCCTCATAGGTGACTCAGGACATTTCAACCTCTCATAAAGCTGAATAGGTTCATGGCTCAGCACATGGCTTGGGTACCTCACATAGTGCTCTAGATTGGACTCGTGGAACAAATCACGTTATCATGAGGGGTAAGACTAAACATAACCATCTCCACCAATCCATCTCAAATGGACCCATATATCGGGGACTTAGTTTTCTCAGTTGTATCTTAGAGGGGTCGAATTATCACATCACATATTCTCCCACAGTGAATTGCATGTCAGTCTGCTTAGCATCAGCTCACGACTCATGTCACCCTGGGCTTTCTCATCCATCGCATGATCAAAGAGACTTCATCTACACACAATGTGGTTTCTTTGACCTTCACAAGGTCTTTCCACCGACATCATTTTCATGAAGCAGCGACCGACACAGCCTGCCTTACAGAGCTTCTTACATCCCGATAAAGGCTATGGTGGCTATCATCACATCTTTTATAGGACAAGAACTATCCCCATATGTCACCCTGGACAAGCACAGATGCTCATATCAGACTCTCTAGTCTGGATCATACTAACCATCAGTTAGGGGTGATAAGATGTACTCACATCGAGTTCTTCATGTATCTACTTCCACCTTATGGAAGTGAATCTTTAGGCTATATTGAAGAACCTTTGAACTCACATCATGGTGTAGTTGAACCATATCTCTTTCTTATATGTAGTGCAACCGGATCTGTCCCCTTAAAATACCCTCTCTTTCTCTAAGATCATGTTATCTAGGTAAGGTGATCTACCATAACCCACATTGCATCCTGACCTTCCTCAGTCCAGGGGAGACTTACTACAACATCCATAGTGATGAACTCCCATTCCCTCTCAGGGACTCTTTATCCTCTATCCTCTATATCAAGTCATTGGGTTAGGTGTTCGTCCTTCACCTCCTGTCATGCATGGCAACATGCCACATGCAACTTCCTCTTGGGCATCCAAAGTACTACCGAAACTTAACATCTTAGTAGTACCATGGTGTATGGTGACTTAAAATCATGATCTCCTATATTTCATGATTCCTTAAGGTTGGTTCCTTAGAAACCTTATAAACATTCTAGTCGGGGTTTCATCACCTTCTTTTCCAAAGAAGTGCATCTGAGGTTCTACAACCATCCTTTTATCGCATCAGGGCCTAGGCTGGCTAACCAAATAGCCACTAACTTGATCAACAGATCTCATTACATCTGAGTGTTAGCCAAACATATCTCCTTTTCCAAACTTAGGGTTAACCTAACAACCTCTTCTAGCCTCCAGCTAAACTAGGTAGCTGCATCTCAACCAGAGCATCCATTACTACCTTTCATCTTTAGGTGCCAGGTAATAGTGAAGACATACACCTCCATGTATTCCACTTATCATCTCATCTCAGACTCTAAGCCTATCTTCATCAAGGGAAATCAGAGCTCATTCTCTTGGTTATCGAACTCTACCTTGTATAGTTCATAAGTTCCACATAACTCATGATAAAAACATCCTCATAAGATGACTACCTTAGTTCTCTTGGTGTTTGTTCAACATCCACACATCATACACTCCACAAGGGTACATTATTATCTCTGTCCTCATGCATCATAGCAACATTTCCACTCACATCATCTTTATCTTTAGTGTATGGCATGCGTACTATCCTATCTCTCACCCCCATAATAAGAGGAAATAAGCATTTGGCGGCTGTCCAAACACAAAGTTCTTCTTGTTCCAAAAGTAGAGATGGTACATCCCACATACCAGTACACCTTCAAATCTAATTTGAAACGTGCATCACATGTCTCTATATCATGAACATCTTGATGTCAAGGTTACTTCCATGGAAAACTGGTCTCAAACCCACTTGGGTCATCACACCATCCTTGGTCATCTCCTCTAGGTCTATAGGGTGCCAACACTTTTGGGGTCATCCCTCTTCCCTTATGCATCAGAGAATGCCCTCCTCATTTGTCCCTTGGGTCCCATGAGTTCATGAAGGTGATCAATCTCCCAACCCATGGCCCTCAAACAATGATAGTTGTTACCTCCCGACCCTATGGTCATGTGCAACTAGGGAATTGGGCAACTCCTACTTCCATCAGTCTTATCCCTACCTGACCCTAGGATAGACTTAGGATTCTAACATAGTACTTATCCAACTTGAAACCTTACCCAAGTCTCCATCATCTCTCATGGCATTTGTGGTCTAATTTACATCCTTTCATAGGGATCATGGCGAACTACCTACCTCGGTTAGGCCCCATTCTGGTTACCTCCATGGTAACTCATCCACATGCACTTAGAGATGGTTATCTATGGGTCTGTAGGTTCATTCTCTACTTAGCTTCTCAATATTCTATGAGACCTCATAGGGTTTCCTCAAACCCAACAAAAGCTGATTCATACCCTACAAAAGGGTCCTCTCCCAGGATGGGAGGAAACTATCTCTTGATAGCAACAAAGGTCACAAACGTCCTAGGGTTTACATCAAGATGAGTATGCTTAACCCTGTCAAACTACTAAGGCACATAGCTAGCAAGTGGAGCACTTACTAAACCATGCTAGGTCTCCATGGTAGGTCCTACTTGTTCTCATTCCTCAACATTGGACCAACATCATACATACATAGGTCACCAACCTACATATGAGGGGTTCATCAAACATATACCTTACTCCCAAGGGGTTTCCCATTCCTCTAAACATGAGGAGTGCCATGCACAAATCTATGGAAACTCAAATCTCATCATGAGCATCAGGTACACCCAACACTACTATTTCCCCTCTTAGGTCTAGGAACCCTAGGTTCACCTTTCTGATGTCCAACTGCATGCTCAACCTTGTAACCACATACCAAGCATGTTCAAGGTATGGCATGCACTTCCTATTATCCTTCTACTCGAGTAACACCTCAGAGTTGAGTCCTCCTCAAGGACAACCAACTAGGTATAATGCCTCACAACTTGTTACCAAGCCTCCTCAGGGTCTAAGGAACTCTTCTTCCTATCCTTAGAAGGTCAACACTTACATCCTCTGCTCATAGGTACCATCAACTTCATCCTTCTTCTTAGGGGTTGGTTCCTTTAAAGGCAACCCAGATACCATATACGAGGCAACCCCAACCATCCACTTAGGTCGCATCAAACCCGACTTCTCAAGGTTCCTCATATCATGGAGTCTAAACTTCCAACCTGCTAGCTCAGGTCCTGCTCTCTCTCTCTCTCTAGAGCTTAACCCTACAACCAACCGTATTACTATAGGTCCTCTCTCGAAGGTGGATCAAGCTTACCAGCATACACCTACATGGGTGAAACCTATGTTTGCTCCAGATTATCTATAGCTCTTTATGCTCATCTCATAAGCTATCCATCATACTCTCCTGGCCAGGGTTTTAGCTTACTGTCAGCACTATTGACGTACTCTGGGTGCATACTATGCCATGCTCATATAAACCCATAGGGTTTCTATATGGTCATCACTGACCTCATCAATGAAGGAGCTATCCTTCACTCTACCATGCATGACCCTTCCCAGGGTTGGGTCGCCAAAGGTACTAGGCCATCCAACCTCACATGGGTCATATCATAATGGGTATCCAAACCAAAAGCATGTCCACCAACACACCTGGTCTACCATGACATATAACTCATCGTGTCATCCCTCTCTAACCACCACTTAAGGTTAGGGTTAGCATCATCCTCAGAGGATGTGCCATGTCTCTACCTTTAATGGAGATCTCTGCCTCCAAGACCAACTCTCTACTAGTCCTCCTGACCAGAGGGTCTAACCTTAGGTCTCTCCTGAGGGCATGACAACACATGTCATACGACCTAAGCATGCATCTATTATTTAGTTTACACAAACAATTAAGCTTATGTCCATGCCATCTTATTTACATGCTTTTTATTAATTTTGGTGGAGGATTCCTTAACCTTATCATGCATACCCTCTCCTCAAGAGGGTGAGGAAAAGAGAGAAAAACCCTAAACCTTAGAATCTTAACAAAATTATGGTTGAGAAGGGACGAAAATAGATGAGAGAGTCCTAAAGGTATCTTATTTTGAGTCAGTTCCTAAGACATTGGCCAGACAGTCACACTGATCTGGGAGTCCTCGTATTCCGACTAGTGATGCGGAGGAAAATCTTTCCAGCCCCCGGATCGTGATCCTTTTTTAGACACCTCAGTCTTTGGAAAATCCTCTAATAACTCCCTTGGGTTCTAGAGAGTTTGTAAAATTTAATAATCACTAAAGATTAGATGAGGAACCAGTGTTCTGATACCAAATGTAATGACCCCACCTCCCGGTAACCCCCAATTAAGGGAGATCAAGAGGTCAGAGTCGTTATCCCAATTTCTCGGATCAAAGGTTCGACAAATAATCAGTAATAATTATTAAATTCTACCATGACTATACTGAAAGCTGGAATAAAATAAAACTTTGCATACCTTTTTCAAAAACTTGGATTTATAACTTCTATCCACATTTGGACTCTATTCTAACTAATCCTCCTTGCACTTTATTTCTTAATTTCACAATATGCCACTTTACTGTTTGTCCTTTTCAATTTGTACCTAAAACACTGACAAACAAAATGTCGGTCAGCATAAATGAATATGCCAGTATGTGGGGACAAACAAAATATCACACATAAGGCTAACAACCTATTTATCACAATCAAGGTAATTAACAATTCAATTTACATTTTCAATGTGTCAAACTCCACCGCTTTTGCCCTAACCCTGGAATACCCTCTTTAGGGTTTCTCTTTTTCCATTGACTTAAGGCCACCTTCTCCATCCTGAGCTTGGTGCCTGGGGTCACCTCTCATGGTGCCCATTAGTCATGCAATAAAGGCCACCTTCTCTATCCTAAGCTTGGTACCTGGGGTCACCTCTCAAGGTGCCCATGGGTCTTCCCTCTTGGGCTTGACCTCATTGCCTCATCCATTAGGGTGGCATGTAGGTGCGAGAATACACACTAATATCATAATTGTGATAATCATAGTGACTTCATGATTTGCAAGTATGAACATCCAAACTGATA
Source organism: Alisma plantago-aquatica (assembly GCA_963693085.1). Classification (NCBI taxonomy): domain Eukaryota; kingdom Viridiplantae; phylum Streptophyta; class Magnoliopsida; order Alismatales; family Alismataceae; genus Alisma; species Alisma plantago-aquatica. The sequence continues at coordinate 435,242,706 of OY856412.1, read as the reverse complement.
GGTTGCATTCAATGCGATCAATCATCCAGAAAACCTTCGAGAAACTAATGCGATTAACCATAATTAACCACATACCTGATCCAGAGCAACTTGATGTCCAAGCAATAATATTCAAGAATAATCAAACAAGCAATCAACAATATCCTAAAATTAATGCAATACATCCAAGTGTTATAGTTTATCCAAAACATTCTCAAGATAGACTTGGATTCCACATTAGGCTTTCTAGGCCACTTTAGAGTTTTATTAGGGTTTTAGCCTCTATAATACTTTTATCTCATTTAACACTCTCTTAGTTCACAAACCCTAACTTCAACATCATAAACCTACTTAAAAGTCAATTAACTTATTTCCCTTTTACACTAAAATCACCATCTTTATCCTTTTAAGTTATTTCTAGATCATTGGACCCAATTATCACCTTTAGTTTTTTTCAAATTGACAACTCATGTTTCTTATAGTCTAATTCATATATGAACTCTATTTATCCTTCATTCCACATTAATCCACTAGAAAACCCTAATTACTAAATTAAGGGTATTTATCTACAATTAGGAACTTTTATACTCAAAATAGCTTAGAACCATCATATCTCAGCTTTATACATGAATTTGAACAATTAAAGCCATTAAGAGTCATAATTACTAACATTAGGGTTTCAAGGCCCATTAAAGTATATATATGTACATGGAACCCTAAATTAATCAAATTATGCATAAAGTTCATCCTTTTAGATCTAATGTATCCTTTTTATAATCAACATGTTAACATCAACTTTAAACATCCAAAACACCTTCCCAATTCATTAATCATCTTAAATTAGGGTTTCTTAATCATTAATGCATTAAAGTTGATAACTTCCACTACCTTTTGAATTTCAAGAAGAATTAGCTTCTAAATCTATTTTTAATGGATTCCTCACTTTTTTCTAAGAAAAATACATATATTATATGTACCATTCCAATCTACCAATATTTAGATATGATTTTTGTAAGAATCACTTACTTGGACCAATGGCAAGCTGCCACGTCATCCTACTCATGTAACGTAGCTCGACTGTTTGAAAACATAACGGGATTACGCTTATACCCTCATGCAGCCACTTAACTCTTTAAAACCCAGAGGAGCAAAAGCATCAAACGCCCGTCCGTCTTCTTCCACCTCGTGATCCCTAGTGGCTGCCGACTTCAGCTGCTCGTGGGGGTCTCCTCCCACCTCCCCCAAGGTCGAGAGCTTAGCAGTGACTGCTACTCTACCTCTGCCGCCCCCTGCCGTGTCTGTGGAGGTCCTAAGATGTGGCTGAGGTGGCTGGGATTGGGCTTGACAGTATGCAACTCACAACCGTCATAAGCAGCCATGCTGCTGCTGCGTACAGCTTGGATGAGAGGACGATCACCCAAACACCCCATGGTGTTGCAGAAGCGGCAAACCTCCAAAACAACTCCTCCACAACCCATCATTTCTCTAGGGATAGCTTTACTCTTCTCGATTAGGGTTTGTACACAAGGAAGAAGGAGAAGAGAGAAGGATGCATGGAATCCCCTTGGGTTCAACCAAGGGTTCTACACCTTATATAGGGGAGGGTAGCAAAGCCCTAGGATGCCCATCCACGAGGTAACAAGTCCCTTTCCCAAAAGGACACCAAGTTCCTTCATTAAGAATTAATCTTCTCTCTCTTCATTATCTTCTTAATAAACCTTATTCTTTAGTTATTAGGAATTCGAAAATTATCTCTTTCATTATCTCTAGGCTTGAATTTTAATCCATTGGCCACGAAATTACACTTCCTTATAGAAGAAAGTACCTCTTTTTAATAATACCAAAAATCATTAATTATGTATCACATTATCCTCTTATTTTGTATTATTTGCATTTTCTCTTTCTTCTTCTCCATTGGGACTCCTTGGATCCCAAGAAATCCTAATATTTCGAAATTCCTTTTTAAGGATACTTGTTATCCTTCTAGATGCATCTACATTCTTCATTTCTCATTATCTTACTTATTTCTTTATTAAGATATCTCTTTTCAAGGATTTTCTCTTTATCTTTTATTTCCTTTCCTCTTTTCCTATTTCCTTCATTAGAATTCACATATAAACGAAATGTATTCAATTGTGGCCATTAATGCCACTTTTCTAGAGGTTTCCATGTATTTCTCTTTTATATCCATTATTGGATTAATCTAATAATAGGAATAACAAAATTCCTATCGAAAGGGATATTTGCAAAGTAATCCATTGTTTGAAGCAAAGCATGCAATCTTTTCAATTAAGTCCAATTCATAAAATCTTTACATTTCAATTATGAAAACAAATGCAAAATTGAGGTTGTAATAGAAGATCATTTAATGTGCTTCTTATTTCATAGTTTTTTCTCACACTTTCAGATTTCATACCCAGATTCAAACTTATTAAATATTTTCTTCATAATCCATTAGGCATTCATATTTGTTATACAAAATTTCCTACTTGCCATAGGTTCCATATTGAATTAGAAAATCCTTCTCTCTTTCACCATTTTATCACCATTCTTTTTTTTTTATCATCATGCATCTTATTATACTACCAAACTGTGTTTATCTGGATACTTGGTCAAGGCATCCATAAGAAGTATAGTCGACAGTTCCTTACTAGCTTATCTTAATACCTAAATACTTGACCAGAATATCTGGATACTGAGTTCAGTCAGTATGCACATCATTCATGTTATATTCAACATCTACATTATCATTTAGTCCTAGATACTATTGTCCTTGTAGACTCATCTAACCTTGGCTCTGATACCATGTTGTAGGGACCCTCTCTTTTGATAAGTATAAATGCCAACCATTAGAGAGAATACCTAAACCTAAACCCAGATTATTAAACAAAATACTTCATTGTCGACAAAGACGATAAACACAATATTCAAAAAACACAAATAAAATTTTCCTTTCTCTCTCTTCACAATTTTCACAAACTAATGTTACATCAAGGACCGTACAATAAGATAAATCTTATTCAACTCCATCAAAATAAGAATCAAATCTTATGGCTCATGTGTAGTTCAATTTACAACAAATACATGTACACGAACCAACAAATTTGTATACTACCCAACTCGGGAAAGAGAGTGTACATGGACATTATAATCTATCTAGATAATGCTACTTATATCTTCTTTGTGATGACCCCTCTACTGGATAGCGTTATACCTAAAAACATTTGAAACCACCTCATGAGACTCATATAAAGCCCCAGTGAGTGGATAGCTCCCACTCAAGCTAGGTACATGCATCAATATCAGATTAGTTATAATAAACTCAAAGGAAACTTGTAGATATTGAAAAGTCTAGCAGGTAGTTCTATCATAAGTCAAATCTAGTTGATAATGGTAATATAATCAAACATATATGGTAATCACTTAAACCAGTTATAACTTTCAAACATCTTTTCTAGCATGTCTATGAACGAATTAGCAGACACTTCTTAGTTCAGATTAACAATCCTTCAATATGAATAACAAGTCATGATCTAAATATTTTGAATCAACACATAACAATAACATCATCTTTTTGATACCCCACCAACCGGACCAGGAACACATCCTGGAGTCCTAAAGCTAAAGTACACATAAGACATGTCTACCTAAAGAGGTCACGTGCTCATCTGGAGTACATAAGATAGGAACCAACAAAACAATATATTACATATCAAACATTTCACATATTTGACTTCATCAGAGTCTATTCCTTATGGACATAGGCTTTCACATCAAGGATTTAGGGCCAGAGCCACTCCAGATGACCCACTCCTAAATCCTGGCGGTCTAACCTTTAAGGTCTCTATCCACACTCCAAAAATCCTTCTCATAATTCATCAATTACTACAAGGAGATCCGTTTTGTTTCCCGAGTGTGGTCCTCGGGGGGAACTCACGTTGTTTAGGGCACCTAATTAGATGTGTCATCATTCCATTTGTTATTAATATCTTTACTCATCTTAAAAGAAGATTCAAAACATCATATATCATATTTGTGTATTCTCACGTAACTAGAATAACATGAAATGGATTAAGCTTATCAAGAAAGACAATCATTAAAGCAAGAAGCACCATAAATCTATAGATTGCAATACATACGATTATTTCCATTTTCTACATCATCTCATGGCAATCATCATTAGTTAGCTTTCAGCCCGAGACATAATCTCATTGAACATCATTTACCCCATCAAAATTTTATCATCATTAGTGGACTTTTAGCCCGAGACATAATCTCATTGCGCAACATTTACCCTCATATGAGTTTCTCAAATGTAAGCAGTTTATATTACATTCAATCTCAACATATTTCTTATCAGTTCATTCTATATCACACAGTTCTCAACAAATATTCACAGAGACATTAGAACTAGAAACAATAAAAGCATACAGATATATTATATCATTCATCATAGCCAAAATATATTTATCATACAACATATACTTATTCTATCCAATTTTAATAGATGCGAACAAATTTCATCCATATACATGCATAACACACTTAGTTCTCTTCTTCTTTTATTTCACATTCTTTAGTTAGGATTACTCATCAAAACATGTTGAATATCATTTGAAGGCCATCATAATAGTTCATCCTTAGAATAAAACTATTTTATCAAACAAGGCCAATCCAAGAATACATTCTTATAAATCAATTCAAATGCTTGAACCTCATCTTTTAATTAAATTCAACTATAGTTATGTGCATTCCTTAATCCCTCATTTGAGATCTTTATTCATTCACATCATCTAACTCATCATTTTAGGGTTAGAGTTAGGTTCTTAGATTCTTCTATGAATTCTCATTTTTCTCCTTCATTTCATATTCATTAATCTCAACTTCTTTCATGTCATGTTCATTACATTATTGATACCAATCATTCTTGATTCACTTGATATACAATTCCTCTCTTCTCATTAACATGCATCACAATCTAGTTTTAGTATATTTCATTCAATTTGGGTTAACACACATGCAATTAAAATAAAATATTAAAGGCTTCATCATAATAACTTCATTAGTTTCATATTTAACTTGCCATCACCATTCAATATATTTTTGTTCATATCATTTCTTATATTTAGATAAGGGTACAATGTCATTGGCTTCTAATGTCATTCCCATAATCAATAATGATTATTATTTATTATACTACCCACTTTTGATTAAAATAACGGTTTAGGTTTCCTCTTCTTACACCATAATCTCTAATCATCGTTCACGATTCATTGTTATGTAGCTCATAAAAAAGGACCCACATTCATATAAAGGGCTTACTCACCATTTCATAAGTTATAATAAAATAGATGCATTAGGCTTATATCATATTATTAAGACTCATCATATTCAATTGTATTATTAATAATTACACTTCCACATTTCAACACTTATACAACATTATGTACAAGTTCAAACTTTATCGCTCATACTCATCTTAACAATAAAATTCTAGGGTTTTCAAGAAATCAACCTTAGACCAAAACATTATAAGAATCTTGTCATTTAGTAATTCCTGTTGGGTTTTGTGGAGAAAACATGCACGGCGGAAGTAATAAAATCAACACAACCCGAAATAGGATCTCGTCGACAACAACGTATTTGGATGGATGGAGTGTTTGCGGGATATACCTCATCGCGGAGCAAGTCCGGCGATGTCCCATTGCATGACGGTACAACACTGCTGACCTACACGGACGGAACTTCTCTCCCGTTCACTGTCGCAGGTTGATCCGGCGGCGCTCCTTTGCGGCAGTGATGTACGTCGCTCGTAGCGCGTACAGGTGGTCGTCGACGTCCTCCGAACGCAGACGTCAATGCGTCTGTGTCTCTACTTCATCTACGTGGATGGACGGAACTCCACGTCGCGCTTCCCAAGCCGGCAGGAAGGAGTCGTGTCTCTGCGGTGGCGTGCTAGCGGCGCGTTTCTCTCCTTTCTCTCCTAAGGACGATGACGGCTAGGGTTTACGTGCGTGAGCATAAACTAAAAGCGTCTATCTATCTTATATAGATATCGGCCGTCAATCCTCCTTTAAACAGGATACGAAGGGAAATAGGGTTTCCTAAACCCATCGGTAAACAGAAACGTTGCGTTAATTAAAACGCTCGTGGATTAATTAGAATATTCCGGAATTCATTAATTAACCAAATAATCACATTAATTGATTAATTAATATCCGAATCCATGCAATCGCTTGGGATGGCTTTATGTGCATATACGCCAACAATTCCATCATAGTGCACAAGGGTATTCATCAGATCTATTCACACACATGGAAACCCTACTTTCCATTTTCACATATTTCATTAATCAATCACAAGTATACATTAATTAATTGACCCATTTGATTCAATCCCTCAATGCAAACACTAAATAGGGAATATGACTACCTCATACTGATCCATATGTATATGTCATATTCAATCTTATTAAGATTCAATAATACACTTATATCATTTATTCTAATGCAATTCAATTATGATTCTAGACAAATTCAATTCCCAAGCATATCACACATTGGGCTGATTTTTAGACAACATTGATATGAAATAGTATAGTCATCTATCCATAGAATTTTCCATGGATCGTCAATCAATATATAAGGAACTAAGCAAGTTCCAATCAATTAGAAATAATCAAAATCAGTACAATTTGTTTCCCTAATATCTTTCCAAATCAATATCCAATCACATACAGATACAAGCAACTTTTATGATTGTTTTATCCAGATAGAACTAGAATTTCAACATGAATGCAGAGATTAGGAGGGAGAAAATCACTTTCCTAAGGTGATAAGCACCTTAAAAATGTGGTCAAACTATGAGTTTTCAGAAAACCAATCAAACTCTAGCAATAGAATCCATTTCTTTCTCCTCTCATCTCTAAAACCCTAGAAATGGAGATTATAAGAGAAAGAGTGAGAAAAGGGGATGATTTGATGTGATTTCGAATCAAATCAGATGACTGATAGAATCTTGACATGTGAGATTAGAATCACCATGAAAGTCTATGCAAAGAAGCTAAACTTACTTGATTTCATCATATCTCTGATAGCAAAACCCTATATAAGCAATTCTACCACTTTATCCTCTCAAACCCTAACTCTCCCTCTCTCTCTCTTAGATTCCATTTCTCTCAATTGAATCCATAATTATGAGATCTCCTAGTGTGTTAGGTTGATCACATAGAGAAATTGAGGTGCTTGGGTAATTCACACATTGGCCCCTCACTATACTCTCTCTTATTTCAGCTGAATTTTCTGTCATTAAAATGTTAATGTAAATTGTTTACTTTAGAGGTAAAAATTCTTCCAAAAATTATTATAAATTAACTTTTTGTTTAACACTGAATTTAAGAGCTTCAATTAAAATTTCAGATAATTAATAGTTACCAATAAATAAATAAAAATCAAATACTAAACATCTATTTTGCAGCCTGTAGAATGGTCGGTCGAGTTACAAACTCGACCAACACCCCTCTATGTAGAGATCAAACGTCATCCAAAAATTTTAAAAATTAATGTAAGTCTATAATAGAGTTTCTCAACTATAATTATAATTTGAGATCAATAGGATGTACCAATAAAAGGATAAAATTCAATTACCACACTGTTATATTTCAATCTGAATACATGATCGACTGAGTTTGTCCTGGTCAAACTCGACTCACAAACATGCCATAAAATTATTCAAAAATTCATATATTTTTTTTGGTAACCCAAGAGACTCATAAGGCTTGCACTGAGCCCAACCTAGGGAGCTCAACCCTATCATAAAATGAGCATAGCCGATAAAGTTGCGCATAGGCCAGCTGCACTACGAGATAAACAATTCCGAACAGCACCACCAGGGAGATTCAAACCCAAGACTCTTCATGAGGGCCCCAGTGCTGTGATCACCTGAGCTACTGCTCTCCAGCAATTCTTATATTTTTCAACAGTGTTCAAAATTGAATTATACAAATCATATCCAAATTTCAAATAAATTAGAGTTGTATATAAAATACTAAGAATCATTTAGTACACCACTATACTTATCAAATTTTGTATTCATATGCCATCAAACCCTAATTTTGGCCTATTAGGGTTTTAAATTCACAAACCCTAATTATTTGAAATTAAAAATATTTAGATCATTTCATTAGGTTCAAAGGATCATGGTTAGAATACGATCATCAACCAATCTTTAAACAATGATCAACATGGTTAAGCATGCAATCAATCGAGTAAAGACTAATTAGATGACTAATTTAAAAATGGGTCATTACAAATTCTCGACTCCTTATAGGATTTTCTACCAAAATTGAATAAAAGATTTGGAAGAATATCATATTATCTAATCATTCATCTCTCTTGACATCAAGTTAGAAATACTTCCATTTTATCTTTCTTTCATATGACATTTTTTGTGTTAGATGGATATTTCATCCCTTGTCATCATCATATCTATCCTTGAGTATTATAAACAATGACTTCACAAATCTTAGTAATACATTATTTATCAATATGTGTTTCACACCAACTTTCATATTCTTTTAAAATTTTATTATGTATCTCATAGATCATGGTTATAATTCATTCTATATTATCATCCACATTCATCAATTTCCTTCATAAAGTAGATCATTTAGCATGCATCTTAATTCATAGCTTTTTCTCACACCTTCAAATTTCATACTCAGATTCAAACTCATTAGAGATTGTCATCATAATCCATTAGGCTTTCATCTTTCTTATATGGAATTTCCTGCTTACCATAGGTATCATATTGAATTATAAAATCCTTTTCTCTTTCACCATTTTTTCAACATTCTTTTTTTTATCATCATGCATCTTATTATACTACCAAATTGTGTTCATATGGACACTTGGTCAGGGTACCCAGAAGAAGTAAAGTCAACAGTTTCATACTAGCTTATCTCAATACCCAAATACTTGACCCGAGTATCTGGATACCGAGTTCACTCAGTATGCACATCATTTAGGTTATATTCAACATCCACATTATCATTTCGTCCTAGATCCTATTTTCCATGTAGACTCATCTAACCTAGGCTCTGATACCATGTTTTTGGGACCCTCTCTTTTGATCAGTATAAATTCCAAACATTAGAGAGAATACCTAAACCTAAACCCAGATTATTAAACAAAACACTTCATTGTCGACAAAGACGATAAACACAATATATGAAAAACACAAATAAATTTTTCCTTTTTCTCTCTTCACAATTTTCACAAACCAGTTTCACATCAAGTACCTCACAATAAGATAAAACAAATCTTATTCAACTCCATTAAAACAAGAATCAAATCTTATGACTCATGTGCAGTTTAGTTTACAACAAATACATGTACGTGAATCACAAACTTTGTATACTACCCATCCTGGGAAAGAGAGTGTACACGGACATTATAATCTATTTAGGTTATGCTATTTGTATCTTCTTTGTCATGACCTCTCCGCTGGATAGCATTATACCTAAATACATATGAAACAACCTCATGAGACTCATATAGAGTCCCAATGAGTGGATAGCTCCCACTCAAGCTAGGTACATGCATTAATATCAGATTAGTTATAACGAACTCAAAGGAAACTTGTAGATATTGAAAAGTCTAGCAGATAGTTCTAGCATAAGTCAAATCTAGTTGATAATGGTAATCTAATCAAACAGATAATGTAATCACTTAAACCAATTATCACTTTCAAACATCTTTTAGAGCATGTCTATGAACAAATCAACATATACTTCTTAGTTCAGATTAATAATCCTTCAATATGAATAACAAGTCAAGATCTAAGCATTTTGAATCAACATATTACAATAACATCATCTTTGTGATACCCCACCATCCAGACCAGGAACACTTCCTGTAGGCCTGAAGCTAAAGTACACGTAAAGCATGTCTACCAAATAGTGCTATCAAATGACAAGCAATCAAAATCATATTCAAAGTGGATATAAATCCCAACATTCACTGCTTGTCAACAAGACATATCCGAATATGAAATAGATAATCTCCATAATAGAATGATTATTTTCCACAACATGAAATAGAATCAACAGTGGCAATTTATCATCAACAATACAAGGAATGTAACAAACATTCAAATCATGTTCTACACAAAATGTCAACTTTTATTCATTTGACCTAAAACTACTTGCCTTGTATCTCACCAAGTAGAAGTCGACACACTTGATTCTCGTATCAACAACTCACTATCAGTATCTTAGGGGTTTGCCGACCACCCTAAGATATCAACAACAAACCCTGGCCACGTTAGGGTTGCCTAAAGAGGCTCAAGTCCTCATCTCGGGTACACGAGATAGGAGCCATTGAAACAATATATCACATATCAAAACATGTCACATATCTGTACATTTCACATATTTCATTTCATCACATTCTATTCCATCTAGACATAGACTTTCACAATAAGAATTTAGGACCAGAGCCACTCCAGATGACTCGTTCCTAAATCCTAATGGTCTAACCTTTAAAGTCTCGATCGACACTCCGGAAATCCTTCTCATAATTCATCGATTACTATAAGAAGATCCATTTTGTTTCCCTAGTATGGTCCTCGGGGGAAACTCACGGTGTTTAGGGAACCTAACTAGACGTGTCATCATTCCATTTGTTATTAATCTCTTTTACTCATCTTAAAAGAAGATTCAAAACATCATATACCATATTTGTGTATTCTCGCGTAACTAGAATAATATGAAATAGATTAAGCTTATCAAGAAAGACAATGATTAAAGCAAGAAGCACCATAAATCTTTAGATTGCAACACATATGATTATTTCCATTTTCTAAATCATCTCATAGAATCATCATTAGTGAGATTTCATCTCGAGACATAATCTCATTGAACATCATTTACCCCATCGGTGTTTTATCATCATCAATGGACTTTTAGCCTGAGACATAATCTCATTGTGCAACATTTACCCTCTTCATGGTTTCTCAAATGTAAGTAGTGCATATTAAATTCAATCTCAACATATTTCTTATCAATTCATTCTATATCACAATTCTCAACAAATATTAATAAAATCATTAGAACTAGAAAAAATAAAAGCATATATATGTTTATCTTATATCATTTGTCATACTTAGAATATATTTATCATACAACATATACTTATTCCATCCTATTTCAATTGATGCAAACAAATTTCATGCATATACATGAATAACACACTTAGTTCTCTTCTTCTTTTATTTCACATTCTTCAGTTCGGGTTACTCATCAACACATGTTTAATATCATTTGAAGTCCATAAAAATAGTCCATCCAGTGTGTAAAACTATTCTATCAAATAAGGACAATCCAAGAATACATTCTTGTAAATCAATTCAAATGCTTGAACCTCATCTTTTAGTTGAATTCAACTATAGTTATGTGCATTCCATAGTCCCTCATTTGAGATTGTTATTCATTAGCATCATCTAATTTATCATTTTAGGGTTAGAGTTAGGTTCTAAGATTCATCTACTAATTCTCATCTTTTTCTTTCATTTCATATTCATTAATCTCAACTTCTTTCATGTCACATTCATTACATTATCTGGACCAATTATTCTTAATCACTTGATATACAATGCCTCTCTTCTCATTAACTTGCATCAAAGTCTAATTTTAGTATATTTCATTCAATTTAGGTTAATCCATAAGTAATTTAAATAAAATATTAAAGACTTCATCATAATAACTTCATTAGTTTCATATTTGACTTTCCATCACCATTCAATATATTTTTTCTTCATATCATTTCTTATATTTAGATAAGGGTACCATGTCATTGACTTCTAATGTCATTCCCATAATCAACAATGAACATTCTTTATTATACTACTCACTATAGCTTAAAATAATGGTTTAGGTTTCATCTTCTTACACCATAATCTCTAATTATCCTTCACGATTCATTGTTATGTATCTTGTATAAAAGGACCCGCATTGACATGAGGGCTTACTCATCATTTCATAAGTTATATTAAAACATATGCATTAGGCTTAGATCATATTACTAAGACTTATCATATTAAACTGTATTATTAATACTTACACTTCAACATTTCATCACATTTACAACATTATATAGAAGTTTTAGCTTTATCACTCATGCTCATCTTAACAATAAACTTCTAGGGTTTTTAAGAAATCATCCATAGATCAACATATGATAAGAATCGTATCATTCAGTAATTCCATCATGGTGCACATGCTTATTGATTATAGCTATTCACACACATGGAAACCCTGCTTTCCATTTTCACATATTTCATTCATTTATCATAAGTACACATTAATTAATTGACTCATTTGATTCAATCCCTGAACGCAAACCCTAAAAGCAGAATATCACTACCTCATATTGATACATATTTATATATCATATTCGATCTTAGTAAGATTCATCATTACACTTATATCATTCATTTTAATGCAATTCAAATATGATTCTAGACATGTCAATTCAATTCCCAAGCATATTGCACATTGGGCTGATTTTTAGGCAACATTGACATGAAATAGTATAGTCATCTATCCATAGAATTTTCCACGGATCCTCAATCTATATATCAAGAACTTAGAAAGTTCCAATCAATGAGAAATGATCAAAATCAGTAGAATTTGATTCCCTAATGTCTTTCCAAGTCAATATCCAATCACATACATATACATGCAATGTTTCTGATTATTTTAGCCAGATAGAATTAGGCTTTCAAAATGAATACAACACTTAGGAGAGAGAAAATCACTCACATAATATGACAAGCACCTTAGAAATGTAGGTCAAACTCTGAGTTTTTAGAAAACCAATCAAACTCTATCAATAGAATCCATTTCTTTCTCCTCTCAACTTGGAAACCCCAGAAATGGAGATTAGAAGAGAAAGAGTAAGAAAAGGGGATGATTTTATGTAATTTAAATCCAATTAGAGGAGGGATGGAATCTTGACATGTGAGAGAAGAATCACCATGAAAATCTATGCAAAGAAGCTAAACTTACTTGATTTCATCATATCTCGGACATCAAAACCCTAGATCTGCAATTCCACCACTTTCTCCTCTCAAACCCTAACTCTCCCTCTCTCTCTATGATTTGGTTTCTTTGGTTTGTATCATGAATTATGCGATATCCTAGTGTGTTAGATTGATTATATAGAGAAATTGTGGTGCTTGGGTAATTTGCACATTGGCCCCTCACTATACTTTCTCTTATTTTCAGCTAAAGTTTTTGTCATCAAAATGTTACTGTAAATCGTTTACTTTAGAGGTCAAATTTCCTCCAAAAATTATGAGAAATTAACATGTTGTTTATCATTGATTTAAGAGTTCCAGTTAAAATTTTAGATCATTTAGAGTTACCAATAAATAAAAAGATCAAATACTACACTGCTATATAGCAGTCTGTAGCATGGTCAGTTGAGTTACAAACTCGACTGACACCCCTCTATGTAGAGATCAAACATCATCCAAACATTTCTAAAATTTAAAAAGATGTCTATAATAGAGTTTCTCATTTACAGTTAAATTTTAAGATCAATTAGATGTACAAATAAAATGATAAAATTCATTTACCATACTTCTATATTTCAATCTGAATACATGATCGAATGAGTTTGTCCTGTGCAAACTTGACCGACAAACATGTCATACAATTATTGAAAAGTTTTGATATTTTTCAAGAGTGTTAAAATTTGAATTATCCAAATCATACCCAAACTTCAATTCAATCAGAGTTGTATATAAAATAGTAAAAACCATTTAATACACCACTATACTTATCAAATTTTGTATTCATATGCCATCAAAACCCTAATTTTGGCCTATTAGGGTTTTAAATTCTCAAACCCTAATAATTTGAAATAAAAGTATATTTATATTTTTTATATTAGGTTCAAAGAATCATGATTAGAATACCATCATTAATCAATCTTTAAACAATGATCAACCTGGAGCATGGAAACAATCAAGTAACTAATAGATGAATAATTTGAAAACAACTAATTACATATAGTTTCTTTTTGGTCTAAATATAGGAGATGATCCAACCACCACTATATCATTAATGAACGTCCAAAAACCATCTAGTTCCTTTTAAGTTTCAAACACCCCTATCATCAACTACCCAAATTTCATTGTTTTAATAACTCCACGAACAAACTATATATTTGTGAGTCCTTTTTCATTTCTGGATTTAGTTAACCACTTTAAAAGACCCCAAAATTATTAAAAAACTAATACCAATGAATTGGTAAAAGTTTCTCAAAAAATCCCAAAATAACATTATTTTTATACTGAAATAGTCATGCATAATTATGAAAAAATCTGGATGAAATCCACACTCTCTTACATCACTAGAGACCTTCATTATGAGTTCTAACAAAACCGAACAATTTCCCATGATGATATGATCTTCCATTCGCTTCCAACAGTTATTAAAACGAATGGATAACTCTAATATCATTGTCTAGAACTCAAATTTGAGAAATAAAAAATATCACTATACTTACCTTTAGATTAAAAAATAGAATTCTAGCTAAGTTCCCTTCTGATTAAATTTTTCATGTATGCAAAGTTTTGTAACAAATCTAGATGTACTGTTATTATTTCCTCAACATTTCCACTGAACCCCTGATGATTAGACTAAAATAGATATCAAGGAAGACCACAAAAATTTGAAAATGTTCAAAGAGCTTACATTGAACATGTAGTACATCAAAATCTAAGATAAACTAATATAAATTTTTCGTGTTCCATCTTAACTGATGGTTTGATAAAATAGAACTCAAAATCATATATTATCAATTTTATTCCTAATTTAAATCACATATGTGACCAAATTCAAAATTATGTCCAATAAATCAATGAGGTCACAAGATTATTAACTTTGGTCATGGGACCCAATGTTGATAGTATGTTACCAATACTCGAGATTCATTGAGAATTATGTATTAGTATCCTTTTACTAGAGATGCTAGGAGGGTATTTTATTCAACCTAGGATCCCTTTTCAAGGTCGATCCTAGAAAGTAAAACATTAGAGTTCAATGCAGTATTTAAAGTGGTACTACTACCATTACAAAGATAAATGAGTAATGCAATGAGGGGACCTCACACAGCTACAGGGGGAAGGTTGGTTTAAAAATTATGTTTATCAAGGACATCCATAAGGGAGTTAGATATCTTTCCAACAAATCTTATCTCCACATTTAGTTTTCTTCTCACACCAAATAAGAGTAGGAAAATGATGTTTACCACAAGAGACAAACTAAACAACATGCTTGGAATCAAATGTAACAATTATCTTATTGTCACCTTCTCTAAGATTCATGTGTAGCATGGAAAAGGGCATTCACTTCAACCTCAATAGAAAACTAGACTAGAAAGTTCTTTGTAATATCCTCAAATTTGGTAAATTTGAAATATATAAATACAAGGCTTGAATTGATAAGTAAATTCCCTAATTGATGGAATAATAATCTTGTCTTTGTGTCACTGGTTCAACCCATGACCCAAGTGAGGCCCATGAGACTATTTACTTCACAAATAGGACTTCTGGTACAAGCTTAAGAAATAAAAAGAATTCGTGCATAAATAAAGGATAATGGCTTTATGGTTTGTTAGAATATGGAATTATGGAATTATAGACAAGTTTCCAAAATATTCTAAGATAATTTGTAATTTAGATAATTAATGGAGTAACTATATAACCATGAATGGAAACACATGTTTTATGCATCAATTAAAGATATTTTTATCTGATTTTTGGAAAATTCAAA
The DNA here is from genome assembly GCA_963693085.1 of Alisma plantago-aquatica. Classification (NCBI taxonomy): domain Eukaryota; kingdom Viridiplantae; phylum Streptophyta; class Magnoliopsida; order Alismatales; family Alismataceae; genus Alisma; species Alisma plantago-aquatica. The sequence continues at coordinate 435,226,886 of OY856412.1, read as the reverse complement.
TACAATGTAGAAACTAAGATAAAACAATTTGAGATAAAAGGACTTTCTATATGACGTGGGTGATTGTTTTAAGGAAATACATAAAGGGTAACTTTTTCCTGCAAAAGTTATCCCATTAAATCCCAAAATAAGATATAAGTTTATAAATTTATTAACGAGTTCCCCTACAAGTTTCACAATGAAAGGAAGCTCCCAGTAGCCTATGGAAAATCGAGCTGGAGGAGGCACTTGCTTGTAATAAATAAATATTGTTTCCTTTGCTTGAAGAAAGAGAAAAGGGTGTCTATAAACATCCTTTTATTACCAAAATTGTCTCAATATGAGATTCTGGGATAACAAAGGAAGTATCTAATTTTGGGATCAATTGGAGTAAAGATGAGAGAGATCTAAATTACTTAATTTCCACAATTAAGGTTTATAATGAGGTCCCTGGGATGCCAAACAGGGAAATAAGTATTTTCGTGGTAACGAAAAATCCTAAGATAATTTATGAGATATCTAATCCAAATATAGGACTGCAAAAGAAAATCTAGGAAGTTCTAAGATATTTGTGGTTAATATAATTTAGTTGGTAATTATGTAGATTTGCCTTGAAAACTAAGTTTCAATTAAATAAGGGAATAAGGAAGGAGTTTTCTTTTTTCACAATGGAGGGTAATAATATGAATAGAGTTGTTTCAAAATAATATTATGAGGGGTGGTTTCTTTTAGGTATATAAAGTAAAAGATATGATATTTTTATTATGAGGACATGAAGGAGGAATATAGTTATTACTTTTGTAGCATGATGCCTTTCCAATTGCATAAGGAAACTTGTAGAAACTAGACTGATCAATTTCCAACCCTGATTTTATATAAGAAGTGGTATGAAGAGAAGATGGACTACCCCAATCCCCTTCTTCCTTAATGTGCATCCTTCCACAATAGTGTGGGAGCAAATATCTCCCTTCATCATGGCAATGCTCTTCCTCATCCATGATGGTCTCATTGTATCTCGTAACATGGTGCTTTGCACAACGACATGGAAGTCTAGGATCTTCCAAATTACTTCTCTCCTCAACCCTTTCTTTCTGAGTCTCCATGGAAGAGGTTGTCAAGTCACCCCATGTTTGAGGTATATATTTTTATTTTATTTAATTTGTAGAAATTTTGAGTATTACCCAAATATGGAAAAATGATATACCAAACTAGTCAAAAGAATGAGTAGAATCCAAATAAAATAGTATCATGACCTGGATCTGATCCTAGTTCCAAAAGTAGGGCTAATTCATGATTAAGTAAAGATTAATACATGAAAATATTAGATCAGATAATTAACATATTGAGTATATTAAAAACATTTACTTTGCCATATAAAATGATTTAGTTGACTATAATGAGACCAGATAATTATAATCAACACGTTTACTTAGGATTTTGAACATCAATGGTGTAACTTGCTATGACCTTGATGCACATAATCTGATATAAATGTTCATGATGCAATAAAATGGTATTTTGATAATCATGATTACACTTAATATGAATCAGGGTTCTTGAGTCATTAGATTAATAAACATGGGAATTAGGATACTAAGGAAACATAAACCCTGGACTAAATCATGATTTTTATTTTGAATATGACTGGTGACACTTTAGTGTAGACATATATGTAGATAATGTTAGTTGATTATATTGAATGCTTGGACATTTAGATATATACTTGAAGTACATGTTGCATGGTTTTTGCATGGAAATAAAGGTAAATGGTTATGACTATGAATACTTTCCCTTATCAACTTCTAATGTTTGTCAAAGTTTCATGAATGAATTGCAATTAAACTGCTTGGATGTTTGTTTATTTCCTACAAAATATAAGGCCCTATGTGTATCATCTTATATAAACGTAACTTACTCAAACCCAAATTGTTGTCTCTGGTGAGTTGAATGAACATGTGGGAGGAATAAGTCGTTGCACTATCTGGGGATCAAGTCGGGATAGGAAGATCACTAACATGCCAAGCTGGAAAAGGAATGCTAAATCAAAGGTTATGAGATTCCACTGCAGGGACCAAACCCTAAAGATAGGGTACCCCACAAGTAATGCCCTAAAGATAGGGTATACCATAGATATTGATAAAATATGGGCCGAGAAGTTATAACAAAAGATGCATGTTTGATTATGTAATAATAATTGCTGTTGTGGTTGTTTATGTTGTTACATCTACATGCATATATTTTGTTTCCCCCCACGTACTTAGTATAGAGATATACTGACCACATTTTGATTTGTCAGTGTTTTAGATAACTACCACATATGAGGATATTAATACATAGTGAATCAGAAGGAATCAATCAAAGATACTAAAGCTAAGTCAGGAGGATTAGTTGGAAGTAACACTTCTTCTCATATGTAATAGCTCTAATGATGAAAGTCTATGTAATTTCTTAGAGGAGCATCATTATAACTTTTGTAAATAATATTTGTGAAATAATGGAAATTATTTCCTATTATTTGTTATTTTTCAAATCTGGATCTTGGTAATTTAGTTATTGGCTCCCGACTTTAAGGTTGTTCCTTAATTGGGGGACACTAAAAAGTGAGGTTGTTACATTTGATATCAGAGCCCCAAAGTTTTCAAATAATACTTAATAGTTGATAATTTCAAGTAATTTATAGAAGTATAAGGAAAAATTATTAGGGCAAACCTAATGGTAATGGTGTCTAGAAAGGATCATGGTTTTGGGGGCTGGCAATATTTTCCTCTGGACCATTAAGTTGGTATACAAGGAATCCCTTAGCCAATGTGATACCTTCCTGGATAGAACCTAGGGTTTGCCGTAATTAATGCTTCCTCTAAGTTTCTCATCTCTAACTTCATCCATTTCTCATATTCTTACTTAATAGACCCTAAAAGGAAATTCCCTCTTCATCTTAAGTTAGGGATTTTGAGAAGAAGTAGGATTAAGGCATCCTCCACCAATTAACATACATTTAACATTGAACTAATGAGATGGTTAGATAAAAGAATTTTTTTCATGGGTTTTTCCTTGTAAGGGTAAACCCTATATGGAATTAGGGATGGTTTAGGAAAACCCTAAGTGTACTAGGGGATGCATAAAACCCTAAAATGTGGGGATGTAATCCCTAAACCCTAACTCTAATTTTTGATCATGGGTAATGGGAGTTATTTGGGTAAAATAATGACCCTACCGATACAAACTGTTAGTGGAAGAACAAAAATAAAAGTAAGTTGGATACTCATGCAGGCAGTAATATACATATGAAGCATAGGAAATAAATGGTTACATAAAAATGAAATATGAAACCACTTCCTCAATTCAACTTTTAGGGTTGGTGGCCCGACATGGGGTGGGTCAGTCCAAGAATGGGGAAGATACTTATGAGGGAGGCAAAACCCTAAACCCGTAAGGTCAAATTGTGGCTAGAAAGCCTAACCTCCTCATGTTAGACACCCTAATAGGGGAATATGTCCCCATACATGTACAAATAGGAGATAGTCATGCACCTAAGCAAAAGTGAGTGACATCATGATAGAAGAGGAATTAGTTCTAGAATATATGCCTAAGGCCTTATTGGAATACGTGATAGAGGAACTCGATGAAATAAGTTTATATGATAGGACCTAAGTTTTATATAGACATATGATATGATTTATGATGATCTTAATTGAATTTGAGAATTTGATTTCAGTTTTGAGGATTTGACATAATAGTTAAGTATGCAAGCATGTGTGCTTCTCCGAGATAAGATAAGCTAAGTGAAGATAAGATGTGAATCAACAAGAGCCTCAATCTCTTGTATAAAGGGGGCCCTCTAGTGTTAGGACTAGTTATAAGGTTAAATCTGGAGAGAGTGAGACCCAAAGGGAAAAGGTCAGAAACCTAAACTCCAAGATATGAGAAATTATGAGTAATAGTTTTCAGGATATTCCTAAACTTGACTACCCCTGAGTGAATGAATAGAGTAGCTTTATGCATGATTCCTAGAGTCTTGTTGTACCCTAGATGTCCTTGGAAGGACCAAACCCTAGAGACATAGAAAGAGGTTTCTAACATATATGTGTATATGATATGAGTACCTACCATCTAGGTGAGGGAGAGAGAGTCCCAAGATCCTGAAGAGGTAAGAAATGATAGCACATTGCAAAACCTCATGCTTGGGTTGGTAGTTCCTTATGTAGGACTCCTGTGGATATTTATGAGAAAAGGGAGTCGGGTAAGAATATTTTGTGAATAGAGGTCTAAGAAGAGAATGAAATATCATGTTTTGGTTCGATACATGCTTGAGTGGCTAGATCTTGTGAGGTTAATGAATGATGGTAATGAGGTAGACCCGAGTACCCTTCACCAAAGTGGAAAGACAGGTCTAGTGCATATAATACTCATAAAGTTAAGAGAGCTCATGGACATTGAGCATGGTAGGGAACTTCAATTGGACTTTTGATATATGCTTGACAAGCCACACATACAAGTTTGTTTGCACAACCATAATATAATATATGCATGAAGCTGATCTAACCTTGATAGGTGATGTATTGATATGACATGATGGAAAACTTAGAAATGGCTTAATAGTTTGTATCTATACTTGTCTAGCCATATGAATGAATTATGATAATGTGAAATAGCTGGCTAACCCCAAGATGAACCTTTAATAAAGTTTACAACCTATTATGAGAAAGTGAAATGAGATAATATTCATCATAAAATTGAATATGGTTGTAGTTGACATGAGGGATGTATGGTAATTAAATTTTTCTTCTTCAAAGTACGCTACCACTTGGCCTACTATATAAAAAGGTTGTATTATGGGTAGAAAAATACGTGGTCGATGATATGGGATGAAATAATTGTTCTTAGATGACATCAGGCTATGTTTCTATATACATAGTCATGAACATGTGAAACATAATATATTAGTTCCATTATATCAAACCACTTCGGCTTTTTTGTAGTGAAGTGTTGGGAAGTAAAGTACTTCATCTCTTTGGTAGTAAAAGTACCAGATAGTGATCCAACCCTTGGGTAGAAGATCACATTATATAATGATCCAACTCTTTTGTAGTAAATCATAAGACCCTAAGGCATTCAACTCTAGGGTAGTAAATCATGGATTGCATAATGGAAAATATGCATAAAAGACATGTTCTCTTGTGGTAATATAAATTTTGGTTCAAGTATGCTTTTGTGATCTTTTGTTACCACCAAGTATTAGTTTTATCTTGTCCTGGGTTAGGAATACCCTAGAGGGGTGAGTTCATAAAATAGTTTAAGGATTAAGGTAACCTTCAACTTCACTTAAAAGCTTGGGAGTTTAAGTATATGAAGCATGAACACACATATATTGAGTATAATTCTCTGAGCCCAAGTATGCCATCTATTAGGGACATGGGGAAAAGTCATGACAGAAGTGGTTAATAGTATGGGATCAATCCCAGAAAGGAAGGTTTCCATGAGCCCAATGAAGGGACATAAAGTAAATATGTGTGCCCTAAGAGATGAAGGAAATTCGATTTAAAGAATTATAAAGGATATAATGTACTTGAATATTATCAGAGAAACCTTAAGAAAAATGTGTAATGAAATAAAGTGATGACATCTCAATAAACCCTAGGGAAGGGTAGAACTCTAAGTTAGCCCTAAGATCAAGTAGGGATGGTTAATGGTGCATAGGACCTATGAGGTCAAGAGGTAATCATGCTTTAGCTGCATAGGACTATGGAATCAGGAGATATCCATCCATATGTACCCAAGGCCCATGGGTCATGAGATTGGACGCCTTCATGAGTTGATGATGCCCAAATGGATAGTGTCAGAGGCACTCCATAAGTGCATAAGACCCTTGGGGGTCAAGACGAGATCACTCAAAAGGTACCTATACCCCTAGATGTCTTAAGGGAATGACTAAGGCCAATGAGACACAAGATGTAGATGTAAGGAATACAAGAAGTCATGTAATAGTGTTGACAAAATCATAAAGGGAGTTGTGTATAAACTCAAGAGTTATAAAAAGAAAATCCCCTTCCCATGTGAGTGCATGAAATTTAAGAAAGAACCTAGAATTAAAATTATTCATGACTTGTTAAGGATGATTCAACCAAAATTGGAAATTCAAAGGTAATGTGTGAACACACCATCTATGTTCTTGGAAATGAAATGAACTTTGTATTTGGGCTGTAGACAAATGCTTATTTCATCTTATTATGTGTGTGAGAGATTGGGTATACACATGTTATGCTTAAAAGAAAAAGAAAAAAAATTGACATATGAGAAGGAATACCCTAAGTTGAGATTAATGGTGCAATTCAAGATTTTGAGGTGTTACCTCACCCTTGTATTGAAATGAATAATAGATTGGAAACTTAAGTGAAAAGGTAATCACCAAGTGAAATCAAAATCACAAGTGAAAATGTAACAACCAAGTAATATGGCATGCAATGGATGAGGTTGTGGATATACCATGCAATTGAATTCGGGTACCAACCTCCGCAATGTGAGGAATTGTCATATTTAAAAGAATAAAAATTTGTTAAAATATGAACTATATAAAATATCCTACAAGGGTTTATAACCCTAAAGTTTGAAGCTAAGTTGAGTTATCATTCACCTTAACCTTACTAGGTTTGAGTTTTGGTGAAAACATTTCTTTTAAGGAGGGGTGAATGTAATATCATCAAATTTGGCAATTTTGAAATATATACATATAAGACTTGAATTGATAATTGAATTACCTAATTGATGGAATAGTATTATAAAATTTATAGCATGGATTCAAGCCATAGGCCAAGTGACGCCCACGAGACTATTTGCTTGCAAAATAGGTCCTTGTGACACAAGTTTAAGAAATAAAAGGAATTCATGCATAAATAAAAGATAATTTCTTTATGATTTTTTTAGAAAATGGAATTATGGAATAATAGACAAGTTTCCAAAATATTCTAAGATAGTTTGTAATTTAGGTAATTAATGGAGGAATTATCTAACTATGAATGGCAATACAAGTTTTGAGGCATCAAATAAAGAGATTTTGATCTGATTTTTGGAACAATTAAAGATAATGTAAAAAATAATATAATTATATAATTTGAGATATAATTATATTATATATATAATTTGAAATAGAAAGGAATTTCTAGAATGATGTGGCACCCGGTTGGTAAAAGTACTGATGTATGACCAAGAGGTTGCAGGTTCCAAACCCCCCAACCACGGGATGAATGAATGGACAATTTTTTTTAAAAGAAAGGAATTTCCATATGATGTGGGTAATTGTTTTAAGAAAATATATAAATGGTAAGTTTTTCCTGTGAAAGTTATCCCAATAAATCCCAAAAAATTGATATAAGTTTAGAAAGATATTAATGGGTTTTACTCCAACTTTCATATCGAAAGGACGCTCCTAGTAGGCTATGAAAAATTGAGAAGGAAGACGGACTTGCTTGTAATAAATCAATGTTGTTTCTCTTGTTTGAAGAAAGAAAAAAAGGGTATCTAGAAACATCAAGAAAGAAAAAAGGGTATCTAGAAACATCCCTTTGTTACCAAAATAGGCTCAACACAAGATTCTAGTATAATAAAGGAAGTATACAATTTGGGACCAATTGGAGTAAAGTTGATAGAGAGATATGAATTACTTCATTTCTACAATCAAGGTTTACAAAGGGGTCCCTGGGATACCAAATAGGGAAATAAGTATTTTTGTGCTCATGAAAAACACTCAAGATAGTTTATGAGGTAGATAATCCAAATATAGGATTATGAAAGAAAATCCAGGAAGTTCTAAAATATTTTGTGGTCATGATAATTTAGTTGGTAATTATGTATATTTGCCTTTAAAACCAAGTTTTGGTTAAATAAGAGAATAACGAAGGAGTTTTCGTTTTTTCAATGGAAGGTAATAGTATGAATAGAGTTTTTCCAAAATAATGGTATGAGGGGTGGTTTCCTTTTCTTGACTTTTGGGTTTGTAAATTAAAAGATATGATATTGTTATTATAAATACAAGAGGGAGGAATATAGTTATTACTTAACTAGGATGATGTCTTGCAAATTGCATAAGGAAACTTGTGGAAACTAGACCCATCGATCTCCAACCCTTGTGCTATATAAGAATTGGTACAAAGAGAAGATGGACTACGCCAATTCCCTCCTTCTTTGATATGCATCCTTCTACAGTAGTGCGGTAGCAAATATCTCTCCCTTCATGATGGAAATGCTCTTACTCATTCATGATGGTCTCATTGTATCTCGTAACATGATTCTTGACACAATGACATTGAGGCCTAGGATCTTACAAAGTAATTCACCCCTCATCCCCTTCCTTTTGAGTCTTCATGGAAGCGACTACCACATCACCCCATGTTTGAGGTATAAATTCTTATTTTGTTTAATTTGTAGAAATTGTTAGGATCACCCAAATATGGAAAAATTATATACCAAACTGATTGGGAGAACGAGTAGGATCCAAATAAAATAGGTATGATGACCTAGATCCGAGTTTGTCTAATGAATGATTAAGTAATTACTAATATGTGGAAATCTTAGATCAGATAATTAACATGTTGAGTACATTAAAAATGTTTACTTTGACATATCAATTAATATAGTTGACTATTATGAGATCTAAGATGATGATGATAAGGATGATGAATAATTAGGATTTCCAAACCATCAACATGGTAATTAGATTTTGAACACCAATGATATAACTTGTTATGACCTTAATGCAGATAATCTGATATAAGCGTTCATGATGCAACAACATGGTAGTTTTGATAATCATGATTACACTTAATATGAATTAGGGTTCTTGAGTCATTAGATCAATGACATGGGAATTATGATACTAAGGAAACCTAAACCCTAGACTAAATCATGATTAGTATTTTTAATATGATTGGTGACACTTTAGAGTATACATATATGTAGATAATGTTGGTTGATTATGATGAATAATTGAATATTTAAATATATGCTTTAAGTACATGTTGCATGGTTTTTTCATGGAAACAAAGGTATGTGGTTACAACTATTAATACTCACCCTTACTGACTTCTGAGGTTTTTCAAAGTTTTATGAATAGATTGCAGTTGAACTTTCTAGATGTTTATTTATCTCCTACAAATTATAAGGCCCTATGTATCATCTTATATGAACATAACTTACTCAAAACCAAATTTCTACCTCAGGTGAGTTGAATGAACACGTGGGAGGAAGAAGTCATTGCAATGATTGGTAATCAACTTGAGTTAGGAATATCACTAATAGGCCAAGTCGAGAAAGGCCATAAAACCAAGCCCAAGTGAGGGAAGGTTATGAGAGTCCACTATAGGGAAAAAATCCTAAAGAAAGGGTATCTCATAAAGGATTTCCTAAGGAGAGGGTATACCACATATACTGAGAAAGTACAGGTTGAGAATTTATAACAAAAAATACATGTCCCATAAAGAATGTCCTAAAGAGAGGATATACCACATATATTGAGAAAATACGAGTCGAGAAGTTATAATAAAAAAATACATGTTTGATTATGTAATAGTAATAGCTTCTATGGTTAGTTATGTTGGTACACCTACATATGTATATTTTGTTTCCCCCCACACTCAGTATAAAGATATAGTAAACACATTTTGGTTGGTCGGCATTTTAGGTAACTGCCACATATGAGGATATCAAGACATGGTGAATCAGCCAAAATCAATCAAAGACATTGAATCTAAGTCAAGAGCATTAGTTGGATGTAACACTTCTTTTCATATGTAATAACTGTCATGATGAAAGTTTATGTAATTCCTTTAAGGAGCATCATTATAACTTTTATAAAAAATATTTGTGAAATAATGGAAATTATTTTTTATTTGTTATTGGTCATATATGGATCTTGGGAATTTTGGTAATGACTCTCGACTTTAGGGTGCTTCCTTAATCGGGGGACACTGAAAAGCGAGGTTCTTACATTCTTGTTACATGATTTTTATAACTAGAATTGACATTATATTTTGAAACTCCTCCCATGGGGGATTCCACCCAATCATATCTTTTGCAATTTAGACATTCTTCATCCTCTAATTATTATGCAACCCTTATTGAACTTTATCACTTAGAAAAATGTGATTCACTTGAATTCTGTATTTAGTCTTCCTTGATCTTCAAATTAAATCTATATATGAAACCCCAAAAGAATTAGTTTGCCAACATAAGTACACCATGATTTTACAATAATTGTCATCAATATGTAGAGGACAATATTTAAGGTGATAGGAAAAAAATGAAAACATGTATAGATAATGTATTCAAAAAGACATGAGATACAAGCATACATTATTTTCAATTATTTTATAATAATAATAATTCATTTTATTATGTAACTTATCCCAAGTTGACACATAGCACATGAAAGTGAAGCATAACATTCAACATCAATTGCAATCTACGAGTGGCATAGATAAAATTAGTATCATCACTTGCAATAAAAAAACCCCTATTTTATCATATACTTATGTAAGAACATAATCCAAAACAATAGGAATTTCCTAAAACATAATAATAATGAGTGGTCCTAACCATAAGACATGAAATTTAACTATACCAAGGCTAATGCTTGCTCATATGTATGGTGCCTCCTACAACACAACTCCTATTATCTGAGTTATCATCTTTTTAGTCATCCTAGTACTCCAAAGCTGAATACTGTTGGTTAGGGGGTGGCACAAGGCTAGTGTAGTTCCACGTGAGATTCACATAGAATCATGGACAAGATTTTGTCTTAGAAAGAGAGTTGGTGTAGAACAACACAGAGTGCACTAAGGTTGCGCTTTGAACACATCAACAACCTCTTTCATCAAACATTATGTGATTCAAGAAAATCACGAAAGAGAAAAGGAGTTCAAGGAAGAAGCTCTTTATACGTATTTATAGCTTGAGAGGAGATGAACAAGGTTTCTTCAATGAAAAAGCCTAGAGAAGTGGAGGTCGTGCATGCTCCAGCTGGGCCAGTCCATTTTTGTCAGTTTGAAGCCATAGGGATCGAAGGAGATGAAATGGCAACACATCAAAGAAAATAGAAAGAGCTACAGGCCACCTAAGAAACTAGGTTGAGGTTGGGAGAGGCTAGGATAGGTAATACAGGGATAGAGAGGATAAGGGAGAGGTTTGGGTTCCCTAGGTTTTAAGGACGATCAAGAGAGAAGGGCTATCAGTCAACTTTGTTCTAGTTGAGAGGGAGAAAGTCGGCTGACTGCCCTACATTTTTTTCTCCTTCCCGACAATGTTTTCAGTTGAGTTTTAGATCTGGGAAACTCGACCAACGCTATGGTTTTGTTCAATCCTTGTCATGTTTTTAGTCGAATTTCTCCTATAACAAACTCAGCCAACATGTTAGTCTATCTAAAACATAATAAATTTAATTCTAGGCCATTAGACTACTATATAAATATATTTTTCTAGCCTATAATGTATTATGAACATAGTAAGGCATAGTCCACTCATAATTGGGTACTATTTTGTGCTAAAACAAGTGTTTGCAAAAAATAGCCAAAACAAGCAAAATAACACATTTGGACTAGGCAAAATTAAGCACTAACAAGTAAGAGATGAGAAATATATGAGAAAGAACGTATAGGTATGAGAACACCTAGCTAGAAAGCATATCAATATCATAAAGAGCAGTAATAAGTAAAATGTCCTCAAGTTGATTTTCTATGTCTACATGCATGATATAGATATCCTTTTTGGCAATGTGTTCATGAAGGAAATGATGACAAACCTATATATGTTTGACTCTATTATGAAATACAAGATTGTAAGAAAGATTAATTGAACTAGTATTGTTACAGTAGACATGAGAAACATCATAATGAATATTAAAGTCTTGGAACATTTTATTCATCAATAGGACTTGGGAACAACAACTCCCAACTGCAATGTATTCATCTTCGATAGTTGAAAGAGCCATTGTGCTTTGTTTCTTAGAGAAGCAAGAAACTAAGCACGGTCCTAGGAGGAAGCAAGTGCCATTTGTGCTCTTTCTATCAATTAAGAAACTTGCATAATCCGCATCACTGTAAGCAGTAAGAGTAAAGTCCCTTGACTTGGGATATCATAGTTAAAGCAACATTATTCATTCCTTTTTCTCTTCTGCGCTCCATAAGGCTAAGGAATGATCTAGAACGAATATATTTTATTAATATGTCACATGAGTGGTATATTTGCATATTAGACCCTTATTACAACTATTTACTGAGGTATTTGTGCATAAACCCAAATGTTGGCATAAATGGTGATCAAAATCACCCCAAACCACTAGTAATTCAACAAATTGAATATCAAGGTCAAAAAGGATAGAAAAGAAAGGACAATATGGGAAAGAGGGGAAAAAGACAAAATGTCCAGGATTCATTATGTTACAACACACCACCCCTTAAAGAGGATTTTTTCCCCGAAATCACAAGCAAGGAGGGAAGGTGAAGGTGCAACATCTCATCACCAAACTTTTGTTGTTCCACCAACCATAACTTCCACCAAACGACTCATCAACATATACTTCACAAGGAACTCATCATACTTTACGTTCCCAAGGATCACCTAGGGTTCCACTATTAAGATTCCTTTTATGAGATTTAACATTGTTAACATTTTAGGCTTATTAGTATTCCATTTATGAGGATATCACATTATCATTATTATTCTTATAATTGTGTCATGATATATTCACTTTGTTGCCAAAGAATTATATTTCATTATTATTCATTAAACCTCATATTATATATATTGTTTATCTGATTAAGAATTTTAGCACACTTAGAGGTTACTCAATTATCTCAATATATTTGATTATTAATAATTTGGATTTACACTTCATGATCCTCATATTATCATTATATTAATTATAACAAATTATCTTACGTGTGATAGGGCATTTTATTCAATTTGTCATTAAGTCTAAAATTAATCCAAATTATGTCACATTGATTACTTGTACGTATATTAAACATTGTCACATTACCTTTTTTATTCACATTAATGTCATCATTATTCATTTTCTCATATTTATTCACTTCTTAATATTGATTATGCCCATGTATGTGAATCCAATTACTTCATATTCATATTGAAGCCATTACATATATTTTAATGATCAAGGTGGGACATATGTCATATTAATTATTTAATTCAGATACCAAGACATGATTAGGTGATTACTTAGGTGTGTAATAGAGAATAAGGTGATATGCATTACACATTAATTAATTTAGGTGAATATATATTATTTATGTGCATCAAGATATGTTATCTGATTATGATAGCTAATGCCACTTTTTTAACATGAATATCATTAAGGATGTATATGTTAAGGTTATATGATTACAACTTAGGGGGATCAACTTGATCAATATATTTCATTATAGCATGCATTAATGCCAAGATTAGGTTACACTTGTCTTTCTCATCATATTATTAAGGTTTATCGGTTGACATTATTAGCATCGTATTCATAATTAGTATTAATATGTGAGTGACCCATATTATGTGCATTGGATATTCATTAGGGTTTGAACATATAAATTATTCCTCAGATGATCATTATATGTTCATTAATATATGAAAAAGCATGTTTGGGTTACCACTATTACATGTTTTGTCAAGACCAAGGATCCAAGCATAATAACCTCCTATTCATAGAGTTAGGGTTTCTAAAGATAGAGTAGATAGATTTCAAGATGTGGCAGGGTTGCATCCCCTAAAGAGGATTTCATCCTCAAAATCTAATCACTAAACATCAACAAACTAACTATAATCCACCCCTTAAAGAGTTCGACCTATCAAGTTAACCTACAATAGGGTTAGAGGTTGAGTCTAACTAACGCATATACAAGATCCATCATACTTCCACTGCACACTCTGATAGCTCACTTAACCCCAAACTTCAAAGTCTAGGTTCTAGGGATAAACTATCCAAGCATGTGGTCCTAAGGGACATAAGGAAACTATCTTGGTATCCATCCTCAAACAAGTCATCAAACACCTAAAACTTAGGGTTCCCAAAGATATACAACATAGAAGTCTAAGGTTACTATTGATTAAAAGCAAACTATTTCGGACAATCCATATCAGCTCAGGCCAGGCTGGTATCTTATGGATCTGGGAGTCCTCGTAAACCAAGCTAGTGGCACAGAGGAAAATATTGCGAGCCCCTAGAACCTGATCCTTTCTAGACACCTTTGCTTCAACTTCATGCCCTAATAGTAGCCTAAAGGCAAACCTACACAACATCTAGTTATAATGGTTAATTATGCATATTTTAGTTATAAGTATTTTAGGGTTTTATTCAACAAAATTCTAATGTGAAACTATAGGGTCCTAATTCAACCTTTCATCATCTATAGATCAACTCTAGGGCAACCATGTCACCTAAAGGAACTATGTAATACATGTATTCTAATTAGGGAGACAAAATTGAAATAGTCAGATTCCGAATACCATGGGCTCTAATACAATGTTGTAAAGAGTGAAATCACCCCTTAACTAAAAATTTGAAATATCAAACCTCCATTCCCAACATACTCAAAAGGTATGTTGAAAAGGGTGTAAAATTTTCAAATCTTTGTTTATATGGTATACAAAAGACCATTGGAAAATAACAGAATAAAGAATAACTGATTATATTCAATTTCATAAAAGATTTTATAAGAATACATCATTCACCCTTTAGGGTTTACAACAAGATACAACAATTAGGGTCTAGATAGAGGGAAGTCTAACTAATACAATCTTGTCTCCAAAGCAACATCTCCATCAACCAAGCCCAAGCCAAAAGCTAAGATCTTCTCATCTTATCCATCACCTTGCTCAGCACCGGCACCTGGGTGGTTGGGAAGGCACCCAGCAAAAGGGAAAGGGAAGAAAAGTATGTGTAAAAAAAACTAGTCTAAGATAACAAGATAAGAAAAGTAAATAAAACAGGCTAAGAGATCATCATAAGATGAAGATAACAAGAGAATGAGGCTACTTTCAATAGATGCTTTCCATAAACAAAATAATACAAAAGAATTACATGCATGATTAATATTGACTACCTTAACCAAGTAGGGTTGAGGCACCTACCAGACCTTCAACCAAAAGGTGAGGGGAGAATAACACATTCCCAGCCACCTACACATATTTCATGTGTGGGGGAAAATAAGATGTTCCCTAGGGCGAATGAACATATGCCCTACTATGGGTGGTTGTACATAAGTACCACTACTATAGCTAGTTAGTCTAATCAAATCATCATGCTAGAAACAATGACAAGTAAAAGCATCATAAAAATAGTACATGGCAGTGGGGTACCAAGACCCAAGAATAATATTCCAAAACTGATTTATGAGGCAAGTATAGCAAAAGATTCAACAACAGAGGAATTATGGTTTAATAAGGCCTCATTAGGGAAAAGTAGGTTAAGGCATAAAATTTCCCAAATAAAGGTGTTAGATGCACATACCTCTTCCTTAGTGTCCTAGAAACCACTTTTCAGAACCTTTAAATGAGATCAGGGTCCACTTGTCCTAACATCTTTACGATGTTCGTATATTAGAACTATATTCATTCATTAAAGACTTAAAACCCCAAAGTTACCAACTTTTTCTACAAACCATTTATTTAGGTCCTAAAACCATCACTATTATCTTAGTTAGGGTTTTCTGATCAAAACAACATAGAATATTATGTATTTTGAAGATATAGACTTTTAGATGCATTTTTGGTGTTTTTAACTAATTAATTCATTTTCTAGAAAATCATCTTTGACAAAACTCGAAATCAACCTTAATTAGAAAGAGCACATTTTTTTGAGTTTATAACATATTTTATTTTTATTTTTGGACAAACGAATCAAAAGATATGATTTTGACAATTCTGACCAATAAAAAAATCCCAGAACTCCAAGTAAGCAAGAAATAAGTGAAAAGGATAAGGAAAAGAAAGTCAGGCCCGCGTAACTCGGCCCAATCACAGGAGGCCAAGTCACGGTTCAAACCCCGTGTGGCTTCGGTCATACAAGCCATGAAACCAAGCAAAAAGACAGTTATGCCCATGAGCGAGACACTAAAAGAAAGAGGAAACGAGGAGGGTAAACTCGAGATTGCACCATGGGGATTCATCCTCCAGGTTCACACGAGCCATGGCTGCTCGAAGCAGCTAGCTTCTTCATCCAAAATTGGGAAAAATCACATAGCATGATGATTCGGGAAATCAAGAACATAGAAAGATAGAGGAGAGGGAGACTAACTTACTGCTAGGATTAATTGGTCGGAAGTGGCGAGGAGCAGGGGAACTAGCCGCCACAAACCCAAAGTCCCACGAAGCACGCCGGCAGCCACACAAGCGATGAATAGAGAAATTAGGAGAAGACAAGGGTTGAATAGGGGCCGAGGGATGTTTTAGTGGTGTTATATATAGGTGAGGGTAAGAGTTGTGGCGAGGAGGGATGTGGCTATCATTGCTTGTAGCCCAAGGTTTGGGGGTTTTCTAATTTCTTGACCAAAACATGAAAATAATATATCACGATGTAGAATCCAATTTGCAATCCAATGCAACTTGTTTTGCGAAGTTTCATTGAGAAAGAGGGAGATATAGCCATCCAAAATTCATAAAAATTTGTTAATTTACTGTTCACACGCTAGAGGTAGGGGATGACTCGGAACATTTAATACAACTTTCTAACTTTGGTCTTTTGATGCATTTAATGTATACAACTTTGTATAATTATTTTAGGGTGTAAAAAAAGTCCAAATAAACTCAAATTTGGTACGTTAACTAATTTTGAGGGTGAGGAATCCGAATATAAAATTAGATTTACCTGTTGAAGACTTTTACTATTTTATTTAAGCAAATCTTATTTTCTCTTTCCTCATACATTAGTGACTCTAGGATTCTCCAAAAATAATAAACTTCACCTATAAGTCATATTAGGTGTGTGGGATACGAATTTGCCATTATTTCCATTTGTTGGTATTGTTTATTATTTTAATTAATGATTTGAAGGTTATGCACACTTTCTCTCTCCTAAATTCACATTCTCATCAAATATTTTCCAAATTGGGTGAAAATTCACCCAAAGGTCTATTTTAACATTTAGAACACGAATTAAGCATTATTTTATTTTTTCAATGACTTATATTATTTTATTTAATACAATTAAATTTATCACTTATTTCATCCTTTTAATTAATGAGAGGCATCTAGAAACTTTCTAAAATTATGAGACTAGGCCTATAAGCACTAATAAACATGAGGAACACAATTTTAAGATTAATTAATTATTTTAAACATAATATTCAATATTTTTGGTCTTTAAATGATTTTAGCTCTCCTAGATAAAATAAAATATTTAAGATTGTCCAAATTAGATGAAAATACATATATAGACTAATTTTGACATTTAGATTACGAATTTGTGTTTCGTTTCCACTTTTGAAGTCATTTAATAATTTATTTAATATTTTATAGAAAAATCATATTTTCCAATTCCAATTAATGCAAAGATAATTATTAATTTTTCAAAATTGTGAAACTTGTCATTCAAGCAAACTCAAACCCAAGGAAAATATATCTCAAGTTATTTTGAATCAATTAGTCTTGCTTTTATAAATTTTAGCCCATTGCCCATTATTACCAATATTTCCCATATTAATTAAAAAAATATCATATTTAAAGCAACATTATTCATTCCTTTTTCTCTTCCTTGCTCCATAAGGCTAATGAATGATCTATAATGAATATATTTTATTAATATGTCACATGAATGGTATATTTGCATATTAGACCCTTATTAAAAATATTTACTGAGTTATTTGTGCATAAACCCAAATGTTGGCATAAATGGTGATCAAAATCACCCCTCACTAATAATTCCACAAATTGAATATCAAGGTCAAAAAGGATAGAAAGAAAAGGAAAATATGGGAAAGAGGGCCAAAAGTCAAAATGTCCAGGATTCAGTATGTTACAACACTCCACCCCTTGAAAAGGATTTCGTCCCCAAAATCACAAGCAAGGAGGGAAGGTGAAGGTGCAACATCTCATCACCAAACTTTTGTTGTTCCACAAACCATAACTTCCACCAAACGACTCATCAACATATACTTCACAAGCAACTAATCATAGGTTAGGTTCTCAAGGATCACCTGGGTTTCCACTATTAAGATTCCTTTTATGAGATTTAACATTATTAACATTTTAGGCTTATTAGTATTCCATTAATGAGGATATCACATTATCATTATTATTCTTATAATTGTGTCATGATATATTCACTTTGTTGCCAAAGAATTATATTTCATTGTTATGCATTAAACCTCATATTATATATATCATTTATCTTATTAAGAATTTTATCACAATTAGAGGTTACTCAATTATCTCAATATATTTGACTATTAATAATTTGGATTTACACTTCATGATCCTCATATTATCATTATATTAATTATAACAAATTATCTTGCATGTGATAGGACATTTTATTCAATTTGTTATTAAGTCTAGAATTAATCCAAATTATGTCACATTGATTACTTGTATGCATATTAAACATTGTCACATTACCTTTCTTATTCACATTAATGTCATAATTATTCATTTTCTCATATTTATTCACTTCTAATTATTGATTATGCACATGTATGTGAATCCAATTACTTCATATTCATATTGAAGCCATTACATATATTTTAATGATCAAGGTGGGACATATGTCATATTAATGATTTGATTCAGATACCAAGACATGATTAGGTGATTACTTAGGTGTGTATTAGAGAACAAGGTGATATGAATTACACATTAATTAATTTAGGTGAATATATATTATTTATGTGCATCAAGATATGTTATCTGATTATGACACCTAATGCCACTAATTTAACATGAATATCATTAAGGATGTATATGTTAAGGTTATATGATTACAACTTAGGGTTTAGGATCAACTTGATCATTGTATTTCATTATAGAATGCATTCATGCCAAGATTAGGTTACACTTTTCTTTCTCATCATATTATTAAGATTTATCATTTCATGACATTATTAGCATGTATTCATAATTAGTATTGATATGTGAGTGACCCATATTATGTGCATTGGATATTCATTAGGGTTTGAACATATAAGTTATTCCTCAGATGATCATTATATGTTCATTAATATATGAACAAGCATGTTAGGGTTACCACTATTACATGTTTGGTCAAGACCAAGGATCCAAGCATACTAACCTCCTATTCATGGAGTTAGGGTTTCTAAAGATAGAGTAGATAGATTTCAAGATGTCGTAGGGTTGCATCCCCCTAAAAAGGATTTCGTCCTCGAAATATAATCACCCAACATCAACAAACTAACTATACTCCACCCCTTAAAGAGTTCAACCTATCAATCCAAACTACACTAGGGTTAGAGGTTCAGTCTAACTAAACCATATACTAGATCCATCACACTTTCACTGCGCAATCTGATAGCTCACTTAACCCCAAACCTCAAAGTCTAGGTTCTAGGGATAAACTATCCAAGAATGTGGTCCTAATGGACATAAGGAAACTATCTTGGTATCCATCCTCAAACAAGTCATCAAACACCTAAAACTTAGGGTTCCCAAAGATATACAACATAGAAGTCTAAGGTTACTATTGCCTAAAAGCAAACCATTTCGGACAATCTATATCAGCTCAGCCCAGGCTGGTATCATATGGATCTGAGAGTCCTTGTAAACCAACCTAGTGGCACGGAGGAAAATATTGCCAGTCCCCAGAACCTGATCATTTCTAGACACCTTTGCTTCAACCGCATGCCCTAATAGTAGCCTAAAGGCAAACCTACATATCATCAAGTTACCATGGTTAATTATGCATATTTTATAAGTATTTTAGGATTTTATTCAACAAGATTCTAATGTGGAACTATAGGGTCCTAAGTCAACCTTTCATCATCTATAGATCTACTCTAGGGCAACCATGTCACCTAAAAGAACTATGTAATACATCGATTCTAATTAGGGAGACAGAATTGAAATAGTGAGATTTCGACTACCCTGGGTTATGATACCATGTTTTAAAAGAGTGAAATCACCCCTTTACTAAAAATTTGAAATATCAAACCTCCATTCCCAACATACTCAAAAGGTATGTTGAAAAGGGTGTAAAATTTTCAAATCTTTGTTTATATGGTATACAAAAGATCATTGGAAATTTTTTTCCATCGCTCCGTTTGGGGTTCCATCTCTAGAGAGAGAGAGAGAGCTCCGTTCCATATCTTTCTTCATCGCACACCGGTGATGGTGGGCACAGGCCCGCCCGCTCCTACGGGTGGTGTGCCTCCTTGCTCGACCCTGCCCACTCCTGCGGGCGGTGTGCCTCCCCCTTTGGCTTCTGGCTCGTCGGTGTCTGCAGTGGGGTCGATATCCATCCCTTGGTCTGATCCTCGAACGGATTTCTTGGCGGGGAGGGCCTGGGCGGACACGGTGGCTTGACCGATGGGTGTCCAACGAAATGGTTGGTCGGTGGCGGCGCCTGAGGACCCCAAAGTTCCCTTCTTCCTGGGTGATGACAGAAGGCCGTGGATGAAGCTATCAGAGCCAGTAGTGGAGGAATTGGACGAGTTCCATAGATTCTTAGTTACTGTCTAGGTTTTGGGATGAAGTCATTATCTTAGGCAGATTTATGGCTGGATGCTGAGGGTGTGGAGACCTCACGGCGAGCTTCAAGTCTCTCCGCTAAAGGATGACCTATTTCTTGCAAGGTTTGCCTCTGAGGGAGATATGAAAGTTGCTCTGGAAAATGGTCCTTGGTTCTTTGACAATAAATGGGTCCTCACGAGGAAATGGACCCCTGAATCAGATGTGAGAAGAGCAACTCTAACCATGGCCCCAGTTTGGGTTACCCTTCCTGACCTGGGTCGACACTGGACGAGGAGGGCTCTCACCATTATCGGCTATGGGATTGGTGTTCCTCGGGTGGTGGATTTCTGGAAAGAAGGGAAGTTTGCTGGAGCCCCTCACTTATGTACTGAGATAGCGGCAGATAAGGAGCCTTCTCCTGTGGTCATGCTCGAGATGCCAAACAGGAGCGAGTTGGAGATCAGGGTCATCTATGATGTGTTATCGGACCACTGCCCTTCCTGCAAGGTCTTCAAGCATTTGCCTAAGGGATGCCTGGGTGACAAAGGGTCGGTCCTGGTACCGACGGTGGTTAGGGGAAGATCCAAGAGCCGACCCCTGTTAAGGAGGAACAATAGTAAGAGGGATGCGAGTGGTGTGTGACTGCTGCCGGTCCGATCTGAAGTAGTGCCTGTTGTTGCCACTGCTGTGTCTCTGGTTCACGAGGAGGAGGTGGAGATGGTTGTGGTTGAGGAGGGAGTGGCTGCTAATCATGTGACTAACCAGGAAGGGGCGGCTGGAGAGGTACCTGTAGATGGGGCGGCTGGGGACAGGACACAAGGATGTGGTGTTGTTGTCGTGGAAGCGAGTGGGGAGACGTCGACAGTCTTCCAAGAGGAGGGGGAAATCCTGGTGGACTCGGGGAACCCCTTTCAGGTGCTTGAAGACTAGGAGTCAGAGGAGGTCACTCTCTGGAGATCTAGGAGATCCAGTAAGAGGAACAATAGGACTACATATAGCAGTGGTCGAGGGAGAGGCAGAGGAAGGGTGGTAGGCCGTGGAAACTCCCCTGTGAAAGGGGGAGTAGATAGGGAGGTCCTATGACCCTCATTATGTGGAATGTGAGGTGTGCTTCCCTTCCGGGGAAGCAGAGAACCCTCAGGCATATCATCTAGGATAGGAGGGCAACGCTGGTGGCGTGCTTAGAGACCATGATTCGTCAGGAGGTGGCTGATAGAGTCACAGGGCTATTCCCTATGGATTAGATGTGTTGCTCCAACTTGAACAACATTGAAGGCAGAAGAATTGCGGTGGGCTGGAACTCTACAGTCTAGGATGTGCAGATGATATACAAAAGTGATCAGTTGGTTACCTTAAGCTGTATTAACTCTGGGGTATTCCATTGTGTGGTATCTACTGTCTATGGAGCTAGATCGGAGATGGAAAGAAGAAGGCTTTGGGACATGATGGTGGAATCGACCCAACAGGCGCTGCCTCAGTTGGTTGTGGGAGATTTTAATCAGGTAAGGAAGGCCAAATAGAAGTGGGGCGGTCTGCCTATACCAGAGTCGATCCTAAAACGCTTCAATGATGCTGTTGATGCAGCGGGGCTGTTTGAACTTAACATGAGTGGTGGTTTGATCACCTGGCACAATAAAAGAATACATGTAAGAAGAATCTCTAGCAATCTGGATTGAGGTTTATGAATGAAGCTTGGCTTGAGGTGTTCCCGGAGGCGACTATCAAACTAGGTGGTCACCCTAACAGTGACCATTCTTGGATGGAATTGCAACTAACTAGACAGTAGCATCCCAATCGCCCATTCAGGTTTCTAAATCATTGGATGTCCTGACCATCCTTTGAGGGTGTTGTCAAACAAGCCTGGGAGGAAACAGTCCTTGGTAACCCGTTGTTTTTGGTGGCAGAGAAGCTTAAGAGGGTTAAAGCGGCTTTAAAGGTGTTGTTTAGGAACCTGGTGGATTTACCTAACCTGGTTAAGAAATCTAGAGAGGAATTTGATAAGAAAGCAACCAATCTTATAATGAATCCGGAGGATCAGAGATGCATGGCAGAGGATGAAAGTGCTAGTAAAAGATTAACACAACTTGAGAAGGCCCATGAGATCTTTGGATGGCAACGAAGTAGGCTCAAATGGCTTAAATATGGTGATAGCAACTCGAAAATCTATCATGATGTGGTGAAAAGGAATAACATGAGAGATCAGATACATAATTCTATTGATGAGAAGGGAGAGCTCGTGGATGAAGTGGACAGAATTGAGGAAATGGCGGTGGGGTTTTTCACTGAACTTTACAATAGGGATGAGGACAATTTAATGAACAAGCTGTCTTCTCTTGATAGAAGGGTTAATGATGAGACAAATTATGAGTTGGCGAAGATGGTGACAGATGCGGAAATTAAAAAGGCTACTTTCTCCATTGGCGCCTCTAAAAGCCTGGGACCCAATGGTTTTAATGCTAAGTTCTTCCAAAGTTGCTGGCATATTGTGAGTACAGACATATGTAATGCGGTCAGATCGTTCCTAGTCGGTGGAAGAATGGTTCGAAAAATTAACCATGCTTTCATTAGACAAATTCCCAAGAAACAGGGTGTTGTGGCTATGAATGAGTTTCACCCTATTTCTTGTTGTTCAGTGACATATAAAATCATTTCTAAGCTGTTGGCTAGGAGGCTGAAGAGGCTGCTACCGGAGGTCATCTCCCCTAATCAAAGTGCGTTTGTGAGAGGTCGGGCCATATCAGACAACGTTCTGCTTACTAATAAATTTATGAGGGAGTTCCAGGTGAAAGGCAGGTCCTATGGTGTTCCATGGAAGGGCCTATGGTGTTCCATGGAGGCCCTGGGGTTCTCAAGCCACTTCATCAACATCCTTATGCAATGTGTTCAAACCACATCCTTCTCGGTCGTTATTAACGGCATCCCTAAAGGATTGTTCAGAGCCTCCAATGGTCTTAGGCAAGGTGACCCTCTGTCACCTCTGCTTTTCACTATTGTTATGGAAAACATAACCAGTCTCACACACAAAGTGGAAGAGGAAGGATTGATCAAACCATTCAAGGTGCAGGGGATCAAGGTTTTGAGTCATATGATTTTTGCAGATGACCTGATGTTCTTTGTTGCTGCTCATGCCAAATTATTCAGAGGTGTTAGGATCATCTTGGAGAGGTTTGCTGATCAAACTTGTCTACATATTAGTGACATTAAATCACATGTGTTCCTCTCCAAGTCTTGTGACACAAGGAGAGGAAGGTTGAAGGAGGCGATTCAGTTGGACTTAGGGAGCTTCCCTACCAAGTACCTTGGTGTACCCATTTCGGGGGGTGCTGGTAGAGGGGCTAACTTTCAAGGTTGCTTGGATGACTTACGTCTAAAGGTGGAGAGATGGAGAGGGTTGAAGGTGTTAATGGCGGGCAGAGCGGTTCTTGTTACGACTGTGCTTTCTAGCCAGATTAGGTACTGGTGCAGGCTTGCTGAGTTCCCGAGCTTCATCCTTGACAAATGTCGGGCGATCATGGCTGGGTTTCTGTGGAGTGGTGGTCGACATGCTGTGGCCTGGGCGTAGGTTGCTCAGCAGCGACACGGTGGTGGGTTGGGGTTGATGGATCTGTCTGATATACAATGGGAGGCCACGACAAGGAGGATTTACGAGTTCTTGGTTAGGCCGGAGTTGACGTTGAGCAACTGGATGCGTGGAAGGTATGGGTCAGATCTGGATAATGGTGGTCTACGTTCAGTGTCTTGTTCTAGGATTTGGTGGAGTATGGTGGTAGCCTGGGAGTACTGTAAATAGGAGTATGCTTGGGTCAATGGATATTGGATGATGATTGCGGAGGGGAAACCTCGGCAGATTAGCCGTAACCTTCCTCAAGTCCCTTGGGACCAGCTTCTGTGGTACAAGACTCACTGCCCCAAGTGGAGTTTTTGCAACTACAATACTATTCTTGGTAGGCTACCTACCATGGATAGAGTAAGTAGATGGTATAATGTGCCAAACAAGAGTTTCCCTTTTTGTCAATTGGAGGATGAAACACAACAACACCTTTTCTTTGACTGTGATTACACCAAATATCTTTGGACCAGGTGTGCCCTTAAGATGAAAGGGGGGGGGGTAACCCGCCCATGAACCTTCACGATAGCATGATATGGATTCTGGCGCTAACCAAGGGTGACATCCATATGAGGCATTTTGCTGGGCTCATTTGGACGGACCTTATCTATCACATATGGTTTGAGAGAAATAGACGAATGCATGATAAAGGGGAGAGAGACAAAGTCCAGTGTTTTGATGTGTTTGTACAAAATCTGATGTGGTTGTGCGAAGCGAACCCGGGGACCCTTTTAAGGGTTAAGCCTGAGGTCAGTCAGATGTGGGGTCTTAAGTGACCATGTATAGTATACAGGGTGGTTTGTACTCCTATACTCTTTTTGATGATCTAGTAATATTTTACCTTATCCAAAAAAAGACCATTGGAAAATAGCGGAATAAAGAAAAACTGACTACATTTAATTTCATAAAAGATTATACAAGAATACATCATTCTCCCTTTAGGGTTTACAACAAGATACCACAATTAGGATCTATATAGAGGGAAGTCTAACTACTACAATATTGTCTCCAAAGCAACATCTCCATCAACCAAGCCCAAGCCAAAAGCTAAGATCTTCTTGTCTTATCCATCACCTTACTTAGCACCAACACCTGGGTGGTTGGGAAGGCACCCAACAAAAGGGAAAGGGAAGAAAAGTATGTGTCACAAAAACTATAATAAGATAACAAGATAATAAAATTAAATAAAAAAAGGCTAAGGGTTCATCATAAGATGAAGATAACAAGAGAATGAGGCTACTTTCAATAGA
The DNA here is from genome assembly GCA_963693085.1 of Alisma plantago-aquatica. Classification (NCBI taxonomy): domain Eukaryota; kingdom Viridiplantae; phylum Streptophyta; class Magnoliopsida; order Alismatales; family Alismataceae; genus Alisma; species Alisma plantago-aquatica. Next base: position 435,201,377 of record OY856412.1, on the reverse strand, counting down.
TGCTTGCCATAAACAAAATAATACAAAAGAATTGCATGCATGATTAATATTGACTACCTTAGCTAAGTAGGGTTGAGGCACCTACTGGATCTTCAACTAAAAGGTGAGGGGAGAATAACACATTCCCAATCACCTACACATATTTCATGTGTGGGGGAGAATAAGACATTTCCTAGGACAAATGAACACATGCTCTACTATGGGTGGTTGTACATAAGTACCACTACTATAGCTAGTTAGTCTAATAAAATCATCATGCTAGAAACAATGGAAAGTAAAAGCATCATATAAATAGTACATGTCAATGGGGTACCAAGACCCAAGAATAATATTCCAAAACTGATTTATGAGGCAAGTATAGCAAAAGATTCAACAACAGAAGAATTATGGTTTAATAAAGACTCATTAGGGAAAAGTAGGTAAGACATAAAATTTCCCAACTAAGGTATTAGATGTACATATATCTTCCTTAGAGTCCTAGAAACCACTTTTCAGAACCTTTAAATGAGATCAGGATCCACTTGTCCTAACATCATTACCATGTTCATACATTAGAACTATAGTCATTCATTAAAGACTTAAAACCCCAAAGTTACCAACTTTTTCTACAAACCAACGATTTAGGTCCTGAAACCATCACTACTGGCTTAGTTAGGGTTTTCTGATCAAAATAACATATAACATTATGCATTTTGAAGATATGGACTTTTAGATGCATTTTTGGTGATTTTTAACTAATCGATTCATTTTCTAGAAAATTACCTTTGACAAAACTCAAAATCAACCTTTGAAAATATTTTTTAGAAAGAGAACATATTTCCCAGTTCAAAACATATTTTATTTTTATTTTTGGACAAACAAATCAAAATATATGATTTTTACAATTCTTATCAATAAGAAAATCCCAGAACTCCAAGCGAGAAATAAGTGAAAAAGAAAAGGAAAAGAAAGTCGGGCCCACGTGACTTGACCCAATCATAGGCGGCCAAGTCACACATCAAATACCGTGTGTCTTCGATCATACAAGCCGTGAAAGCAAGCAAAAATACGGTTATGCCCATGAGCAAGAAACTAAAAGAAAGAGGAAACGAGGAGGGTAAACTCGAGATTGCACCATGGGGATTCATCCTCCAGGTTCACACGAACCATGGCTTCTCGAAGCAGCTAGCTTCTTCGGCCAAGATTGGGGAAAATTGCATAGCACGATGATTCGGAAAATCAAGAACATAGAAAGATAGAGGAGAGGGAGACGAACTTACTGCTAGGATTAATTGGTCAGAGGTGGCGAGGAGTAGGGGGACTAGCCGCCGCAAACCCAAAGTCCCACGAAGCATGCCGACGGCCACATAAGTGAGGAATAGAGAAATTAGGAGAAGAGGAGGTTGCATAGGAGCTGAGGGATGTTGTAGTGGTATTATATATATGTGAGGGTTAGAGTTGTGGCAAAGAGGGAAGTGGCTGCCATTGCTTGGGGGTTTCCTAAATTCTCAACCAAAATACAAAAATAATATATCAAACGGTACAGAATCCAATTTGCAATCTAATACAACTTATTTCACAAAGTTTTGTCAAGAAACGAGGGAGATATAGCCATCTGAAAATCACAAAAATTTGTTAGTTTACTATTCACACGGCTAGAGGCAGGGGATGACTCGGAACATTTAATACAATTGTCTAACTTTGTTCTTTTGAAGCATTTAATATATGAAACTTTGTATTATTATTTGAGGGTGTAAATAAAGTCTAAATAAACACAAATTTGGTACATTAACTGATTTTGGGGTGAGGAATCCAAATATAAAATTAGATTTACCTTTTGAAGACTTTTACTATTTTATTTAAGCAAATATTATTTTTTCTTTCCTCAAGCATTAATGACTTTAAGATTCTCCAAAATAATAAAACTTCATCTATAAGTCATAGTAAATGTGTGGGATATGAATTTACCATCATTTCCATTGGTTGGTATTGCTTATTATTTTAATTAATGATTTGAAGGTTTTGCACACTTTCTCTCTCCTAAATTCACCTTCTCATCAAATATTTTCCAAATTAAATGAAAATTCACCAAAAGGTCTATTTTAAAATTTAGAACACGAATTTGACATTATTTTTTAAGACTTTTATTATTTTATTTAATATATTTAAAATTTATCACTTATTTCATCCTTTTAATTAATTTGAGGCATATAGAAACTTTATAAAATTACGAAACTTGGCCTATAAGCACTACTAAATGTAAGGAACATGATTTTAACATTAGTTATTTTTTTTCAACATATTATTTATTTTTTTGGTCCTTAAATGATTTTCTCTCTCCTGGATAAAATAAAATATTAAGATTGTCCAAATTAGATGAAAATTCATACATAGACTAATTTTGACATGTAGATTATGAATTTATGTTTTGTTTCCACTTTTTAAGTCATTTAATAATTTATTTAATAATTTAGAGAAAACTCATATTTTCCAATTCCAATTAATGCAAAGATAATTATTGATTTTTCAAAATCGTGAAACTTGTCATTCAAGAAAACTCAAACCCAAGAAAAATGAATCTCAAGTTATTTTTAATCAATCAGTCTTTCTTTTATAAATTTTAGCCCATTGCCCATAATTACCAATATTTTCCATATTAATTAATTCAATATCTTATTTAAAGCAACATTATTCATTACTTTTTCTCTTCCTTGCTCTATAAGGCTAAGGAATGATCTAGAACGAATATATTTTATTAATGTCACATGAGTGGTATATTTGCATATTAGACCCTTATTAAAAATATTTACTGAGGTATTTGTGCATAAACCCAAATGTTGGCATAAATGGTGATCAAAATCACCCCAAACCACTAATAATTCCACAAATTGAATATCAAGGTCAAAAAGGATAGAAGGGAAAGGAAATTATGGGAAAGAGAGCCAAAAGACAAAATGTCGAGGAATCAATATGTTACAAAACCCCCATTTTTTGAGGTGTACTAGGGGAAGAAAAGTTGTGCGAATAACCAGATTCCTCACAAAAACATTCAAACATGTCATTTTCAAATTCTCCCCCATGGTCTATACAGATAGAGACGATTTGAGAAGAAGCTTCATTTACAAGTCGTCTATGAAAAGTAGAGAAAACATCGAGAGTATCACTTGTTTTAACTAAGAAGAAGGTCCAAGTATAGCGAGAGAAATCATCGAAAATCATGAGGCAATATTTACTACCATAAAGCAATTGAGTTCTCATTGGTCCAAATAGACCAATATGAAGAAGTTCAAGAGCTATTTTGGTACTAAGGAATCCTTTGGATTTAAATGAGGATTTGGTTTGCTTTCCTTGTGTACAAGGTTGGCATTCCTCATCCTTCTCAAAATCCAATTTAGGAAGTCATTTGACCACTTCCTTTTTCCTCAACTTCATCAACTGATGCATATTTACATGACCAAACCTATGGTTCTGTAAAGATATATCATTTTTATCAACAACAAGGCAACCACCAAGAATAGATTAAGAGAATCAAGAATAATAACAAAGGTTTACATTTCTAGTTCCCATACATATAACACTGTAGGAGAGAAAATCTAGAAGAAAGCATTCAAGTGAGGTAAATAATACAAGATAGCCATTATCACATAATTGGCTAACACTAATTAAATTATGATATAGGACATGCACAAGAAGTATATTCTTGATGCATAGTGAATCACCCACATCACCCTCACCTATCACTTTACCTTTTTTGTTATCACCAAAAGTCACCGATCCTCTCTTCTTTGTGAAATTGTTCAAATGGCTTATCTCATTAGTCATATGCTTGGAGAAGCCACGATCAACAATCCAATTTACTTTTACCTACAAGAAAGGAAGATGTCGATGACCAATTCAAACCTTGGGATCTGGAGTTATCTTGGGGACCCATTTCATCTTTTGGTTGGTCCCCTTATCTTTGTAAGGACAATAAGTAGAATAAAGATCATCACTATTGCAATGAGAAAAATCTATATGGTTCTTTGATCCAGATGACTCTCCATGGGATATTAGAGGCCCCTTTATATTTTTCTTACCCTTGCCCTTGCTTTTGGTATCATATCCCAAACCACTTTCACCATTTTGTTTGGTAGAGCGATCTAAGACTTCATTGAGAGACTTTTTCCCTTTGAGGAACTTTTACAAGGAGACTCTATGCTTGTGATTATCATCACTAAGAGTAATGACAATAGAGGATAAACTAGCAAGATCACCTTGAGCATGAAGTAAGTTAGCCTCCAAACATAGGGCTTTAGTTAGATAAGAATCTTTTTCTAAGGAAAGATTAGCTACTTCATTACTTGACAATAAAGGTCTAGAAGAAACATCATTACTTGAGTAAGAAATCTAGAATTTTCAGTTCTAATCATAGTAAGCTCACTAAGATAGATTCTATTTTCATATTTAATAGCATCACAAGCAGGTCTATGATCATTACATTTGGTAACGAGCTTATCATTACCAGTTTGTAATCAAGACAAGTTCATTGAGGAGAGTTTGGTTTTCATCTTGGAGTCTCTCAATGTTCTTAAGATAAGTACCATTCGCTACCTCAATCAATTGCATTGCAATTCAAGATCAATAAATTGACTTGTAGAAAATCTATACTACAAAGATGAACTTTTTCATTTTCCTCAAGAAATTCAATTTTAGCATACAAGTCATTAATAATTTTTCCAAATATCTTCTTCTTAGATTCATTCATAATAAGAAGAATGGGAAGAATTAAGCATATCAATGAGGTATTCTTTAAATAGCTCATTTAAACTTACCTCACTTACCTCACACATGTCATCACCATTTGAGGCCATGAGAGCAAGGTGGCATTTTCCTTCATTGGAGCTAGAATCATTTAAAGAAGACTCCTCCCATGTAGCATGGTCTGCATGTTTGCTCCTACTTTCCTTCTTGTCCTTCTGGTTGTACTTGCCATCCTTCTTGTAGTCCTCCTTCTTAGAGTTGCTCTTGTGGTAAGACTTCTTTGCCTTGGGGTAATCATTCTTGTAGTGTCCTTTCTGGCCACATTTATAGCACCTTGGAGTAGAGGAGGAGGGATTTCCTTTGATGTGCTTTCCCTTGGAACAATTGGCTTCATGATCACTAGCGGCTTCATCTTCACATGAGGAAGGAGGAGTGGACCGTCAAGCAAGTTATTGTTGAAGAACAATTGCCTCCACGAGCTTTGAATGCATTGTCCTTGATATTCTTTGACTCTTTCTCTTCTTGCTTGTTCTCTTCCTCTTTCTTATCAAGTGTAGGCTCATAGGCTTGAATATTTCCAATGAGATCTTTGGTAGCAATGTCACCAAGGCTTCTAAATTCTTTAATGGAAGTCACCTTGGGTTGCCACCTCTTCGGGAGAGACCTAAGGATCTTCGAGTTCATGGTGCCTTGATCCATAGGGTCGCCCAATGCAGCAAGACCATTGATGATGGTGTTGAGTCTTGAGTACATCTCAACCACTCTATCTTTCTTACTCATATTGAAGTTCTCAAGAAGGCCCTTGACCATGTAGACCTTGGACTACTTCACTTGCTTGGTCCCTTCATAGGCGACGCATAGTTTGTTCCATATCTCATGGGTTGTGTCGCAAGAAAAGATTCTGTAGAACTCAAAAGGAGTGAGGGCTGCATAAATGATGATTATGGCCTTTGCATTCAGCTATTCCTTCATACCAAATGGGTACATCTCTGGCCCTCTCCTTGTAGGGAAGTATTACTACTTTTTACATGTCGTATCTAATCCCTTGCAAGTAGAACTACATCCTCCTCTTCCAATATAGGTTTGTATCGTCAAAGATTGATGTTCTCATGGAGAATCCTCCCTCCAAGTTGAGATAACCTAGAAGTTTGTTTTCCATCTTCTCATCTTGTGGGATATCTTGTGGGAGAAGACGGTGGTTCTGATACCACTTGTTGGATCAAAGAGCTTTAGAGGGGGGTGAATAGAGATAAAAAGCACTTAAACCAAATTCATTAGACCTTCAAATTACTTCAATAAATAGGATTGCAAATATGGAATTTGTGTGCAACTAAACATACATAGCAAGGATGAGAGATATTGAATGAATCAAGAACAAGTTATGTAGAGTGGTTCCAATCTCCAAACTAGGAGAAAGTCAGTCCACTACCTAGAGAGGTCAAGATCTAGGATTTTGCAACCATTGCATACTTATATTCCATTGTGAGACATACAATAAGACCTTCGTTTTGCAGGTCAAGGATACCTAGACTTCCGTTTTAAGGATCAAAATGATCCAATAAACCTTACAAGGTCTTACCTATCCTTTGCGAAAGAGTCTTCAACATGTATAAGGGCTTACCCACTTTAATAATGAACTTGAAACCTTTGCCAAGGAGCTCCCATCTTGCAACAAGTCTTTTTCCTTGAAGGAATTACCCACTCTTCTCAAGGATCTTAAACCTTCACCTTCTACTTCACCAAGGAGATGCTTTTACCAACTTTTCTTGAAGAAAGGGATCGAGTAAAGAGAAGGTTGAGAGATTCACAAGGATTACAATGAAGTAGCTCTCTCACAAATAACTATCTCACTCATATGGATGTTTGGATTTGTAAGTAAGAGAGAGAAATGGGCTCTATGTGGATAAATCACTCAACTATACTAAGTGCAAAAGAGGAAAACTTGGGATGAAGCTCAAGGGTTCCTATTTATAGTTAGGGATGTCCACTAGATACTATAAGAACTTGGAAATGAATTCTAGTTGTTTGGGGTGTTGTGACGGATCTATTTTTGATCTTTACACACTCCAACGGCTAGAATCACTTTTTCTGCACACTCCGTACAGTGCAGTCGGTTGAGTTTCAATAAAGATAAGTCAACTGATTGTACTATTCAAAAAATGATTTTGAGTTGTCGGCCAAGTTTATCTTGGATGAAACTCGACCGATGGCTTAAAATCACTTTATCTACACAGGGTGTTGTTCGATTTTGGTCTAGGACAAACTCGACACTGAGTTTATCCTGGATGAAACTCAACCGATGGCTTAAAATCACTTTGTGTGTACAGGGCGTCGGTCTATTTTCTAAGAAGGAAACTCGGCCGAACAGACTGCATGTGATGTATTTTGAAAATTGTCATTAAAGTGCTTAAATATTCGAATTAAGTCTCCTGATTTTTTTCTCATCTTAATTATAAGTCATAACATCAATACAAATGATTACAAAAATTGTCCTAAACCGTTTAGGGTGTTTTCCACAAAAGTTCATTTGCATTAATTTTGACTTGTATTGGATCAAGCTAGGGCTTGATTGAATTGGTGCTTTTCATGTACCTACTACCTGAAATTAATCTCAAAAGACATATCAGATACATATGAATGGAATGGTTAAGTCATCATCAAAATATGGACAATGTATAACTGTTAGGTCAACATTCTCCCCCTTTTTATAGATGACAAACCATTCCTCAACATATTGAAAAGGACTTTATAATTAAACTTTTACCTTGTGAATTATAAGGGGATACATGAATGAACAATAGAAATTGATCCCCCCTCCGATCATGAGTACCTTTTCCTATAGTTAGTTTCTTTAAAAGGAAACCATATCACATATATACTATTGAGTCCTCTTACATAGTCACAAGATATATTATAAAATTTAACTAGAAAAGTATAACAATTTAATATTAACTGAGCTCACTTCTCCCATGTAGTACTTGAGCTTGAGCTTTTTCTCCACTTTGTCATTTCAAAAAGGCAGGGGGGTTAGAAGAGCTAAAAACACAGGTCTTATCCATAGGCACAAACAACACAAGCAACCACAAAAAACAAGCACCAAACAACCAATCAGAGATAACAAATATACTAGAGTCATAATCAAAATATGAAAGAAAATACCCAAAACTCATAAGATATAACCAAGAATAGATTTAAGGTACATAATATTAGATCACAACAAAAGATATGTCCTCTCTACATGAAAACTACAAAATAGCGAAAAACAACGAGATATGAAAGTAGTACGCCTCAGATACAATACCCAAAAGTTCAGTACATGATAATATACAAAAATATATTTATACTTATGTATATGAGAACCCTATAGACTAAGAACTAAACATCTAGGGCATCTATGTCAAGGTCCTCATCACCATCTAGTTGGTAGTCCTCATTTCCATTAGAAGGTGCATCTGGGACAACTTGTGTGTCCTCACCACCATCTCCATCATCATTAGAGCCGTCATCACCATCTTCACCTTCATCCTCATCATCACCATCTTCAACGTCTTCATCTTCCATCTCCTCATCCTTAGGAGGTCCAAAAGAGCGAGTGGCAGGCCACTTGGCATGTTCCTCCACCCAAGACATACCACAAGTAGCTGGGGCATTTGCTTGCTCAAAGTTGGGTGTTGAAATCCCATCAAAAGCTAGCAAGCAATGTGGCAGCAACGCTAACTGGAAGAACAAGAGACTGATAGGAAGTAGGGATAGGTCCACCATCAAAGGTAGGGGGCACAACATAAATAGTAGGGTGGTGATCTGAGTAGAATTGTCTGTATGCATAGGAAGCATAGTCAACACCTGGGTAGGGCTGGTAGGTGGGGTAGGGATGGGTGCAGTGTTGGTTATGTATGCCCACAGAGCCAGTCATAAGATGATTGTAATGGAATATCATGTAAAATGATTTTATTATTAATAAAAGGCAAGCTTCCAATTTATTCTGTTTAATTCAGTTATGAGATAATGATGTAACATTGTAAATATCTAGAGAATTATACCACTCAATGATGTATGTATTCAAGTTACTACCCTTGTGGATGAGATCATATAGTTGTTAAGAGTACATATAAATATTCTCATTATGTCACTGATTGGCTATTATTGTGGAAGGTTGATAGACAACAATAACACATAAGATCAAAGTGTGAGTTGGTTGATGACTAAATCTCATTAGTCATGATATGGAAATATCAAACAAGCACACAAATACATATTAGAGAACAGTGTATCAGACAAGCCCTTGGTGAGACTAACACATGGAAGCCATCATCATGGAAATCATAGTCAAGTCTCAGAGTGATGGTGGTGATTGTGGTTCTTAGACCTGAAATCACTACACTCAACACATGCCGTTGGGTACACTTTAACATCATCAAACACCGTCCTAAAACATGGATTGTTATAACAGTGATGATTGGGTGACTTTGATACACGGGGATTGACTGTGAGTGATAGATGTGGGATTTGTCCCTCCTACTAGAGTGTGATGTCCTAGGCCTCTTGATTGCGAGACTGAGAAATGCATGACTATGCACATGTGAGTCAATATGTGATATTGAGCTTACATATATCTCAGACAGTCTGCTCTTGGTTCAAGAAATAGGATTGAATAATAATGAGGTGACTGCTCGATGCCTCTAGTTCGATCTGGACATCAGAGATAAAGGAACTATACAAACACTGCAACACCATACATAAAGTGTAGGTTGAAGTTGTTCCCCAACTTCTCATTTACTTGGATAGCATTGATGTGCAACTAGGAACCACTCATTGCTTGTTATGTCACAAGTTGTTATGGACATTCACTTCCAACATGATATGGGACCTATAGGGTCACACACATATGGCTCAACCTATAAGAGGAGTTCAATCTCAAATGACAATTGAATTAAGTACTAAAGTATTTATGTACTTGATTCATGCAATAAATAGGCTGACAACACTACCAAATGCCCATCTCAAGTGTTGAGACAGCTGTTTGGAAGTGCCAAACGGCCGTCTCAAGTGTTGATATGGGCGTCCGGGGAGTCAGGCCTATTATCAGTTTGAATTGGCTAAGAAAGTTAACTGACCAAATAGACCGGCTCGGTGAACCGAGATGACTGTCTTGTATGGGCGAGATGGTTTGGTTCAGCAAAGGGAAGGTTATAGATATTTCCTAATTCATTTGAGTTGTACATTACTTGTTGTTTAAGGAAATTAATATGGGATATTAATTAGAAACAAAATTGCAATTTTGTGTACAACTAGGAAACAACCAAATGACCATAATGGGCTATGCCAAATGACCATCTGGGTTGCCAGACGACTGTCTGGGCTGTCACAGGTTGCTAAATTCCAGAAATTATTACAAACATTTGAGATCTTTCAGTCCATTCCACTCCCACATCGACTGGGAACCTGGACCCAAACCCCGCCTATAAAGAGAGGGGTACTGGGAGCTTCCCAATGAACAACATAAACAATTGAGAAATAGTTTCTCTGACAAATGTTGTCCTCTCAGGTTGTGGTAACCATGAGAGACCAGGCAAGTTCTACCCGACTAGGGAGGGATAGCCAAGGGAGAGAACAACTAAGATCATTGTTGTGGGAGAGCAAGTTGGTGACTAGTACACCAATTGGAGGTATGACACCTTCCTGATTGTTCTAGCAGGACGACAAGAGTTCTAGGTGGTCCATATAAACTACCATAGGGTGGGAGGCTGTTGTCTGTCTCTAGGAGGGCAACATCAACCAGCTATCTGTGAAAAAAGGATCTGTTGAAGAAGATGAGGTTTGTGGCTGCAGTCCATGGTGCAGAGCAGTTGGTGCACTAGTCAGACGATTCTCAGTGCAACCAAGATTCATAAGTTGTACATCTGTGATGACGAGGATTGTCCCTGGACTTGCTCCAAGGCCAGGTATATCTTCGAAACTATCCTTCCTACATTATAATAATTGATGCAATCCGCAGGTTAAGGGAAATATGGTACATAAATTTTTTATTTGCACTGTGTGCTCTTTAGCTATATTTCCCTATCGTGGTATCAGAGCCAATGTCAATTTACTATATTATGGGATAATTGATATGATCACATTTTGTTTTTTCATTCTTTTATTGCATGCAATGTGAATAATATCTTGTAAAATACAAATACCATGATAGTCCCAAACTAATATATATATATATATATATATATATATATATATATATATATATATATATATATATATATATAGTCAGGCTAGAATACACTAGAGTGTACAGATTATGCCGTACACCTCAATGGTGTTTGCCTATCTAGACCTAATGTTTCTAAAATCCAATCCATTGATCTTCATGGTTACAATAATAATAGGCCACATACAAAATTTGAGCTCATTTGGATGAGTGTAAGTCACTCATGTAAGGACAACAAAATCGACGCACAAAACTAATTTGAAATGCATGATTCTTGCCTCCTTTAGATGCATGACTTATAAGTATCCAAATGAGCTAAAATTTATTATAAAGTATGTTATTAAGATATTTAAGAAGATCAGCGGTTTAGAATTTTCAAAAAGTTACTGCATCTTTAAAAATGACTAAGGTGTACGGTGCCTCCGGTACACTCGAGTGTACACTAGCCTGACTCTCTCTCTCTCTCTCTCTCTCTATATATATATATATATATATAGAGTCAGGATGGAATACACTCAAGTGTATCCGGAGCAGAATACACTCAAGTAGTTTTCTATGATGCAAGTTTTTTTAAATCTAATCTGTTGATCTTCTTAAACGTCATGTGAATAGCTCAAATATAAAATTTGAGCCCATTTGGACAGTTATAGGTCATGCTATGAAGACCAAAAAAATTATGCATTTCAAATTAGTTTTATGCGTCAATTTTGTTACCCTCAGATGAGTGACTTATACTCATCCAAATGAGCTCAAAATTTTCATAATCCTAATTATAGTATAACAATGAAGATCAATGGTTTAAATTTTGTAAAAAATAGTCTTGATATGCAAACACCACTTGAGTGTAGTGTGCGATCTTTACACTCGAGTGTATTCTAGCCTGACTCTCTCTCTCTTATATATATTATATATATATATATATATATATATATATATATATATATATATATATATATATATATGCAATTTACACACGTCTCCCTAAAAGAAATTTTGATGGTGGATGTGTAGCATGGTTATGGCCAATAATCCAGATTATCTGTACATGGTTGTATGATTAGTTGATCCTCTTATATTGGTATGTGTATCGAGCCTCTATCTTTTTTCCCCATTTAAAGTTAATTCTTCCCTACCCTTGCTCCCATGGAATGTAACTTGAGGTTTTTAAATAATTATGTAAACGTAGGATAGTTTACTTTCTATTATGATGAAGAAGAAGATGTTCCAAAGACGAGAAGACTGACTAAAGGACCATGGAGGACCAAGAGGATGAGTCAGACCGATCGCTTGGCATTCCCGATCGATCTGTTGGAGGAGCCAACATATGGTAGGAAGAAGGACCATACGACTAGTGAGACAATCAAATAACTGCCCAAGAGGCGAGCCAACCAATTCAAAGGTTGAACCAATCAACGTAGATTGGCAAGCACAAATCTTCATCAAAAATAGGTTTCTACATGTGATGTAGACCTAGATGATGTAATTCCTTGTGTCATCAAGGAATTACATTATATTGGCCATAACCATCACTTTTGTTTCTTGCATGTTTTCTTTGTGGGATATAGCATATATATGATACATACTATATATGTGGTGATTGGATAAAGTATATGTATTTATATAAACTCCCTCAATTAAAATATTAAGTCTTAGATGCCTTCCATTACCAATACACATGAAAAACTTGACCGACCAAGTGTAGATTTGCACAAATCATGGTGCACCATCTATCTCGTGGAAGTGTGATGGTAGATATGTAGATTTGCACAAAGCATGGTGCGTACCTCTCATATTGGATATTGGGTCAAGCTTAACTAATGACTTGGAGAGCCCAAGCCCAGATGCATGCAAATGATAATGGAAAAGAGTTGCACATATCATCTATTCTAGAGTTGCATGTGAAGCAATTGGCATGATAGCCTACCTAAATAGTCAGGTTGTGTGCGATCAGCAAAAGCTGACTCATGACTTGATGAAATAAGGATCTTGGCCCGCTAGGATATTGTATGCTGCAATATTCCAAATTGATATTGAGGGCCATCAATTTGAATAAAATAGTGGGAGTCATAATAATTAAAGACCTAATTAATATCCTCAACATTTTCAAATCAAATAAAACCAAAAATGGTTTTTAACAAATGCAAACTTTCTCTTGTAGAATCAAATGACGAAAAAAATCCAATTTGTTGTTGGTCCTAAAGAAGGACAAACTTGATAGGATAAATTTCTATGAATGGTTTTGGACTTTGAGAAGGGTTCTCAATGAAGAGTGCAAGCTCTATGTCCTTGACAAACCAATGCCTGAAATACCTCCTCCTGATGCACCTAGGGCACAAGTGGATTCTTACTAGAAGCATGCCAATGATGCCTTAGAGATAAAGTACCTTATGCTTAGCTGCATGAACTCTGAGTTGCACGAGTAGTTCCAAGACATGAGTGTTCTTGAGATGGTAACACATATTAAGAAAGTTACACTTGGTCATGACAAGAAATAAAGGGGTGCTATCTTAAATGTGCTACTTGAGTCAAAACTGACAAAGGGATCCTCAGTAGAAGAACATGTGCTCAATATGATTGGACATGTGTATCATCTTGAAGAACTTGGATTCACCTTGAGCCAAGAGTTGGCCATTTATATGATTCCAAGGACTATGCTTGAATCATATAGCCACTTTATTGCATGTTACCATGTGAATAATATGTCTGGACAGATGTCAGGCTTTCTTGCCATGTTGATTCTTGTTGAAGCAAAATTGAAGAAGGACAAGCCCGTGATGGTGATCAGTGAGGCTGAGTTCAAGGATCAAAGCAAGATCGAGAAGAGTATTGAGGTCAAGCCTAAATCCACATCTTCAACAATCAAGATAAGGACAAAGAGAAGTGCAAGAGGATCTCATGCTTTGTACTTGAAGGCTTTCAAGAAGTAGAAAATGGGGATGGTGATCCCCACTTTAGGTATATATTTTATAGAGATAAATCTATCTACTTCATCATAATGGGTATTAGATACCAGATATGAATCTCACATGTGTTCTCATATGCAGGATCTGAAAATAAGTAGGCCTTTGGAAAAAGGTGAGGTGGAACTGTGAGTTCCTAATGGTGTAAGAGTTGCGGCTAGAAAAATTGGAACATATAGTATATCTCTGCTCTTGAGACTTGTAATAGAGTTAAAGGACTACTATTATGTACCTGATATAAATATAAACATCATTTATATATATTTTTTGGACAAGGATGCATTTGAATTCCAAATTAAAAGTGGTCGATGTTCTATTTCAAAAGATCAAAATTTTTATGGCAGTGTCCCAATGTCTTATGGTCTTTACTTGTTAGATCTAAAGACAAATGTCTGTAATGTTAATACCAAAAGACTAAATCTCAAAAACTCAAACAAAACATACCTTTGGAATTGTCATCTAGGGCACATAAATGAGAATCACATATCTAGACTCCATAAAGATGGCTATTTGGGCTCTTTTGATTTTGAATCAATAGAGACACACAAATTTTGTTTGTTGAGAAAGATGGCTAAGACCCCTTTCACGGGTTAGAATGAGAGGGATAGTGATCTATTAGGACTCATACATACTGATGTGTATGGACCTTTTAGAACAATTGCTAGAGGCGGGTATCAATACTTCATTTCCTTCACTGATGACTTTAGTAGGTATGGCTATTTTTATTTAATGAAACATAAGTCAAAAGCTCTTCAAAAGTTCAAGGAGTTTATGAATGAAGTACAAAACCAACTTGGTAAAAGTATTAAGTCACTTCATTTTGATCTAGGTGGAGAATAGTTAAACTAAGAGTTTGAGGACGTTCTAAGAGCCCATGGGATTGTATCCCAGTGGACTCCACCTAGAACACCTCAACATAACATTGTATCTGAAATAAGGAATCACACATTACTGGGCATGGTATGATTGGTGATGAGTTTAGTTGAGCTTTCAACAACATTCTGGGAGTATGCTCTACAAACCACCATGTTTACACTAAATTGAGTACCATATAAGTCAGTTCTGAAGACACCATATGAAATATGGATTGGGAAGCATCCCAAAATGTCTTTTATGAGGATTTGGGGTTGTGAAGATTATGGCAAGAAAATATTTCTTGAAAATATTTGCCCTAGATATGAAAAGTGTTATTTTGTTGGATATACCAAAGAGACTGTGGGATACTACTTGTATAATCCATCTGACAACAAAGTGTTTTTCTAGAGATATTGCATTCCTAGAAAAGGAATTTATTTCCAAAAGAATCAGTGGGAGACAAGTGGAACTTGAAGAGGTTCGAGACCAACAAGAAAACATTGAACCATTAGATGTACAAGAGGATCCTAAAGATTCACAAAGCATTGTGGAGTCTCAAATTCCTCAAGTAACATGGGAACCTTGTAGATCAAATAGGACATGCCTTGAACCTAAAAGATTTGGATATCTTGTAACTCAGGAAGGAAGTGAATGGGTCATAGATGATGAGCCAATTTCCTATCAAGATGCTATAGAGGGACTAGAGTCTGAGAAATGGCTTGAGGCCATGAGATCTGAGATGTAATCCATGTATACCAACAAAGTATGGACTTTTGTGGATATACCTGAAGGGGTAAAACCCATAGGGTGCAAGTGGGTCTTTAAGAAGAAGACCGACATGGATGGAAAGTTCAAGGCTATAAGGGCAGATTGGTTGTAAAGGGTTTTAGACAAGTTCAAGGTGTTGACTATGATGGAACCTTTTCACCAGTGGCCATGGTTAAGTCCATGAGGATCATGCTTTCTATTGCAACGTATCATGACTATGAGATTTGGTAGATGGATGTTAAAAAACATTCCTTAATGGAAATTTACTCAAGGATGTGTATATGACATAGCCTGAGGGTTTTATCAATTCAAAGGAGGTAAATAAAGTCTGAAGCAAGCATCTCGAAGTAGGAATCTTCATTTTGATGAGACATTCAAAGTTTTGTCTTTATTCAAAATGAAGATGAACCTTGTGTGTACAAGAAGGTTAGGGGGAGCATAGTGACATTCCTCATATTGTATGTAGATGACATAATATTGATGGGGAATGACATCCCTACTTTACAAAAGGTAAAGGCATGGCTTGCAAATACATTCTCTTTTAAAGACTTGGGAGAAGCATCCTACATCTTGGGGATAAAGATCTATAGAGATAGATCCAGAAGGCTTCTTAGACTAAGTTAGAGAACATACATTGATAAAGTGTAGAAGCGGTTCAACATGGAGAACTCAAAGAGAGGAAACCTGCCTACACGTCATGGTGTCCCCATCTCTAGAGCTTCATGTACCCGTTCTTGTGAAGAAAGGTAACACATGAGTGTGATTCCATATGCCTCATTACCCATCCATACATCTCGTATGCCTTAAGCATGATTAGCAGATATCAGTCAGATCTAGGTGATGCTCAGTGGATAGCCATGAAGAACATCCTCAAGTACTTTAGAAGGACTAAGGATTAGTTCTTAGTCTACAACGGAGAGGAAGAGTTGGTGGTAAAGGGTTACACTGATGCAAGCTTCCAGAGTGAGCAGGATGATTATCAGTCATAATTAGGATTCATGTTCTTCCTTAACAATGGAGCTATAAGCTGGGAGAGTTCCAAATAAGAGACAATTTCGGATTCTACATTAGAGGCCGAGTATATTGTTGCATCGAGTACAGAAAAGGAGACTGTATGGATCAAGAAGTTCATTGCAGAACTTGGGGCCGTTCCAAGCATCAACGAGGCAATCAAGCTATATTGTGACAACAATAGAGCTATTGCACAAGCTAAGAAACCCAGATCGCATCAACACTCAAAGCATATACAAAGGTGGTTCCATATCATATAAGAGATCATATATCAAGTAGATGTAAGATTTGCAAATTACCAACTGAGAAAAATGTTGTTGATCCCTTGACTAAGGTACTTTCACAACAAAAGCATGATGGCCATGTAAGATCAATTGGAATATGATTTGTAGGTGATTGGCTCTAAGTGCAAGTGGGAGTCTGTAGGTTATGTGTACCCAGAGAGCCAATCATATGATGATTGTAATGGCATATCATGTAAAATGATTTGATTATTTATAAAAGGCAAGCTTCCAATTTATTCTGTTTAATTCTGTTATGATATAATGATATAACATTATAAATGTTGAGAGAATTGCATTACTCAATGACATATGTATTCAGGTTACTACCCTTATGGATAAGATCATATGGATGTTAAGAGTACATATGCATATTCTCATTATATCCTTGATTGGTTGTTATTGTGGAAGGTTGATAAACAACAGTAACACATAAGATCAGAGTGTGAGTTGGTTGATGACTAAATCTCATTAGTCATGATATGGCATTATCAAGCCAAGCACACAAATACATTTTAGAGAATAGTGTATCGGACAGACCCACTGTGAGATTGACACATGGAATCCATCATCACGGAAGTCATAGTCAGGTCTCATAGTGATGGTGGTGGTTGTGGTTCTTAGACCTAAAATCACTACACTCAACACATGTCGTTGGGTACACTTTGACATCATCAAAAGCAATCCTAAAACATGAATTGTTATAACAGTGATGATTGGGTGAATTTAACACATGGAGATTGACTGTGAGTGATAGATATGGGATTTATCCCTTCTAGTGGAGTGTGGTGTCCTAGGCCTCTTGATCAGCGAGACTAAGAAATTCATGGCCATGCACATGTGAGTCAATATGTGATATTGAGCTTACATATATCTATAACAATATGCTCTTGGTTCAAGAAACATGATTGAATAATAATGAGGGTGATTTCTCCATGCCTCTAGTTCTATCTGGACATCAGTGACAAAGGAACTATACAAACACTGCAACACCATACCCAAATTGTAGGTTGAAGTTGTTCCCCAACTTTCCATTTACTTGGGTAGCATTGATGTGTGACTAGGCACCACTCATTGATTGTGATGTCATAAGTTGTTATGGACATTCATTACCAACGTAATATGGGACCTATAGGGTCACAAACATAGGGATCAACCTAGAAGAGGAGTTCAATCTCAAATGACAATCGAATTAAGTACTAAAGTGTTTAGGTATTTGATTCACACAACAAACAGGCTGACAACACTGCCAAACACCCATCTCAAGTGTTGAGACGGTTGTCTGGAAGTGATAAACGGTTGTCTTAAGTGTTGAGACAGGCGTCTGGGGAGTCAGGCCTTTTATGAGGTTGAATTGGCTAAGGGGAGTGAACCGACCAAACGGACTGGCTCAAATTGGGTCACCAAAAAACCATCTAGGTGAGCATAGATGACCGTCTCACATGGGTGAGATGGTCCGATTTGGCCAAGGGAAGGTTCTAGATATTTCCTAATTTTTTTGAGTTGCACATTACTTGTTGTGCAAGAAAATTAACATGGGATATGAATTGGAAATGAATTTTCAATTTTGTGTACAACTGGGAAACAACCAAACGACCATCTAGTATGTTCCAAACATACGTTTGGGTTGCTAGATGACCGTCTGGGCTATTGTAGGTTTTGAAAATTCTATAATTGTTGTGGAAATTTGAGATCTTTCGGTACCTTCCACTCCCTCATCGACTAGAAACCTGGACCCAAACCCCGCCTATAAATAGAGGGGTACTGGGGGCTTCCTAGAGAACAACATAGACTATTAAGAAATAGTTGCTCTGACAAAATTTATCCTCTCTAGTTGTGGTAACCTCAAATCTTAGGAAAGTCCTACCCGACTAGGGAGGGATAGCCAAGGGAGAGAGCAACTGATATCATTATTGTGGGAGAGTAAGTTGGTGACTAGTACACCAACGGGAGGGATAAATCCTTCTAGATTATTCTTGTAGGACAACAAGAGTTCTAGGCGGTATGTGTGGACTACCATAGAGGCGGGAGGTCGTTGTCTCTGCTAGGAGGACAACGTCAATCAGAAATCTATGACAAGAGGAGCTATTAAGAAGGTGAGGTTCGTGACTGCAGTATGTGGTGCAGACCAGTAGCTACAGTAGTCAGACGAGTCCCAGTGTAACTAAGATTCAGAAGTTACACATCTGCGATGACAAGGTTTTTTGCCGGACTTGCTCCAGGACCAGGTATATCCTCGAAACCATCATTCATGTATTATAGTAATTGACGCGATCCGCTGGTTATGGAGAATATGGTATATAAAATTTTTGTTTCCGTTGCCTGCTCTGTAGCCATATTTCCCTACATGCATGATAAGTTCATGTTTGATATGATTTGAACTAAATCTTGGTGAAGGTGGTCCTGAACTTAGAGGTTGTACGCCTGCTAGTGTATCATGTAGCCCATCAGGGTTTCATTTGACATTGAGAGCAAGGCACAATCAGGTCTAGGAGGAGGTGGAGGAGCCTGGGTGGATGTAGAAGCACCAGGTGTGGTAGAGGAGGTATGATGTAAATACTTCTTGACAGTGGTTTCACTGATGTAAACAAATTTCCTATTGGCTTTGTATCTAAGATCATGGAAAAAGGATATCTCAGTATTGTGAGCAAACAAATTTCCATTTGACTTTGACATCATTTAGGAGAGAGTACATTAGCACAATAATGTTCTCTACTATACTCATTTGATTTTTCTTTGGGTGGATATTACAGTTGACTACTAATATAATGAGGCGAGTCTTGATGTCAAGGGAAGAAGAAGGAAAGATGGATTTCTTTTGATAGGGGACATCAGGTTTCTTCAGGAACTTGTGGAAGTTAGGTAGGGTAAGCTCAGGTTCAAAAATTTTGTAGAGCTTCTCGGGGTCAAGAAGGTCAAGATACTAGTGATAGGAGGTCAACCATGTATATGAGATGTTGCTACCATTGAAGTAAGAATTCAAGGAATCCTTAGAGATGGTATATGGTGCCTCCTACAAAGCAACTCATATTCATCCGAGTTGTCATCTTTTTAGTCATCCTGATACTCCAAAGTTGTATATGTCATGTACATATCTATACATTAACTAAGGAAAGTTACAACTTTATTTACAAGAAAAAAATATACATATTATGAGAAAAAAATTAGTTACCAAAAACACCATAAAACATTTAGGACGCACTCAAGTACATGTTATTTTGGTTTATATGTCTAACTAATTAAAGAAAAAAATATACATAGATTGAATATGATTCTAATAATTGAAAATGTTCTATTAAAAAATTACTACTTAAACATCATTCATATTAAAATTACCACCACAATTTTTTGTAAAATGATTTCCTCTATGCATGTAAGGAAAATTAATGACTTGTGCACCATAATCATAACAATATGGTCCACTTCTTAGCAGGCTTCATAATAGAATGATCATTATTGTGTAAATGCTTAATGGACATGCACCACTTGCCTTAGAATAGATGAAATCTTTATCCCATACTCCTACACACAACTAAACTCCTAAAACATGATCAACATACATTAAAACCAAACATAGAGAGCCCAATTCACCTTGGTATTCATTAGATATCTTATTATCCCTCTTAGGGTTTATTATATGTCTTTAGGGTCTATACTTAACTTAAATAATACATATATTTAGTACTCATAAAACCTCTTATGTGGGATGAAGAGAGAAACAAATCATCTCTCCACTCCCACACCCATCACAGACATCAGATACCTAAAGGGTGGCAAATCACAACATACTTGCCCATGTGGTTCGAACATGGGCATACTTTGTTGTTTATAGCGCATAAAATGTCAAACATGTTACATACTGATAATGATAATCATAATGCAAATTGTTTTGTGCTTATTAATCATACAATTAATCATAATGATATATTTGACATCATATTTATACAATCTCCTATTACATTCTGGTCATAATTGCTTATTTCTTTTTGAATTTTATTTACAAAGCTAACTACTAGATTGATTTTGAAGTGTTTTGGAGATGATAGACATTGGGATGTTCTGACAATAATTATTACTAACCTATAGACATGTATGTTGAGAAACTTGAACTTCCAAAAATGTTAATGTCTGGAGTGAGCTAAGTCATTTGTTATAGAATTGATAGTTCACTTTTGATTTGGATCCTCCACATTCTCCCTCCTTCCTTAAACATTTGCATTGAATAACATTGTAGTAAAGAGGTGTACCCTTTCTTACTAATGTCTATTGCCTCCTCTTTGTACTCCTTGCTTCTTGTAGACTAAAATCCTTGGAAAACAAGTGTACAGCTATTGTGGTCACAATGGTGCTCCATCCTCTTGTTTGGTGTCTGACTTCTATATTTTCCCTTGATTTTTCAATTGATTGAAAACTTATGCGACCGTTCACTTCTCCCTGTTATATATTCGATTTACCAAACATCGATGAACTTCACCCAAAATGTCTTTTAGTCAGAGTGTAAAGCAACGCACTTATATATTTGCATAGAGGTCTATTACAGCTTCACATGCATCATCAAAATCGAAAAATTCTGAAAGAGTCTCATATTAGATCTCAAACAAACCATAACTAGATTACCACTTTACCTTAATTACTTTTCTCACTATAAAGTAATATAAAATCTTAAGATTTTTTTCTTGCATGCATAATATGAACCATTATCCTATCCACAAGGAATCACCATATAATAGGTAACCAATTTGAAGCTACATTTATTTAAAATAGCCTAAATTAATTTGATACACCTCCATAAAAAATATTTTCTAAGTCATATATGAGTTGTAGAAGTTCCATAACATCCTTCCATCACATAAAGTTGACATAATAAAGTCATATGTATACATTGAGTATAGTTCTCTAAAAAATCCTCAACCATTTAATAAGCCATAAAGAAAAATATAATGTGCTACTCTTGTGTTGTTTGGTACATAATTTTTTCTTTATTAAATTAACTTTGAATCCAACCAAATTTGACCATTTATTATTTTTCATTTGGGAAACATCAATTTTCAACTACACTGATAGTTTCTAGTTTTTTGACTGATGAAGTTATCTATTGCTAGATTATGCACAATTCTAGCATTTTTTAAATGAAATGACACAGAAATTTAAATTTTTTTTTTCATTGTTGGATCAGTAAAAAAAGTCCAAACAAATCTAGTATATTTTAGTGGTTGATTATACTTTTACCATTTATGGTCAAGTAATGTTAATTGGGCTTTGTGTCTAGTAGACATTACTTTGATTATACTTAGGTCATATTGGATTTTCATAATTAGTTTGATATTTTGAAAAGTAATATTAAGATTTGGGTGTTTTGGACCAGAGTAAATACCACATGCGTGCTATATGTCATGATTAGGTGCCTCAAAATGTAAGATTGCAACTATGAAGGATATTTTAATTAATTACAGATGAATCATGAAAACCACAATTTGTTTTGCTTCTATATAGTTCATTTATGTAACATTACCTTTTACCAAGTTATTAGTAAACATAGAGGCACTATAATTTCCCAAATACAGGAGTCAATTTATTCTTTAACATAGCAAATTGTAACTTAGTTTTAATTTACATAGTTTACCCATGCTTATGTTTTTAGTAATTAGCAACTATTTGTGTATTACACACTTGCAAATTAAAGTGTAATATAGCTTAGAAATCTTTTTTCATGTAGATTGAATCAATCCTGTTGGCATTCTTATTCAATCCTAGTAATGAATATCTCGAAATAAATAACATACCATTTTATTAAATGTCTCAAATCATTTTCTTTAAATTTTTCTCCATTCAGCTACATTTTATTGCTTGGAGTAACTTAAACGCGTTCATACATGTTTAAGACATTACTTAATAAGTGTCAATACAACATATGTTTTTAAAATAGTAATAGAAGATATGGAAAGAAAAGTGCTGAATTACACGACGCAACAAAACTTAGATATGGGAAACTTTGAATGCAACATTCTTACTAAAAAATAGTTCATCATGGAATCTTTGATAACTAGGCGATTGAGCATGACAGTGTGTCGTAAAAACGGTGTCTAGCTGCAAGAAGCTTGTTTATACGATATAAGTATTAACCTTTCTTTAACATATTTCTTTGTCGAGTTACCTACTTTTTTGTCATTCATACTACTTTATCATTCTTACCCATTTCATTGGCAGACCGCATGCAATGTTGAGTTAGCTATAAGTAACTCAGATTAGTGTAGGATTGCCCCAATTAATTCGTAATTTGAAGAAACCATGAAAAATCGTTTATCTACTCTCAATTCCCACATTATTAATTTACTAATTCTATAATATATTTAAATACTCTCTATTTTCCCTTCATTTTCAGTCAATCTGTACCTGCTATCAGTTTGTTAACTTTTGAATATCAAGCATTTCATGATAGTTAAACATCTTGAACAAGGCATCCCAAGTTTGGGCGGACTTTGAGGCAGCAAGGTTATACCCCTTATATAAAGAAAAGTGTTAAACAAGGGCTGCCAGAAAGAAATGTTTTTTAAGAAGATTGTTATAATTTAAAATCATTACAGTAATCGTCTATGCCTTCGATAGTACTCGTGCCGCCTCCATCATTTTGTTTTCTTGACTTTCATGAACACGCCACCTATCGTTTGTGCTTTGATGACAGTTATGTAAAAATGTAACGTGCTACCGTTATCACGTACATCTTTGTGTTTGTAGAAAATGTTCGTTCTAAGTCCAACGAGGTAACGACAGAAGAAATTGCCTTATGCCTTCAAAGTCGCCAAAGAAAACAAGGTCTCTAGTTCATGTCACAGGGCACATGCCATTCAAATATTAAATATATAATGGCATAATAATTCATAAATAAGAGGCATTAGTCTCTGCAATATGATTTCACATGTAAGGATGCTATTTACCTCTGTAGTATCTCAGCGTGAAAAAAATCATGAGATTGTAAATAAATCACTGTAGCATGGTAAGAGAAGTAATTTTTTGATGTCTCAACCAACAAATTCATAACATATAATTAGATGTGCCCACGGTATACGTATGATGACAAATGTTTGTAATACAAAACATGTCTTACTCTGCAGTATGTCAACTCATACTATCTCATATGCAAGCACACATATAACACACACGCTTCTCAACTACTGTTTCTAACTGTCGCCATTTTTTTTCTCATCGTAAGAAACCGCTCCAGAAACCAACCACAAGGGCACTGTCGTCATTTTTTTCCTCATGGTAAGGAACCGCTCCAGAAACCAACCACAAGGTCATCATAGATATTGGATGGTTTTCGTCCAACGTACGCGCATTTGTTCAGACCACTTGTTTATTTTGGTAATGGTTAAAAAAGAATAACGGTTGTACTTTTAATGTTTTCAAAACAACCATTGTGTCAATGTTAGAAAACAGCTAAATATAGCCATGTAGTGAGGCCATTTAAAAGGATCTTGGTTGTAAACATTTACCATCCAGGAAACATCTAATAAAGGCTACACTTCCTCTTCATTGTAGTTCTTGTCGAATTTGCAGGTGTCCTCGCCATGGCCAACTCTCGTTTGTCCTTGGTCATGGCGATCCTGGCCTGTATGGTGCTTGTTGAAGTAAGCCGAGCTCGAAATGACGTTGACAACCTAAATGACGGGATAAAGCATGTGGGCGCACCCACGTCAACACCGACACCTTGCACCGATAAGCGTTTCTGTGATTTGAACAAGATGCATGACCAAGAGAATCAAGAAGAGGAGTCTGTTACGGTCGATACACCTAAGGAGGCAGGTTCACTAAGTACAGAAATTGACGCAGGCTATGGTGGGGACATCGAAAGGGATTTGGTTGTCCTGGGGCATTAAATTAGAATTGCTCATATTGCATGTCATTGGAAACTTATATTCCAGATTTATGTAACCATGACAAGAATATCCGATTCTTAATGTTATTGAGGAAATTTCGGCCACAACAGTGTTAATTTTACTTAAACAAATCACCATGCTTTTTATGTTTTCTGCTTTAAATCAAACGGAATCCCCAAAGATGAACATAAATGGTGCCGATATTATCTTTGTTATGGATGCCAATATTGCTACAATATTTGTTCTACATAAGCCGTACCAGTGTCACATAACCAAATCCAAATTCGTTGTTCCGAATTTTATCATATTGATTGGAGTGTATATAACATATATAAAATATCTTAATCACATCCGAAATCGATAGGAAACTTAAATGATCACTAGGATAAATCTCCACACAAAATCCAATGTATATCTAACAATCATAAATAACTAAGTCAAAAAGGCAATCGACATAAAGATATGACTATAAGCAATTGCCATCAACCCTCACATGACATATTATGAAAGCACATTACTTCACAGGAACACCAACTGAAACCCCTTTTATTAACTTCATCGAAAAGCTTACAAGATTATTCACGTTCTTGTAAATATTTTATTTTGGTGTCGCTAAATGTTAATAACAACTGATGAGTTAAAAGTAGGATGAAGAAAATGTTTTGGGTCTATGAGACAACCTCACGGCCTCCCCAGGCAAGCTGAGAGCAAGCATGGAAACGTCATCTACAGTCTTAGGACCACACCCCCACGAAACCCTAGGTTATCAATCACGTTCGGGCTGTAGGCTTGTGTTATCATCAACCAAACTTTGGGCCATGTCTCTTTTTACCAAAGGATAGGATAGTATGATCCTACAGAATAGATCATGTTCAAGTGAGGTCATTTGTTCATACACCCATTCAAAATATAATAATGTAAGATATCAAAATCAATTTACAATGAGTAATAGTAAGAAAACACTAGTTAAAAAAATGATCATGTATCTCATCAAATACCCATTGTTCTCTCAGAAAAGTGAGAGTATAGGAACACTCTAGAGGTAAATATATTATTTTTTATTACATCTTAATCAACACATCCTTTTCAGTGCTCTCGTATACCTAAAATATGTGGAGAACCTTGAGTGTGAAATCCATGTTCCAACGATATGATATACCAAGATCTCACGTACTTATCACTTATAGACATATTATTATCAGATTAGTTAAAGGCATATTAATCAATGGGTAGAATATCTCTACATATGGTATATTCACAAATACTTATTCTCTTCACAACCCATATTCAAAAAGTACTAAATCTATATAGAGCATACATAAAATAGATACAAATACCAAATAAGAATCACATAATATACTTATAGGAAAAGAAAAGGATAACAACACACAATGTGATTCACCAAATAAAATCTAAATATATATACTTGTATACTGTCTAGTGAAATCTTCCTAGGAAGCTAATTCAATTGTCATTAAAACATAGTAAAATATGAAACAATAAAGCTTGGTGTTGCCACCCAATTTTATATGTAAAAGGGGGGAAATAGTGTAATGTTTTCACATCGGTGAGAAAACACATTGAACTCGACTCTATCTGAAGGTGGATAAGGAAGAGAATAAAAAATGAGGCCAAAGATAATATTTTGGGATCTTTTTATGAGTGGGAAAGATGTTAGCACCTCTACATCTCCCAATAGTCAGTATTAGACCTTCTTGAAATCTCAAGATAAGGCAATTTCATGTTTGTTTATGAAAAAAATAGTGAAAATTGGTAAAAGGGTTTTTTTTACTTTACAAACCTTTGGGATAGAGAAGGTCGTGGCTTCTTGTCATTTATCTAAAGATCCTATTTTTAGGTTGCAAATCACCTCAGGATATCCCATGGTGGAAGTCCGTTAGGACAGATGCATGCAAAAAAATTGAGAAGACGATGGATAAATAACAATTTGGTGAGGATAAAGATTTGAACCTATCTTAAACAATAAAATCAAATAAGAGTGATTGCATCACATCATAGCACTGCAACTCGAGATAGATATGAGAAACTATAATCATATCAGAGCAGTTATAACCAGATATATAACAAGTTACGAGCAGTTAAAATGAATATATTAAGGCATTTAGAATTACCATTACAAGGCCTAATGACATTTAAAAAAAAGTGTTAATGGGAGGATCGTCTAATCACTTAAAATACTAAAAGTAAAAAGAGGGAGTACTTTTCTTTATGGCTTTAGGAGAGTCATAAGGGATATATCATATGCCTTCACATGCCTCTAGGGTTATGATGGGCAGAGGTGTTGGCAGCCACAGGGGGAATGAACACTTGTCAGGTGGCTTCAGAAACCCTCATTTTCCTGATGTGCATGGCTTGGCTATAGGTGCTGAACAAGTACAAGTAACTCCAAATGTGGATGCAAAACAAGTTTCTTGTGGTATGGATAATGCCCTGATGAATGATACTAATGGTTCCAACCATGAATCTGTTACTGAAACTGTTGATGTGCTTGAACGAACATACAAGGATGCAACAACACACAAGGTTAACATGAACTCCCCACTACTCAAGTTGGTTTCCCTAGAGACCTTGATAGTAGTTGATATCATCATCGATCACAATGGCACTTTTCTCTCAATCATGGTCAATCCAAAACTCTAGCACCTCTCCTAGAACCATAAACATTTGCTTTTGTGGTTAAACTTATAGGGATCAATTTTCTCTTTAATGCATTGGTTATAGGATCCAAATTCTGTGGAAGCAAGCGGAACAATTTAGAGAAACAGACCTTAAGATGGGATATTACATGATCCAACTAGCAAATCATGAAACTTTGTGCGAGCCATGACAGGAAGTCCCTCAACAATCTTCAGAAAATATCTACCAATAACCTAGTCCGCCTCTTTGGTCCCTCTGACCCCATCCCTTGCAAACTCATGGTGTGAGTCCATGTGCCAGATATGCCTGTCTTCCTTTACATAAATCAATTTTTGGCAAACATCAATGACCTAATAGAGAAGACTATCAAGATTAATACTTACACACTATTAGGTGACCATGGGAAATTCACAACACCGGATGTGGAGCTTGAGACTACAAAGCCAATGTTGTTGATGATTTATCTCATTGGAGAATACAATAGGATCGAGTATGAGAACCTACCTATGGTATGTCTGTATTGCAGAAGGGTTGGCCAAACGAATGCAAATTGCATGTTTGTCCCCTCATTCACTTACAGACCCATCTTCATCTTCCAATCCGATGTTGACAACCCCATTCACATAGTCAATGAGATTCACACCAAGAAGTCAGAAGGATGCCCTCTTCCAAACAAGAGGGACAATTCTAACTAGTGGGAAGGGGCAAGGACAAGACAACAAGAAACAACAAACCCAATCACCATTGATTGAGAAAATTCCCTCAAACTTGCCAGATTAGAAAGGTAGGAAGTGGGAACTGTGAAGGACCATAAACATCCACATTTTACTCAACATCATTACATGTACCATTGATCAGGCCTGGCTGATTCCCACATGGTCCAAATCCCAAAGACCCAACAACCTCATCTCTATAGTGACTTTCAGCCCATATCCCTAAATATTTCTTTCTTTGATATTATATTGATGATCCTCATTGAATCAAACCTTACCTCATTATCAATATATCTCCAGTTTCATCCCATGAAGATGCATTAGAGGTAACATATTTCTAGTTTAGGAAGTCATACATTCTATGAAGAATAAGACCTCATTTGAAAGATGGGTTAGCGTCAAACTTGATCTAGCCAAGGCCTTTGATCTCATGCTTTGTTCATTTGTATATGATACCCTTTCAAGAATTGGCTTCCAGAGAAGACTTTGTCTTTTATCATGCAAATTATAACAAGTGGGACATTGGTCCTATAGAAGGGTGACCCCATGGAAGCCTTAAAATCCTCATAGGGAGAACATCAAGGAAATCCTATTATCCCTTATGTCTTTATATTATGTATGGAACACCTAAGGTAGGCCATTACACAATTTGTACTGGAAGGTAATTGGAGGCTCCTTGGTCTCACATGAAATGGTACACCACTCTCTCATTTGATGTTTGTGGATGACATTATTCTCATGGCTAAAGTATCTAATAAAAAAGTTATGGACATGAATAAGGCTTTCAAGGACTTTGCACGAGTCGCATGCCATACTATTTCTATGAATGGTTGGTATGTATGAGCAGAGAGCTAATCATATGACGATTATGATGGAATAACTTGTAAATGATTTGATTAATAATAAAGACAAGCTTCCAATTTATTCTATTTTATTCAGTTATAAGATAATGAAGTAACATAATAAATTTCTAGAGAATAATATTACTCAATGATGCATGTCTTCAGGTACGTGACCTAAACAATGCGATTATACCGATACTAAGAGTATATACATTCTTGTTATGTACCTAGTTGGATGTTATCATGGAAGGTTGATAGACAACAATAACACATAAGACTAGGTGTGTGTTGGTTGATGACAAAATCTCATCAGTCGTGATATGTGATATCATACCAAGCACAGAGATACTTGTTAGAGAACAATGTATTGGATAGACCCACCATAAGAGTGATACATGGAAACTATATTAGAATCATTTCTTATAGTGTTGGTGGTAATTGTGGTTCTTAGACCTAAGTCACCACACTCATCACATGTCGTTCGGTATAATTTGACATCAAGCACCGTGATCCTGAATAACGGTTGACATAAAGGTGATGATTGGATGCAAGACACATGAGGATGACTGTGAGTGATGTACATTTGGATTTTTCCCTCCTATAGGAGTATGATACCCTAGCCACTTGATAAGTGAGACTGAGAAATGTATGGCCATGCACATGTAAGTCAATATGTGATATTATGCACATGTAAGTCAATATGTGATATTGAGCTTACATATATCTCAGACAATCTGCTCTAGTTCAAGGAACATGGATTGAACGATTTAAGAGGATGATGATTTCATGTCTTGAGTTCAATATCAGATATCAGTGACAAAGGAACTATACAAACACTATAACACCAATAAAAAATTGTAGGTTGAAGTTGTTCTCCAACTTCCCATTTACTTGGAAAGCAATGATGTGTGACTAGGCACCCTTGTTTTCTTGTGATGTCATAATTGGTTATGGACATTCACTACCAATGTAATATGGAACCTATATGGTCACACATATATGAATTCACTTGGAATAGGAGTTTAATCATGAAAGATAATTATATTGACTAATAACGTGTTTAAGTTCTCAATTTAAATAATAATTGACCGACTAGACTCTGAACTGACCAATTCAAGTGTTGAATCGACCGGTTGGAGAGTCAGGTTGATTGGATATTGCATGGAATGAATTCTAGATGAACCAGGACATGAATTGGCCAGGACACTGAGTGAACTGATCATCTCAGGGTCGTGAGATGACTGGTTCATTAGATGAACCACCTGGTTCACAAGAGCAATTTGATTGCATCAAATATTAGTGTTGACATCATGTCGTGCATTAATTGTTATAGAATTTCCAATACAATTGTAGTTGAGAAACATGATGAAGCAATCAGTTCACTAGGTGAACTGATCAACTCACATGCCAACTGATCAGTTCACCTATGAACTGATTGTTTCTTCACTCATAGGTTGCAAAAATTCATGAAATTCTGATCGCTTCCACTCCCGCACAGATTGGGAACCCTGACCCTCTTATAAATAGATGGGTACTAGGGGCTTCTTAGAGAAACAAATCAATTGCTTTTGGAAATTGTTTATTTTCTCTGGTTGTGGTAACCAAGAGAACCCAAGAAAATCCTAACCGATAAAGGGAGGGACAACAAGGGAGAATAATTGTGGGAAAGAAATTTGGTGAGTAGTACGCCAATGGGAAGGGACAACTCCTTCTTATCCATTTTTCTAGAACGACAGGAATTCCTGGTGGTCCATGTGGACTACTACAGAGGCAAGGAGGTTGTTGCCTGATTCTCGGAGGACAACATCAACATGTTGTCCATTGTGATCAACCAGGAGGCTGACATAGACATTTTTTGACTGTGACTTGAAGAAAGGGCATACACCACGACGAGGAGATTGTCACTGGACTTGCTGCAGGACCAGGTATATCCTATAAAATATCCTTTCCATTTCATAGTTATTGACGCATTCCATTGGTTTAAGGGAAATATGGTAGTTAATTTTTTTCTTCGCTGCTTATTCAGTCACCATATTTCCCTACATGAACCTCACCCAACACTACTCGTGTTGATAAATTGTCTTTCTCTGGAAGTGTTGGTATCCCAAGCACCGATGATTTGGGACACTACTCTAATGTATTAAACCTTCATCATCATCTAAATAAAACCACACATGCCTCCATTGTGAACTCCATTAGGGATAAAATTACTAGATGTTGGGGTCACCATTTTTCTTTGGTGAGGAGAACTACACTTACGAAATCAATCTCCAAGATCTACCTTCATATGCAATGTAGTCAATCAAGCTCTCACCTCTACTGGGTGATGATATCAATAGGCATGTAAATGAATTTATCTAGTTTGGTGGTCGACAATGGAATAAACTCTCCATGGTTTTTTGGAAGAAGATTACTATGACTAAGGACATTATCAGCTTGGGATTCAAGGATGCCAAGATCAAAAGAATACTCATGCTGAAGAATGTATGTTACTTTCCAAACAAACCATACACCTTTGGGTTTGGATTATGTGTAAAAAGTATATGCGCAATGATTATTTGGCCATACGTTTTCTATTCATCATGGTCTCTCATTAATAATAAAATTGATCTCCTTCATACATATTGCTTAAAACAATCAATTTAGGTTCCGACACAAACAATTGTAAGAATCAATGGATACGGGGAAAATTAGTTCATGGCCTTGATATAAACTTCACAATCCCCACTGGACTAGAAGATATATTAGTTGTTTCTATGGTTTTAGATGATTTATAGTGGTATTGGTCCTTTATCCATGCCTACTTTCTGTAGAAGTCTTGGGACATGTTCCACATATACTTCATGCTAGTGTTGTTGTTGGCTTGGACACCTGATGATGGTCACTCAAGACATGAGGAGAACTTACAATGAGATTAGCATGGATATTGATATGCTCTCAGAAGGAAAATCCATGAGTCAGGAACTAGATGTAGATATGGAAAGTCCTCTTTCCTGTTCAGTTGAAGTTTTTTTGTGGCTCCTTATGCATCACACTACCCTGATAAATATAGAGAATATTCATAAACATATACTAACAGAGTTGACCTGCCAGGGTATGTAGTATTTCTCCAGACATTCTTGTACATTGCCTATGTGACTACCCATTTTAGCAAGCCAATCTAGAAATTGCTCCAAGTTACTCCCTCCTTCTTCTACATACAAGATGATGAGTCAGTAAAAGATATCACCCTCATGATTCTTAAAAATAGTGGAGGATACTCATCTTGTTGTAGTTTTTTAGTCTATTTGGCAATCATAGAATGAAATGGTCCATACTGACAAGAAACTAAACCTAGAAGCTTGAGTTGACTTTATCAGGGAGTTCTCCAAAACTGTATCTAATTTTCCAAAGTCATGTCCATGGCCCATGAATCTGGTGGGTAGCCCAATCATGTCGGTGATTGTATGTAACCTAATCTTATTTGCTGTTGTAGAGTTCTAGTGCTATTGTAACAAATTTAGGATTGGATACATGTTGTCAATGTCATAGGAGAGAGTGTCATGGGAACATGCTACCCTAGCCAATTTACATCCATTCTTGAAGCTTAATTTACAAGGTACATATGGTGTCTTGTGTCTTTGCAAGGCCATAGGTTGGAAAGACCTAGTCATCTACTCTGATGCAAGTTCAACTATACAAATTATGACCAAAGGTCATCCTAAAACTATAAAGTACAAACCAACATGAAGATAATTTTCCAGGCTTTCTGAAGCATTAGGAAAACAAATTTTTTTGTCCATACTAGGAAGTCAAAATTTATTAGCTGACAACAATGCAAAACACTCCTTATAATCTTCTTCTCTTACTTTATTGCATGCAAAGCCTCACTGGCTAGTAGTAGATTTATACATCTATTTGAATAGTTTTTGGCCTATAGTAAAGGGTAGGATGAGTAATAACTAAACATTATGCTTCACTACAAAAAAAGAGGACCGTCAAAAGTTTCCCAAAATATAGTGGGTATGGGGGGTATTTATTGGATGGCAATAGGTTTCAGGGTTTCTGAGTGGAATATTCTAGAGAGGTGGAGGGTTTTCTTGAATTTTCAAGATGGATACATCATGTAAGACCCCTAACCTAGATTTATGGTTAAACATGCTTGATTAACTTAATTGGGAGCTTAATACCTTAATTAAACCCTAATTTATGTTTATCGATCAAGTGATAAATATATGTTTCAAATTTGGTCTAGTTTAGATTTTGTTTGCTTGTGTTTTTGCAAAATATGTGCTTATGTGTAATTTTATGCAATTTTCCCATTTCTAGGGATCTATATGTAATTTTGGCACATGCATGTTTTTCTTCATAGTTCTCTTCATAATGTTTTATATAGTTTCACCTTTATGTGCATGGATGCACCATTGGATGCTTTCTTGTCTCTCCCTCTAGGGTTGAGAACTTGGGGTTTCTCACCTAAGTGTGGAGATCGATGGTTTCACCTTGAGTGGTAAGGATTTAATGATTTCACAATGTGAGAGAATGATTTGATGGTTTATTATTGTGGTAGAGGGTTTTATGGTTCTCCCTTGAGGTCCAAGAATCGATGGGTATCCTAGTTGAAGTGAACAATCTAATGGAAGATTAGAATTTGCAAAATTGCTAAGTATGGTGCACAATCTGGTGGGTTCTCTGATGATACATCTTGATGATTTCATTAAGACATGAACCAATGGATGTCCTTCATAAATGATCCAATGGGAGTTTTGACATGCATGAGAAAGATAGATTTTGGGTTTGGACACATGGAAAGCTAGTCTTCCAACCTTTTGACCACCTTTCTCTCTCTTCTTGCCATATATACCCCACACCTCTCTCACAAACGAACCCTTTGCATCCCTCATCTTGTTCCTTGCTGCTTGAGAGGTCCAAGACCATCGTTTCATGGAAGGAGAGGTCCTTAGGATGAATTTGGCATGGATCATGGATGCATGTTGCTCTAGGGTTTGGATCAAGCATCTCCAAGGTTGCTTGGAGCCTTCTAACCTAGTTTCTTTCCCTAACCAAGTAAGATCTTCTTGTCTAACCTAGTTTTCTTGTTGTTATCCTTATTCTCTCTCCAACCATGGGTGGAACCCTTGATTTCGTATGGAAACTCGTGCATGTGGTTGAAGAAACCGTTTTCTTCTCTCCTTTGCCCTAGATCTACCCTTGTTCTTGAAAAATGGAGCTACCTTGGAGCTTTAGGAGTGCAAAGCTAGGGTTTGTATCTTCTCTCAATGAGACAACTTGCTGTTTGGATGTTTATCTTTATCTTGAGGTGAATTGTATAACCTCCAACCTATTTCTTGCTTGCTTTTAACTTGTTATGTATAGATCTTACGCTAAAACTTAGTATATTGGAAAGAGATGATCTTATGTTCACTACTTTGTATACATGCATGATAGTTGTATGTTGTTAAACTATCCTTGGCTCATGTGTACATTTTTTCTTCTATGATGAACTACCTTGGGTTTTGAAGGTATGGCATGATGGGTTTTATTTAGCGTAAAGAAGTGGTTTCCCTTAGTGTATAAACCATTGGTTTTACATAGTGCTGAAATCGATGGTTTTGCTTGACCTATGAATCAATGGTTCTCCTTTTTCCTTGGAATAATGTTTTAGTTAAGAGTAGAAAATGATGGTGGTACTTAGTGTGAGAATCTATGAAACCACTTGGTAAATGAACCAATGGTTATGTAATTCAATAATTTGATGGGTATGTTAAGTGCATGATATGATGGCTAAGTTTATTAAAGAATCAATGGTTTTGTTTAAGTTTAGAAATGATTCCATGAATGTACCAAATATGTGAAATTATGTTTTGTATAAATACACAAATGTTCTGATGGTTTTTCTTTTTTCTAAGTACTTAATGACTCGATGGTTTTTCTTTTGGATAAGTACTACATTAATTTGATGGTTTTGTTTCTATCTATGTACATCAATGAACCAATGGGTTTACTTTATGAATAAAATGATGTTTTACCTAGAACAGAATCTGATGGTTTTTCTATCCTTAAACCAATGGTTTGCTCTTTTCTAAATACATAAATTAATTGATGGTTATTTGAGTACAAGGATGAACTGATGGGTATGCTAGGTATGTGAATTTATGTTTTTGGCTAAGAAATAAACCGATGGCTTTTGTTTTTAGTTAAGTCCATTAAGGAACCAATGGTTTGATGTTTGGCAAAGCTATTAAATGAAATGATAGTTGGCCTAGGTGTTTACCCAATTGTGCTAATGAAATGATGGTTTTCTTAAGTGTTTTCCTAAGTGTGCTAAATGAACTGAGGGTTTACCTATGTATGTTGATATAGTGGTACAAATCCAATCCATACTTTGGATCCTTTCTATAATGGTTAACTAATGAAGTTTTAGTACTTCAATCTTCTACTAATGGTGAATTGATGATTGGATACATTCTAATGCTAGAGGTAGATGTGTTATGTTACTCTTGGGATTTTTGTAACTCTTATGATTGATGAACCCTTATGCACGGTTTAAAGGTAACAAGTTTGTTCATGATATGTTAAACCTTTAGTAAAATATTGAAATACAATGATGTTCCTATAGGAAGTAATGATGTATGCCTGAATGGCATTTGTAGGGTGTTTTGAACCTTAATTGAAGTTAGTCCTTTTCAAGGATGACAATGGAGTTGTATATTATAATTTTGTGATGAGGATATGATCCATACATTTTAAATCTTCTGAATTTGTTATATACCAATGATTTTAAAGATACAATATAGTTTCTTGTATGTAACTTGATTGATGTAGCCTGAATTCACCCAATCAACTTAACTAATCAAGTTAAACCCTAACCATATGTACCATGTGACGTAGATTTGTTCTTGTGTCAGAACTTGTTGGGTAGTAAAATGAGTATTGTAGAAGGAAAATTCGGAGTCATATATTGCTGTGTATATGCATGTGCAGGGAGGGTATATCCTTGTCATCATGAACCCAAGGTTTTCGAGCACGGTCAAGGTCGTGTTTCGGATGAATATGTATATATGATGTGAATGAGGATGGTTGCGGTCGTACGTCAGATTTTAGGGTTGAATACCCTAGTTAGAAGTGTTGCCCGTGTACTTAGTTCAGACTAGGATGATTGTTGTTTGACTAATATGTCACTGCGGTAGACTTGTACTGACTGAGGGGAAGATATTTTAGGATTTTTGGTCTCCTAGATCTTGTAAAAAGCTGATTGTGACTTTGTAGTTGTCATATGAAAGGTTGAGTGGTACGTCTAAAACTCCCCAGGGCTAATAAAATATGTAGTTCAGTCGTGTAGCATATTTGTTAGGGTTATTAAGTGACTCACATTAGATGATAGACCTTTCTTTGTCTCTTTTAATATTTAGACGATGAATAATGCAATAAGATAAATCAACTATACATATGGTGTTATCTTTTTCCATTCCTTTTATATTGTTAATCTTTCAGTTATATAATATTATCTACTTTATCTGTTTAATTATAAAATTTATTGGAAGCAATAAATGTTGTTGAGAGTTATATCTCTCACTGGGACATGGTTCTCACCTCGTGGGGCACTGCATCTTTTTAGGTGATCGCCAACAACACCATTCAATCTGTGGTAGCGAGGAGTAGATTGGAGACATATAGAAGAAAGTTGGCTAGTTGTTTAGGGTGTCCTAGAGTCGTCCATGTACTCTCAAGTCTAGGCGCAAATTTTTTGTAGATGATGTTTTGCCTGTTTTTGTAGCGTACTAACATTTTTACAAGATGTAAATATGTGAACAATACCTTACGTATACATGTTGTGGCTGAGGCCAAAAAAAAATGGTAAAGATACATGGTATTCTATATGCTTGCATGCAGAATTATAGACATCTATGTAAATGTTCTTGGACATGTTTCAGGAGATTTATTTTGTTCTAACTATGTACCTTTTCAGTGATGTTATTAATTAGTGATTGATTGTGTTTTGGTTTTGAGTAATCTCATTAAGCATAGTAGTTTTCCACATTTGGCGGTATCAGAGCTTAAATTTACTGAGTCTAAAAGGACAATAGTACTTAGGTATAGCATGATAACTAAGTGATGAACATGACACGAACATAAGGCATACTACCTGAACTCAATACTTGGGTGCCTTGGCCAGGTATTCAACTATTGAGGGAAGGGTAAGTGTGGAATTCTTTACTTATTATGATTCTAATTTCTCTAACCAAGTAGTCAGTTGGGAACAAACCAAAGAGCATAATAAATAAGAAATTGTGATGGAAATGTACTAATCTTACCATTAAAGAAAGATAAAAACCATATATTAAACTAATCAAAACTTGAGCATTTGGTGATTAAAGAAAAAGATATGACACCATGAAGCTTAATATGAATAGAAATAATGTAAAAATGAGTTCTTGAAACTATGATTCTATAAGATAATGAAGTAAAAAAGAGATGACTCTGTGTTATTAGAATGATTTAACGTGTAAAATTCATACAAGAAGAGGATAACTTTAATGATAAGTGTGGTATGATATAATAAATAAGAAGAATGATAGATGAATAGAGTGAAACCTGACTTAATCTCACGCCAATCCATGTGTATAAGAAAGTTTTAATGGAAAAATGTCCATGATATGTAAAAGAGATTAAATGGAAATGATTTTTATTAAATGAAAGAATGTGAAATATGATGAACTAACCCTAGGTAGGTGAATAAGAAACATGATAACATGAGAGGATATACACAAGAATGTTAAATAGTTAACAAGAAAGAGCAATAAATTAAGATGATTATATTAGTTCTTAAGAAAATGGCAATGAATATAAATAAGAAAATGAATGTTACATAAAATATTGTAACTTGCCTACTTGTACTAGAACCGATAACCTCTTGCTAGAAACCCCTTTAGATGGTTACAGTGTGTAGTGGGAGATGTGTCCATCTTGTATTCTTTCTTCTCAGGATACAACATTCAAGTAGATCTTATGCCACTTGGTATACATGGAATCCATGTGATCCTAGGGAGGGATACCTTAGCGAAATACAAGGTTGTTTTGTACTGAGGCTCTAAGGTTGTGATGTTCTATGATGGGAATGTCTCTTAGACTTTACAAGGAGATAGGAAGATTCTTCCTACTTGTTTGTGTTGGCTATTATAGCACAGAAGCTAATGAGACAAGGGTATGAGGTTTTCTTAACACATGTAGTGGATACCAAGGTGATGAGTCCTAGTATCC
Organism: Alisma plantago-aquatica; assembly: GCA_963693085.1. Lineage (NCBI taxonomy): Eukaryota > Viridiplantae > Streptophyta > Magnoliopsida > Alismatales > Alismataceae > Alisma > Alisma plantago-aquatica. The sequence continues at coordinate 435,163,251 of OY856412.1, read as the reverse complement.
AGGATGTACCAATGGTACGAGAGTTTGAAGATGTTTTTGTAGAGGAGTTTCCTGGTGTTCACCACTAGAGAGATTGATTTTGATATTAATATAGCTCTTGGTATGAAACTTGTAGCACAGATGCCTCATATGATGGCACCAACTGAGATGAAGGAGTTGAAGAAACAATTGCAAGAGTTGTTGGAGAAGGGATTTATACAATTGAGCATTTCACCTTAGGGTGATCCAATGTTTTTCATGAAGAAGAAAGATGTTTATATGAGACTTTGAATAGATTGTCAACAGTTGAATAAGGTCACAATGAAGAACTAGTACCAGTTGCTGAGGATAGAAGATTTGTTTGACTAGTCAAGAGGTGATATAGTGTTCCCTAGCTTAGACCTGAGGTCAGGGTATCACCAGTGAGGATCAAGGTGAAGGACATACCGAAGACTAATTTTAGGACTAGGTATGGTCATTATGAGTTAGTGGTTGTGCCATTTGGGCTAACCAACGTACCAAAAACTTTTATGTGCTTGATGAACATGGTATTCAGACTATATCTTGATTAGTTTGTGGTGTTGTTTAAAGATAAAATCTTAACATACTCCAGAGATAGTCAATAACATGAACAACATCTTCACTAAGTGCTAGAATTGTTAAGGTAGCATCGGTTATATGCTAGTTCAGTAAGTGTGTGTTTTGTCGAGTGAGGTGTCTTTTCTTGGACATGACATATCTGCAGAGGGTGTTTGTATCAACCCCAAGAAGGTGGAGCAGTGCTAGAGTGGGAGAAGCCCAAGACACTGAATGCGGTCTGAAGCTTCCTAGGTCTAGTGGGATACTACAGGAGGTTCATTTAGAACTTTAGCGTAGTTTCCCTACCGTTGATCAAGCTAACTAGGAAAGTTGTTCCTTTTGTTTGGTATGACAAGTGTCAACTATTGTTTTCGGGTGTTGAAGGAGAAGTTGAAGAGTTCTTCAGTGTTAGTGTTTCCAGGGCAAGGGTAAGGTTACATCATTATCTATGATGCCTCAAAGAATGCCTTGGGATGTGTGCAGATGTTAGACAAGAATGTGATTTCTTTTGCATTCATGACAGTCTAAGAAACACAAAGAGAATTATCCAACTCATGACCGGGGTTAGCTATTATATTTCTCACTCTAAAGATTGGAGGCACTATCTATATGAGGAAAAATGTCAAATCTTCATAGATCACAAGACTCTTCAGTATATCTTCTCAAAGCAGGAGCTGAACATGAGACAAAGAAGGTGGATGGAGTTGATCAAGGACTATGACTTCATGATAGATTATCATCATGGAAATGGTGAACATGGTAGTTGATGCATTGAGTACAAAGTCATCTTCATCATCGCCTACAGATAAAGCACAGTTACACTCCATGGTGTGTCACAAGTGATACATACTATATCATTTCAGCAGATGAATGTACACTTGGAAGTATCTCTTGTTGGTAGGGTTGTTGGCACAACTGAAAGACAAATCAAAAGTAATACGACGGATAAGAGATTTATAGCATGACAATATTGTGATACAGAACATCAGATCAAAGTTTGTAAGAAGGAAGCATGATGTATTTCATGAGTTAGATGGTGGAATAGTGTGTTTCCATAGAAAAATAGTGGTTCCTGACATTGACTATTTGAGGAAGATGGTGCGGAGGAGGATCATTCCTCAATATGTTCAATGCATCAGACTGTACAAATATGTACCATAATCTAAAGGATTTGTACTAGCGGCCAGGGTTGAAACGTGATGTGGCAGAGTTTGTGGCCAAGTGTCCAGTTGTCAACAAGTCAAGGCAGAACATTAGAAGCCTACAGGGACACGGTTGAAGTTGAAAATAGTTTTTCACCACAGATAGAGGATTAGTTTGAAAGGACCATTCAGACATTGTAGAATCTTTTGAGAGCATGTTTCCTACATTTCTTGGCAGTTGGGATGTCCACTTGAGTCTTGTTACAACCCCAATTTTGGGTTCTTTTGATGAGAAATATAATTTCTCTTAATAAAGATAAAATGAGAAAATAATGGTGTGATTTGATTTGAATCAATGAATTTCATTTATAATAGCCTTGATGGTTGCTTAGTGGGCCTTATTGGCTATTGGGCCCAATAACAAGGAAAAGGAAATTCAATTAGTAAATGAATAATTAAGAAATAGAGAAAAGAAAGAGGTAGAAGCCTCTAGAAGGCAAAGGAATATTCCCAAAGGGGGATTTCGTGCCTCTTGGGTTCCTTGGGTTCCAAGGATTCCAAATTGCAAAGATAATGCAACAAGAAAGAGAAATGATTTATTAAATATTTCATTATTTAGAAGAAATGTGAGATAATGATAATATTACAAGAAATATGTGAAAATATGGATAATGGATCCATCTTGGAAAATATTTTGTGTTCACATGGTTTCTAATAGAAAAAGGAATCACAATTAAGAAAATAAAGTATTATGAGAAAGAAATTGTGCTTAAATGACTTTTATTAAAGATTAGCTTGCATGTGAAGAAACCATATCTTCCCTTTCGAGTTTAAGGCTCCAAATTGGAATAAAGGAATATAATGCAAATCTAAAGATTTCCCTAAAATTTGGTTGAAAAACAATGCATAGATTCCAAGTTATGCAATTTACAAAATATTCTAAAGTGTGGACATTAATGGCGTAATGATCATGTGTCACGATTTATCTAGAATAAATCCTGATTTTTTTGTTTTTGGGCGCTCATCTGTGATCGTTGGATCTATGATCCACGGCCTATGACAAATCCCGGTCTCACCAGGATCTGGAATATCAGAGTCCAGGCGATGAATTTTTGATCAGAGATTTCACGAGTTAGAAGCCATCTACGAATATGTGAAGGAGTCCATCTCCTTCAGGAGCTTTCTCTGAACCCAACCACCCTAAGGTTGGTGGGGTTTCGTTGTGAAATGGGGAAGTCCCCAATTCACCGAGGACTCGATGGCCACCCTATATATAGGGTAGTGCGCACAACAATGTGAGCAAACCTAAAGTTTACCCTCTCATGACCGCGGTGCATCGAAAATTGTCTTCGTGTGTTCAATTTGATCGATCGACGTGTTCTTGTCCCCTGTCTAGCAGCAGTCCTCATCGGAGCACCGACGGAGCGTTGGCGGTGAAGCACTAGTAAGGACGAGGAATTGAGGGCAGCTACAATTTTGGGAGAGCCAGACGACGCTCTCGGTCCAATCGGCTTGATCACAGGAAGAAGATAGCCCGAAGTCAACTTTGGAGTTGACTCTACAGGGCTACTCACGAGCTAGTCCGAGGTAGAAGATGACCAAGGGGTAAAAGATCCCTTTTCCGTCACGCTTGCATTATCTAGGTTAGGGAATTCTCACCCAATTCTTTAATTTCACCGCAAGATAGGTGCACAGAGTGTGGGCCGTTGGATCCCGCGTGGTCCGATGGACCACGAATCTAGCGGCTGATGTTTTTTTTTTAAATAACAAATAATTTGAGGAAATGAATTACTTTGCAAAAATCATAACTTTTGCTAGGAAGCTCTGATTAGAAAAAGTTATACATGAATGTTGCTTCGAAAAATACGAGGAACGCAATAAAATTGGTTTGAGAACCTGAATCCTTTCCTATTTGCAGAAGTGTGTTAATCTAATGAAAAGTTCTTATGTATTAGATTAAGAAACCCTAATTGAGCATATTGGTTAAGTTCATGTTGCTTAGTTGATGAAATTGAGTAATTGCAACCTATTGAAAAGTTAATGATGAACTTGAACATGATCTAGATGTTTCTTGAATGATTTAGGGTTTTTACCTCAAATAAGAATGATTAAACACTTAGAGACCCTATTTGAAAATAAAGGATGAATCTTTAAGGTTTAATAGGTTAATTTGTGAAGTAATAACCTGTTGAATATTAAAGTCGAACTTCAATCTGTAATTTAGGGCTCCATGTATATAAATGAGCTTTAATGGGCCTTGAAACCCTAATGTTAGTAATTGTGACTCTTAATGGCTTTAATTGTTCAAATTCATGAATAAAGCTGAGATATGATGGTTCTAAGCTATTTCGAGTATACAAGTTCCTAATTTTGGATAAATACCCTTAATATGGTAATTAGGGTTTTCTAATGGATAAAGGTGGAATTAATGATAAATAGAGTTCATATGTGAATTAGATCATAATGAACTATGAGTTGTTAATCCGGAAGGAACCAAAGATGATAATTAGGCCTAATGATCTTGTCATGAATTAAAAGGATAAAAATGGTAGTTTTAATGTAAAAGAGAATAATGGACTTAATTGATGGTCAATTGTGCCTTTAATCTGAAATTAAGGTTATATGTTGTTAAAAGGTAACCTTAATATCTTTCATGAAAAATAGATGAGATAATTAGGGTTTGTGAGTAATTGTATAAAATTAGGGTTTAAAAGAGTAAAAATGAAGAGGAACCCTAATTGCAATAGAAACCCTAAAAGTGGACTAGAAACCCTAGGAAGAGAGCTAGGTTTAATAGATCATGATGGTATGATCAATGATAGGAAATTGTATGCATATTTCAGGATCTCTTTGTGTGCTTACTTGCCTATTGGATTTTTTGCATTGATTGGATTAATTTTGTCTCAAATTAGCCTGACATGTATGTGGTTAATTATGGTTAATCACATTAGTTTCCCGAAGGTTTTCCAGATGATTTGATTGCATTGAATGCAACCTATCAATTTGGATGTTCATAATTGCAAATCATAAAGTCACTATGATTATCATAATTATAATAGAAGTGTGTATTCTTGCACCTACATGCCACCCTGATGGATGATGCCAAAAGGTCAAGCCCAGGAGGGAAGACCCATGGGCACCATGAGTGGTGACCCCAGACACCAAGCTCGAGATTGAGAAGGTGGTCTTTATTACATGACTCACGGGAACCATGAGAGGTGACCCCAGGCACCAAGATCGGGATTGAGAAGGTGGCCTTAAGTCATTGGCAAAAGAGAAACCCTAAGGAGGGTATGCCAGGGTTAGGGCAAAAGCGGTGGAGAATGTCACACTGAAAGTGTAATTTGGCTTGTTAATTAACTTGATTGTGATATTTATATTGTTAGCCATATTTGCAAAATTTTGGTTGTCCCCTCATACCAGCATATTCCTATATGCCGAACGACATTTTGTTTGTCGGCATTTTAGGTACAACCCTGAAAAGAATAAACAGTAAAGTGACACATTGTGAAAATAAGAAATAAAGTGTGAGGAGGATTCGATAGAATAGTTTCAAGCTGTAGATAGAAGTAGATACCCAAAGTTTTAAAAAGGTGTGCAAAGTTTTATTTTATACCAGCTTTCAGTATAGTTTGGTAAAATTTTATAATAATTATTGATTATTTGTCGAACCTTTGATCCTGTTAATTAGGATAATGACTCTGACCTCTTGGTCTCCCTTAATTGGGGGTTACTGGTAGGCGGGGTCGTTACATTTGGTATGTTCCTCATTTAATCTTTAATAATTATTAAATTTTACAAACTCTGTAGAACCCAAGGGAGTTATTAGAGGATTTTCTGAAAGACAGAGGTGTCTAGAAAAGGATCACGTCTGGGGGCTGGCAATATTTTCCTCCACACTACTAGTCAGAATATGAGGACTCCCAGATTTGTGTGACTACCTGGCCAATGTCTTAGGATTTAACTCGAAATAAGATACCTTTAGGACTCTCTCATCTTGTTCATCCCTTCTCAACTCAAATGTTGTTAAGGATTTTAAGGATTAGGGTTTTCTCTATTTTCCTCACCCTCTCAAGGTATGGGTAAAGTTGATATGGTTTAAGGAATCCTCCACTAAATTAATGAAAATAATGTAAATAAGATGTCATGGACATAAGCTTAATAGTTTAAGCATAAACTAAAGAATAGATGCATGCTTAGGTCATATGACATGAGTATTCATGCCCTCAAGAGAGACTTGAGGCTAGACCTTCTTGTCAGGAGGATGAGTAGAGAGAGTTAGTCTTGGAGGTAGAGACCTCCATTATAAGTAGAGACCTGGCACATCCTTTGAGGATGATGCTAACCCTAACCCTAAGTGGTGGTGAGAGAGAGAGAGATGGCATGATGAGTTAGATGTCATGATAGACCAGGTGTGTGGACATGCCTTTGGATGCCCATGACGTTATGAGCCATGTGAGGTTGGAAGACCTAGTATCTTTGATGACCAAACCTGGGAAAGGGTCATGCATGTTAGAGTGAAGGGTAGCTCCTTCAATGATGAGGTTAGTGAAGAACCCATAGAAACCCTATGGGCTTATGTGAGTAGGGCATAACATGCACCCAGAGTACGTCAGTAGTGCAGGCAGTAGGTTGAACCCTGGCCAGGAGAGTATGTTGGATGGCTTATGAGATAAGCGTGAGAAGCTCTAGATAATCTTGAGCAAACGTAAGTTTGAACATAGGCTTCACCCATGTAGGGGTATGCTTGTGAGCTTGATCCACCTTCATGGAGAGAGGACCTTTGGTAGTGCGGCTATTTTGTAGGGTTAGCTCTAGAGAGAGAGAGAGGACCCAAGCAAGAAGGTTGGAAGCTTAGACTCTGAGATGTGAGGAACAGTGGGGAGTTGAGGATGATGCGACCTAAGTGGATGGTTGTGGTTGCCTCATACATGATCCCTGGAGGCTGATGGTATCTTGGTTGCCTTTAGAGGAACCAAACCCTAGAAAGAGGATGAGGTTGCTAGTACCTATATGCAAATAGGTGCTTACCTTCTGAGCTAGGAAGAAGAGTTCCTTAGACTTGAAAAGGTTTAATAATAGGTTGTGAGGCCTTATACCTAGTTGGTTGTCCTTGAGAAGGACTCCACTTTGAAGTGTTGCCCGAGTAGAAGGATCATGGGAAGTTCATGTCATACCCTGTATAGGCTTGGCTCGTGGTTAAAAAGTTGAGCAGACAATTGGACATCAGAAAGGTGAACCTAGGATTCCTAGGCCTAAGAGGGAAAGTGGTGTACCTGATGCTCATGATGAAATTTGAGTTTTTATAGATTCGAGCATGGTACTCCTCGTGTTTAGAGGAAAGGGAAACCCCTTAAGTTTAAGGTATGTTTGGTGAACCCCTCACAGCTAAGTTGGTGACATGGGAAGGTATGTTCTTGGTCCAATGTTGAGGAATGAGAACAAGTATGACCTAGCATGGTTTAGTAGGTGGTATGCTTGTGCCTTAGTAGCTTGCTAGGGTTAAGCATGCTCATGTGGATGTAAACCCTAGACATAAGCACATTTGTGACCCTTGTTGTCAAGGTGTAGTTTCCTCCCATCCTGGGAGAGGGACCCTTTTGTAGGGTGTATACCAGTTTTGTTGGCTTTAAGGTAACCTAAAGAGGTCTCAATAGGATCTTGAGAAGCTAAGTGAAAAGTACATAATGAACCTGTAGACCCATGGATAACCATCTCTAAGTGCATGTGGGTGTGTTACCATGGAGGTAATCAGTATGGGGCCTGACCAAGGTAAGCAAGTCACCATGACCCCTATGAAAGGATGAAAGTCAGCCCAGGAATGCAGAGAGAGATGATGGAGAGTGGGATAAGGTTCTAAGATGGACATGTACTATGTTAGAATCCTAAGTCTATCCCAGGGTCAGGTAGGGATAAGACCGATGGAAGTAGGAGTTGCCTAATTCCCTAGTTGCACATGACCGTAGGGTCGGGAGGTAACATCTATCATTGTCTGAGGACCATGGGTTAGGAGATTGATCACCTTCATGAACTCATGGGACCCAAAGAGTAGATGAGGAGGACACTCTCTGGATGCATAAGGGAAGAGGGATGATCCCAAAAGTGCCGGCACCCTACAGACCTAGAGGAGATGATCAAGGATTGTGTGTGGACCCAAGTAGGTTCGAGACTAGTTTTCCATGGAAGTAACTTTGATATCGAGATGATTTTGAGGTTGAGACATAAGTTGCACGTTTCAACTTAGATTTGAAGGTGTACTGGCAAGGTGGGATGTACCATCTCTACTCTTGGAATAGGAAGAACTTTGTATTTGGACTGTAGCCAAATGCTTATTTCCTCTTGTTATGGGAGTGAGAGATAGGACAATACACATGCCATACACCAAGGATAAAGATGATGTGAGTTGGAATGTTGCTATGAGGTATGAGGACAGAGATGATAACATACCCTGGTGGAGTGAACATATGTGGATGGTGTACAAACATCAGGAGAACTAAGGTAGCCATCTTATGAGGGTGTTTTTATCATGAGCTATAAAAGGTTGAGTTCAAAAACCAAGAGGATGAGCTCAAAGTTTCTTGATGAAGATTAACTTAGAGTCCGAGATGAGATGATAAGTGGAATACATGGAGGTGTATGTTTTCAACACAGAAGGATGTGAGGTGATAATGGATGGTCTGGTTGAGATGCAGCTGCCTAGTTAGCTAGAGGCTAGAAGAGTCTGTTAGGTTAACCCTAAGTTTGAAAAGGGAGATATGTTTGGGCTTACACTCAGATGTAACGAGATCTGTTGAACAAGTTAGTAGTTGTTTGGTTATCCAGCCTAGGCCTTGATGCAATAAAGGGTGGTTGTAGAACCTCAGATGCACTTCTCTGGAAAAAAAGGTGATGAAACCCCGATTAGAGTGGTTTAGGGTTTCCGAAGAATCAATCTTGAGGAATCATGACATACAGGAGATCATGATTTTAAGTTCATCATATACCGTGGTACTACGAAGATAGTAAGTGACAGTAGTACTTTGGATGCTTAAGATGAAGTTGCACGTGGCTTGTCGCCATGCAAGCTAGGAGGTGAAGGGCGAACACTAGTAACCCAATGAGTTGGTATAGAAGATAAAGAGTCCCCGAGAAGAAATGGGAGTTCATCACTATGGTTGTTGTAGTAAGTCTCCCCTAGACCAAGGAAGGTCAAGATGCAATATGGGTTATGGTAGATCGCCTTACCTAGATGACATGAGAAAGAAAGAATGCTGTCACGGGACAAATCTGGTTGAACTACATATGAGAGAGATGGTTCAACTACACCATGATGCAAGTTCAAAAGTTCTTTATAACCTAAAGATTTACTTCCATGAGGTGGAAGTAGATGAGTTATTTACTTCCATGAGGTGGAAGTAGACGAACTCGATGCTAGTACACTTTATCACCCCAAACTAATGGTTAGTATGATCCAGACTAGAGGGTCTAATGAGAGCATGTGTGCTTGTTTAGGGTGATACATGGAGACAGTTCTTGTCCTCTGTAAGATGTGATGATAATCACCATAGCCAGTATCAGGATGTAAAGAAGCTCTGTAAGGGAGTTTGTGTCAGTCACCACTTCATTAAGATGATGTTGGTGAAGGGACCTTACGAAGGTCAAGAAAGAACCACAGTATGTGTAGATGAAGTCACTTTGATCGTGCGATGGCTGAGAGAGAGAGCCCAGGGGTGACATGAGTCATGAGCTGATGCAAAGCAGACTTGTTGGGTTTTAGGGGAATCAGAGAAGGAAGGGGAAACAAAAATTTTCTCCCCCAAACCCAGCACGAGCAAATGCGTCAACATCTATATATTAGGAAAGGATGGTTTGTGGAATCATACCTTGTCCCGAGGCTTGTTCGGCGACAATACCTCGCGCAATGCGTGGTCTTCAACTCCGGTCTTGGACGGTGTCTGTGCAGCTCCTGGTCTCACCGGGACTGAAGACTCCTCCTCCTACCGGACTGTCGGATTACAGTTGTCCTCCTGAGCGGCAGAAACCTCCCGCCTCTGAAGTAGTCCACACGGACCACCTGGAACTCCACACTCCTTGTACCACAAGGAAGTGGAAGGAGTCGCACCCTCCTGTTGACGTACTAGTCGCCAACACACTCTCCTACCTCTAGTTGCAACTGTAGTTGTCTTTCCCTTGCTGCACCTCCCTTTGCGGGAAGCACTTGCTCGGGCTCTCTCTCGGTTACCAAAACCAGAGAGAAGGACAACTTTATAGAGCAACTGGTTGCACTGAGTTGCTATCTGAGAAGCCCCCAATACCCCTATATATAGGAGGGTCATGGGACAGGGTTCTCCGTCCTGGGCAATATGGGACTAAAGAAGGAGTAGAAGGGTTCGAGATTTTCCACAAAATGCAACCGGTTCGCAACCTGAAACGATCGGTTCACAGCTGAACCGATCGGTTCGGCCATTGAGCCGATCGATTGGACCTGAGCCGATCGTTTGGGGCACTCCAACCGATCGGTTGGTGCCCTGAACCGATCGGTTCACGGTCCTGATCCAACTCAAATTGACTTTCCTTGTTTCGTTCCCAATTGGCATCGAATACCAATGTTATTCCCAATCGAATTGGGCAATCTTAAACGAAAGGAAAATTCTTGCCGACATGACTTTCCCAACTGGTCGGTTGCACCAGTTGAGCCGATCGGTTGGACAACTCCAGCCGAACGGTTCAGCGACCTCAGCCGACCGGTTCAACACTTGAGCCGACCGGTTGGGAGTCTAGGTTGGGCAGAATCAGTCAATTGCGATTTCAATCAATCCGATACTCCAATCAATGCATCCAACACCTTGAACCATATGATATTGAGCTATCGACTGATTGAGTGTTTAATTGAACTACTAAATTCCTTTAGTAATCAATCTAAACATTGCTTTGTGGACAAAATTCCTCTTCCAGGTTAAATCCTATGTGTGTGACCCTACAGGTCCATTTCACGTTGGCAGTGAAAGTCCGTAACACTTATGACTTCACAAGCAAAGAGCGGTGCCTAGTCACACATCAGTGCTACCCAAGTGAAAATAGAAAGTTGGAGAACAACTTTCATCCTATAATCCGTGAATGGTGTTACAACGAATGTATAATTCCTTTGTCACTAATATCCCGAATGAACTCAAGGCATGGAACAGTCATCCTGTCAACGTTCATTCACTTTCTTGATCTCAGAGTAGATTGAAGGAGATATGTGTGACATCAATATCACATACTGATTCACACATGTGTGCGCACGCCTATCTCAATCCTACTCATCAAGTGGCCATGGATATCAAACTCCCTTAGGAGGGACAAATCCCATATCTATCACTCACCCCTTAAAAGCCCCATGTGTCAAAGCCACCCAATCATCACTTTTATAACAACCCATGTTTCAGGACTGCGTTTGATGATGTCAAAGTGTGCCCAACGACATGTGTTGAGTGTAGTGATTTCAGGTCAAAGAATCACACTCACCACCATCACTGTGAGTACTGACTGTGACTACCATCTCATGGTTCCATGTGTCAAACTCACGGTGGGTCTGTCCGGTACACTTGTTCTCTAACAAGTACCTATGTGTTTGGTTTGGTATCTCTATATCATGACTAATGAGATTCTGTCATCAACCAACACCACAATCTAGTCTTGTGTGTCATCATTGTTTATCTACCTTCCATAATTACATCCGACTAGGGACATAATAAGAATGTACAAACTCTTAGCATCTGTATGATCTCATCGTTCAGGTCCTTAACCTGAAAGCATACATCATTGAGTACTGTCATTCTCTAGACATTCAATCTGTTCTATCACTATCTCATATGACTGAACTAGAAAGAATTGGAAGCTTGCCTTTGATGTTTATCAAATCAATCTTAATGTATCCCACCAATCATCCCATGATTGGCTCTCAGGGCATACATACCAACAGACTCCCACTTGCACTGCGAGCCAATCACCCTTGAATCATATTCATAGTGATCTTCAAACATGTCCCACATGTCACTCTGCTCTAGTGCCAACATAGTGAGTAATGGCAACACCTTGCCAAAGTCAGTATAAATTGCATGTCTCTCATCTCTTCGCTGTATGAGATGGAGTTGTCGTAATATGCGATCTAGTATTCCTTTGCTAACCTTTAGCCACATTGCATGATCAAGGATTCCAGACTTGTCATCAATGTGCGGAATATCTATAAGTTCATCTCATGAACTTCCAGATCCATATAGTATCCACTGTTGTTCTCTAACACATGGATACTCGTCATTTCCTTTTAAACGGCTTTATTGGAACATTTCCAATTATCAACAAACTTTCACTTTTATATATCCTATATATATTGCGATTAATTTTCTGTCCTTTTTGGAAGTTCGCATCAATGTAACTCTTTACATAGAACTCTTCCTTATCTCCATAGAACTAGTACTTCTCAAGTACTTATCAAGTTCTTATGGTTTCCAGTAACCCTTACTGGAAGTAGACAGACATCCACTCGTCATGTCCCACATACGAGTTATCAAGATGAGCATATCATATTGTCATGTCCTACATACAAAATGATGAATGCATTTTGTTCTTGCCACGTCGATACATGCAAGATAATGGTATGATTACATACATGATAGATCCATATTTATTCTTAGTGTTCCCATTCTTCATAAGAATTGGACACTTGGCCTTGGGATACTAACTCCATGTAACATGGACATGTTTTCTCCCACTGAATCTGTGCACACTGAACCCTTCAGTACAGATTTCCAATGTATGCTTTTTCTCTTCAGGTCAAGAGGTTTTCGAGAACTATCTCTATAGATCTCTATTCCTATATCATAGGAAACATCTCTATCTCCCTTAAAGATAATTTCCACTTTTGGATTTCCATTCTAGAACATTTCCATTTCACATCAACATGTGGAATGTGAATACGCTCCCACTAAATCACATATCACTTCTTTATCTTTGACATATCAGTCAAACCCTTTGACTATATCATCAAAATAAAGATCCAATTCTGAGTTTCTTGTACTCAATCAATCACATTGATTAGTCCATTGTAACTTATAGACTTCATTTGCATTAGTGGATTCATAAACCTTTTAGGTTGTGTCACGTATACATCCTTGTTTTATTCCTCATAGGAATGCGGTTTTAGTATCCATATGCCAAATGTCTTAGTCATTAAGTTGCAATCAACAAGCATCATCCTTCAAAATGTTATCCATGTGTCTTAACACTTAAGACTCATTTGCACTTATGGATTTACATCTAATGGGTGCTACCATCAAGGTCATACCTTATGGTTCACATGGAAGTCATTTAGGATGTAATGGTTATAAACCATAACTCAAAATTCGGTTCCTCATATTCATCTGGATAGTTGACTCATCACATGAACAACTCATCACATAGATAATTGAGGTGTATATGTCAAGGATATAAGAACTCACAACTCCTTGTGATTCTTAATGTCCTTTATTAGTGTGGGGTATTCTTTATTTAAGAAGAATTTAGTTATTTGATAATCATTCTCTAACTCCTTAGAGTATGACTCCCTTTTGATTTAGACATCACCATGCCTTAATCACGAGCTCATTATGATACACTATCATAATCACTCATAAGTTTCTCAAACATTTGGTTTAAGTATTTCATTCATTGATCTCATCAAGAATTAACACTTTACCAAATTCATACTTCATCTATGATATTCTTGAACACTTCAAGATATTCATATTGGTATTTCTCTAAACACCATTTGAAGTATTAGCATTTACTCCAATAGGTATGTAAATACATCACATGTATTATACCTAATTGGATAATCATTCTCCCACTACCATTAGTGAAGATTGATTAATCATGTACAAGAGATTCATGTCTCTTACTGGTTCTCTAACCAAAAGAGTCTAGATTTATCCATCACATGGAAACTAGAAATGAATTTCTCATGATTGATGCTAATTTGATTGTTTGAGTTATCAATAACTTTAGGTATCATTTTATCTTATGCATACCATGTATCATAAGATAAACAAGGCATTTCCACAAAGATCATATCTTTAAGATTGAAACATCAACTTTATTAATTGCCATCATTGTCATACAATATGCAAAATAAAGTGTTTCTATCTATTGGCAATATATGAAATAGCAGTTCTCAACTCTATTTCATGCCCTTTAGGCCGAAATAAACTGAAAGATACTCCTATCTATGGCAGCAACACTTGCTCCAATGATGGGTACTTCTTTCTTGGTCCTTTCACAAAGGCCATCACTTCTTTGCGGATCTTGCATATCATATATGATAGATCCATATCTTGGTATCATATACCTCAGATAAAGAAGCGGTTCATTTCATAATACCTTAGGTGGAGATCTCCATCCCCTCCTTCATCTTCTTTTGTTCTTCCAGATATAGAGGGCAATTCCCTCATACACCCTTTCCCCATGTGCCTTTGAGGATGAAGACGGCTTGGGTTGCTGGCTAGCATCAGAACACTTCTTAGCTTTTCCCTTGCCCTTACCCTTAAGACTTACCTTTTCTTTGATCACATCAAAGATTATGGTTTGTCTTTCTTCATCTTTGCCTCTACTATCCTCAACATGTCCAACAACTCTGCCAACTCTTGTCAAATTTGTTCATGTTGTAGCTTATCATGAATTGTATTATTCTCGCAACATTTGCAGTATCATACTAATAGCCAACTCTTGGCTCAGAGGGAATCCTTCTTAGTCAGGTTTTCCACATACCCAATCACATTGAGTGTGTGAATACCTTACTGGATCTCCTTCTGTCATGACATATTAGGACAGTGTCTTGGAGACAACATATGTCTCATGTTGTCTCTACAACTCACAACATCAAGCACTCCTCATCAATGTCATCCTCGGTATGCTTCCATAAGCATACTTTCAGCCATTGATGTGGTGGGATTGAGTTCATATGGTTCTGGTATAAGTAGGACTTAGAGCTTTCACTCTATGATTGAGAACACTTCTCAATGTCCTAACCAGTCGTGGAATTATTCCCATTTAATTTGTTGGTCTCAAAGACCGATCGCAAATAAAGTGATTATTGTTGATTAACCATTTATTTTAACAAAAGGAAATATATGCAATTTTAGTCCAAAACTCTTTTGACTTATTTGATTGATTTGAAAAGTTGACGATAAAATTAGGCCTTTAATTAATTATCGCTCCCACTATTTTACTTCAAATTGATAGCCCTCACCATCAATTCGGAAGATTGCAGCGTACAACCTTCTAGTGGGCAAGATCCTGAAATCCTCTAAGTCATGAGTCAGCTTTGGCTGATCGCCCACAACTTAGATCTCTCAGGTAGGCAACTTTTGCCAATTGCATCATATGCAACTCTTGATAAGATGTCATATACAACTCCTTGCAATGATCATCTCCATGCCTCAAGGTACTAGATCCCTTCTAGATCACCTTGTTAAGTCTGACCCAAAGCAAACATGATGAATATGCACCCTTCTTTGGCAGACCCACACATTCATCCTTCACACTTCTACAAGATAGACGGTGCACCACGCTTTGGCGTGCCCACACTTGGTCGATCAAGCTTTTCACGTGTGTCGCATTTGGAAGGCATCTAAAACTTAATATTTTAATGAGGGATTTGGTTTTTATATACATATACATATCCAATCAACACAATACATAGTACGTATCATATACATGCTATATCCCACATCAAACATGCAAAATGATAAAAGCGATGATTATGGCCATCCTAATGTGATTCCTCGAGCCAAGAGGAATCACGGTCATCTAGGTCTACATCATATGCAACCTGTACAAGATGAACTCTGTGCCTTTCCTTTGGAGTAGATCAATTCATCACATGAACGACTTCCTCGGTCCGGCCCGGTCGTCTGGGTGCCACCAGCCGATCGGTTGGCTCCTCCAACCGATCAGTTCGCCTGGTTGTCGTGCATCTCGCCATGGCCGCCATCCGCTCGTCTCTCTCCTTGAACCGGTCATCAACCGATCGGTTCACTCCTTGAACCGATCGTCTGGAACGTCAACTAATCGGTTCACGCCTTGAACCGATCGTTTCATCTGTCGTCAGATGTCCACCGGTCTTCGACATAACAGGAAATAAAATCTATCCTAATTTTACATTGCTTTAAAAGGGAAACCCCGAGTTACATTCGGGGGGAGCAAAGGTAGGAAAGAATCTCGAATTATTTCGAGTTACATCAGAAATAAGAGAGGGAAGATCGGTGCACAGACCGAGATGCAAGCAACCACAAACAACCACACACAGATAGGGGTTTATAGGCCATAATCATGCTACACATCCACCACAAAACTTATTTAAGGGAGATGTGTATCGAGTGCATTAATAATACATATCATATATGTAAATAGGGATTTGTGGATTTAGGATTGGACATGCATAAAGCCAATATTATTCGCATCGTATGCAATAAATAAAGGCGACAAACCAAAATCGATCATATCGATATTCCTAAAATATAGAGTAACTGACGTGGCTCTGATACCACTGTTGGGTTTTAGGGGAGACAGAGAAGGCAGCGGAAACAAAAATGTTTCTCCCCCAAACCTAGAACAAGGAAACGCGTCAACGTCTATATATTAGGAAAGGATGGTTTGTGGAATCATACCTTGTCCCGAGGCTTGCTCGGCGACAATACCTCACGCAATGCGCGGTCTTCAACTCCGGTCTTGGACGGTGTCTGTGCAGCTCTTGGTCGCACCGAGATTGAAGACTCCTCCTCCTACCGGACTGTCAGATGAGAGTTGTCCTCCAGAGCGGCAGAAACCTCCCGCCTCTGAAGTAGTCCACACGGACCACCTGGAACTCCACACTCCTTGTCCCACAAGGAAGTGGAAGGAGTCGCACCCTCCTGTTGACGTACTAGTCGCCAACACACTCTCCTGCCTCCAGTTGCAACTGCAGTTGTCTTTCCCTTACTGCACCTCCCTTTGCAGGAAGCACTTGCTCGGGCTCTCTCTTGGTTACCAAAACCAGAGAGAAGGACAACTTTACAAAGCAACTGGTTGCACTGAGTTGCTATCTGAGAAGCCCCCAATACCCCTATATATATAGGAGGGTCATGGGACAGGGTTCTCCGTCCCGGGCAATATGGGACTAAAGTAGGAGTAGAAGGGTTTGAGATTTTCCACAAAAAGCAACCGGTTCGCAACCTGAAACGATCGGTTCACAGCTAAACCGATCGGTTCGGCCATTGAGCCGATCGGTTGGACCTGAGCTGATCGTTTGGGGCACTCCAACCGATCGGTTGGTGCCCTGAACCGATCGGTTCACGGTCCTGATCCAACTCAAATTGACTTTCCTTGTTTCATTCCCAATTGGCATCGAATACCAATGTTATTCCCAATCGAATTGGGCAATCTTAAATGAAAGGAAAATTCTTGCCGACATGACTTTCCCAACTGGTCAGTTGCACTAGTTGAGCTGATCGGTTCAACTCTTGAACCGGTCATTTCAAGCTGGGCATGAGCCGATCGGTTGGACAACTCCAGCCGAACGGTGAAGCGACCTCAGCCGACCGATTCAACACTTGAGCCGATCGGTTGGGAGTCCAGGTTGGGCAGAATCAGTCAATTGCGATTTCAATCAATCCGATACTCCAATCAATGCGTCCAACACCTTGAACCATATGATATTGAGCTATCGACTGATTGTGTGTTTAATTGAACTACTAAACTCCTTTAGTAATCAATCTAAACATTGCTTTGTGGACAAAACTCCTCTTCCAGGTTAAATCCTATGTGTGTGACCCTACAGGTCCATTTCACATTGGCAGTGAAAGTCCATAACACTTATGACTTTACAAGCAAAGAGCGGTGCCTAGTCACACATCAGTGCTACCCAAGTGAAAATAGAAAGTTGGAGAACAACTTTCATCCTACAATCCGTGAATGGTGTTACAGCGAATGTATAATTCCTTTGTCACTGATATCCCGAATGAACTCGAGGCATGGAACAGTCATCCTGTCAACGTTCATTCACTTTCTTGATCTCAGAGTAGATTGAAGGAGATATGTATGACATCAATATCACATACTGATTCACACATGCATGCGCACGCCTATCTCAATCCTACTCATCAAGTGGCCATGTATATCAAACTCCCTTAGGAGGGACAAATCCCATATCTATCACTCACCCCTCAAAAGCCCCATGTGTCAAAGCCACCCAATCATCACCTTTATAACAACCCATGTTTCAGGACTGCGTTTGATGATGTCAAAGTGTGCCCAACGACATGTGTTGAGTGTAGTGATTTCAGGTCAAAGAATCACACTCACCACCATCACTGTGAGTACTGACTGTGACTACCATCTCATGGTTCCATGTGTCAAACTCACGGTGGGTCTGACCGGTACACTTGTTCTCTAACAAGTACCTATGTGTTTGGTTTGATATCTCTATATCATGACTAATGAGATTCTGTCATCAACCAACACCACAATCTAGTCTTATGTGTCATCGTTGTCTATATACCTTCCACAATGACATCCGACTAGGGACATAATAAGAATGTACAAACTCTTAGCATCTGTATGATCTCATCGTTCAGGTCCTTAACCTGAAAGCATACGTCATTGAGTACTGTCATTCTCTAGACATTCAATCTGTTCTATCACTATCTCATATGACTGAACCAGAAAGAATTGGAAGCTTGCCTTTGATGTTTATCAAATCAATCTTAATGTATCCCACCAACCATCCCATGATTGGCTCTCAGGGCATACATACCAACAAGACTGACATGCAGTTCACTGTGGGAGAGTATGTGATGTGAAAATCTGACCCCTCTAAGTTATAGCTAAGAGAGATGAGTCCCAATTGCATGGTCCATTTGAGATGGATTAGTGGATATGGTTGTGTTTAGCCTTACCCCTCAGGATAACATGATGTATAATGTGTTCCATGAATCCGATCTAGAGAACTATGTGAGGTACCCAAGCCATGTGCTGAGCCATGAACCTATTCAGCTTTGTGAGAGGCTGAAATGTCCTCAGTCACCTATGAGGGTACGATATACCAAGGTGAGAGAGAACTCAGATGGAAGAATATGAGATGATGAAGGTTCTTGGGAAGCACCATGGAAAGGGTGAGGCCACATGGGAGCCATGATGGACATAAGAAAGGCTTATCCTGTTTGTTTGGGTGCCTGGTGGAATTTTGAGGGCAAAATTCCTATAAGAGGGGAAGGATGTTACAACCCCAATTTTGGGTTCTTTTGATGAGAAATACAATTTCTCTTAATAAAGATAAAATGAGCAAATAATGGTGTGATTTGATTTGAATCAATGAATTTCGTTTATAATAGCCTTGATGGTTGCTTAGTGGGCCTTATTGGCTATTGGGCCCAATAACAAGGAAAAGGAAATTCAATTAGTAAATGATTAATTAAGAAATAGAGAAAAGAAAGAGGTAGAAGCCTCTAGAAGGCAAAGGAATATTTGCAAAGGGGGATTTCATGCCTCTTGCGTTACTTGGGTTCCAAGGAGTCCAAATTGCAAAGATAATGCAACAAGAAAGAGAAAGGATTAATTAAATATTGCTTTATTTAGAAGAAATGTGAGATAATGATCATATTACAAGAAATATGTGAAAATATGGATAATGGATCCATCTTGGAAAAGATTTTGTGTTCACATGGTTTCTAATAGAAAAAGGAATCACAATTAAGAAAATAAAGTATTATGAGAAAGAAAATGTGCTTAAATGACTTTCATTAAACATTTACTTGCATGTGAAGAAACCATATCTTACCTTTCGAGTTTAAGGCTCCAAATTGGAATAAAGGAAGATAATGCAAATCTAAAGATTTCCCTAAAATTTGGTTGAAAAACAATGCACGGATTCCAAGTTATGCAATTTACAAAATATCCTAAAGTGTGGACATTAATGGCGTAATGATCATGTGTCATGATTTATCTGGAATAAATCCCAATTTTTTGTTTTTGGGCGCTCATCTGCTATCGTTGGATCTATGATCCACGACCTGGGACAAATCCCGGTCTCACTAGGATCTGGAATATCAGAGTCCAGGCTATGAATTTTTGATCAGAGATTTCACGAGTTAGAAGCCATCTGCGAATATGTGAAGGAGTCCATCTCCTTCAGGAGCTTGCTCCAAACCCAACCACCCTAAGGTTGGTGGGGTTTTGTTGTGAAACGGGGAAGTCCCCAATTCACCGAGGACTCGATGGCCACCCTATATATAGGGTAGTGCGCACAACAATGCGAGCAAACCTAAAGTTTACCCTCTCGTGACCGCGACACAGTGACGATCATCTTCGTGCGTTCAATTTGATCGATTGACGTGTTCTTGTCCCCTGTCTAGATCCTTGCCAGAGCGCCGGTAGAGCGTTGGCGGTGAAGCACTAGTGAGGATGAGGAATTGAGGGCAGCTACAATTTTGGAGAACCAGGTGATGCTCTCAGTCCAGTCGACTTGATCGTAGGAAGAAGATAGCCTGAAGTCAACTTTGGAGTTGACTCTACAGGGCTACTCGTGAGCTAGCCCGAGGTAGAAGATGACCAAGGGGTAAAAGACCCCTTTGTCGTCGCGCTTGCATTAGCCATGTAAGGGCATTCTTGCCCAATCCTTTAATTTCACCGCAAGATAGGCGCGCGGAGTGTGGGCCATTAGATCCCGCGTGGTCCGATGGACCACAGATCTAGCGGCTGATGTTTTTCTAAAAATAACAAATAATTCGAGGAAATGAATTACTTTGCAAAAATCATAACTTTTGCTAGGAAGCTCTGATTAGAAAAAGTTATACATGAAAGTTTCTTAGAAAAATACGAGGAACATAATAAAATTGGTTTGAGAACCTAAATCCGTTCCTATTTGCAACACTGTGTTAATCTAATGAAAAGTGCTTATGTATTAGATTAAGAAATCCTAATTGAGCATATTGGTTAAGTTCATGTTGCTTAGTTGATGAAATTGAGTAATTGCAACCTATTGAATAGTTAATGATGAACTTGAACCTGGTCTAGAAGTTTCTTGCATGATTTAGGGGTTTTACCTCAAATAAGAATGATTAAGCACTTAGAGACCCTACTTGAGTATAAAGGATGAATCTTTAAGGTTTAATAGGTTAATTTGTGAAGTAATAACCTATTGAATATTAAAGTTGAACTTCAATTTGTAATTTAGGGTTCCATGTATATAAATGAGATTTAATGGGCCTTGAAACCCTAATGTTAGTAATTGTGACTCTTAATGGCTTTAATTGTTCAAATTCATGAATAAAGCTGAGATATGATGGTTCTAAGCTATTTCGAGTATAAAAGTTCCTAACTTTGGATAAATACCCTTAATATGGTAATTAGGGTTTTCTAATGATAAAGGTGGAATTAATGATAAATAGAGTTCATATGTGAATTAGATCATAATGAACTATGAGTTGTTAATCCGGAAGGAACCAAAGATGATAATTAGTCCTAATGATCTTATCATGAATTAAAAGGATAAAAATGGTAGTTTTAATGTAAAAGAGAATAATGGACTTAATTGATGGTCAATTGTGTCTTTAATTTGAAATTAAGGTTATATGTTGTTAAAAGGTAACCTTAATATCTTTTGTGAAAAATAAATGAGATAATTAGGGTTTGTGAGTAATTGTATAAAATTAGGGTTTAAAAGAGTAAAAATGAAGAGGAACCCTAATTACAATAGAAACCCTAAAAGTGGACTAGAAACCCTAGGAAGTGAGCTAGGTTTAATAGATCTTGATGGCATGATCAATGATAGGAAATTGTATGCATATTTCAGGATCTCTTTGTGTGCTTGCTTGCCTATTGGATTTCTTACATTGATTGGATTAATTTTGTTTCAAATCATCCTAACAGGTATGTGGTTAATTATGGTTAATCACATTAGTTTCCCGAAGGTTTTCCAGATGATTTGATCGCATTGAATGTTGCCTATCAGTTTGGATATTCATAATTGCAAATCATAAAGTCACTATGATTATCACAATTATAATAGAAGTGTGTATTCTCGCACCTACATGCCACCCTGATGGATGATGCCAAAAGGTCAAGCCCAGGAGGGAAGACCCATGGGCACCATGAGTGGTGACCCCAGACACCAAGCTCGAGATTGAGAAGGTGGTCTTTATTGCATGACTCATGGGCACCATGAGAGGTGACCCCAGGCACCAAGCTTGGGATTGAGAAGGTGGCCTTAAGTCATTAGCAAAAGAGAACCCTAAGGAGGGTATGCCAGGGTTAGGGCAAAAGCGGTGGAGAATGTCACACTGAAAGCATAATTTGGCTTGTTAATTAACTTGATTGTGATATTTAGATTGTTAGCCATATTTGCAAAATTTTGGTTGTCCCCACATACCAGCATATTCCTATATGCTGACCGACATTTTGTTTGTCGGTATTTTAGGTACAACCCTGAAAAGAACAAACAGTAAAGTGACACATTGTGAAAATAATAAATAAAGTGCGAGGAGGATTAGATAGAATAGTTTCAAGATGTGGATAGAAGTATATACCCAAATTTTTAAAAAGGTATGCAAAGTTTTATTTTATACCAGCTTTCAATATAGTTTGGTAAAATTTTATAATTATTATTGATTATTTGTCGAACCTTTGATCCTATTAATTGGGATAACGGATCTGACCTCTAGGTCTCCCTTAATTGGGGGTTACTGGGAGGCGGGGTCGTTACAAGTCTGGTCGATTTTTCCTACAAAAAGAACTACTAGAGAAGCATAAACATGACAATGTAAGAGCCTTATATGGTATGTGATAAAGGTCACACCTTTATTGGTATGAAGTAGGTGAGCATCAGTTTCTGGTTCCTGAGTTAGTGTAGAGGACTATAGAGAAGATAAAAGTGATCTAACAATAGTTGAAGCCAGATAGAAGTCATATGTCAATAATTTTCATAGGCCACTAGAGCTCCAAGTTGGAGGCTGTGTGTAGAGCTCCAAGTTGGAGGTCATGTGTATCTCAAGGTTTCCCTTGGAAAGGTGTGTTGAGGTTTGGTAAGACAGGTAAGTTGAATCATAGATTTATGGGACCTTACCCTATCTTGAGATGATTTGGAAAGGTGGCATACAAGATAGAGTTACCGTATGAGCTGTACATGTTGCACAATAGTTTCCATGTTTCTGTATTGAGAAAATGTCACCCCGATATAGAGAAGACATTATAAACAGTGGAAGTGGAGTTGTATGGGGATGCTTTGTATGTTGAGGGTCTAGTTTAGATCCTAGATAGGCATGTGAAAAAGCTAAGGAAAAAGGACATCGACTTAGTGAAGGTGTTGTGGCATCACTGTGGTGTGGAGAAAGCCACGTGAGAGTTAGAGGATGAGATTATTAGGAAGTACCCACCCTTATTTGGTTAGGATTTCAGGGGTGAAATCCCTATTAAGGGTTTATGGGTTTAAGACCCCTAACCTGGCTTTATGGTTAACCATGATTTATTAACTTAATTTGGAGCTTAATTCCTTAATCAAACCCTAATTTATGTTTTGAGATCAAGTGATAAAGCTATGTTTCAAATTTGGACATGTTTGGACTTTGTTTGCTTAAGTTTTTTCAAAACATGTGCTTATGTGGACTTTTATGCAATTTTATCAAATCTAGGGTTCTATCTATAATTCTCACACATGCACATTGTTCTTCATAGTACTCTTCATAATGTTTTATGCCATTGTACCTTTGGATGCATGAATGCACCATCTGATGTTTTGCTTGTCTCTCCCTCTAGGGTTGAGAACTTAGGGTCTCTGACCTAATAGTGGAGATTGATGGTTTCAACTTGAGTGATGAGGATTCGATGGTTTGACCATGTGAGAGAATGATTCGAAAGTTTCTCTTTGTGGTATAGGATCTAATGGTTCTCCCTAGAGGTCTAAGAATCGATGGCTATCCTAGTTGAAGTGCACAATTTGATGGAAGATTAGGGTTTGCAAAATGGCTAAGTATGATGCACAATCTGATGGGTTCTCTGATGATACATCTTGATGATTTCACTAAGGCATGAATCAATGCATGGACTTTGTGAATGATCTGATGGGAGTTCTGACATGCATGGAAAGGATAGATTTCAGGTTTTGACACATGGCAAGCTAGTTTTTCAACCTTTTTACCACCTTTCTCTCTCATCTTGGATATATATACCCCACACCTCACTCACAAATGAACCCTTTGCATCCCTCATCTTGTTCCTTGCTTCTTGAGAGGTCCAAGACCATTGTTTAGTAGAAGGAGAGATCCTTGAGGATGAATCTTGAATGGATCATGGATGCATGTTGCTTTAGGGTTTGGATCAAGCATCTCTAAGGTTGTTTAGAGCCTTCTAACCCAGTTTCTTGCCATAACCAAGTAAGGTCTTCTACTCTAGCCTAGTTTTCTTGTTGTTCTCCTTCTTCTCTCTTCAACCAAGGGTAGAACCCTATATTTCATGATGGAAACTCGTGCATTGGTTGAAGAAACCCTTTTCTTCTCTCTTTTGCCCTAGATCTACCCTTGTTCTTGAAGAAAGGAGCTACCTTGGATCTTTGGGGGTACAAAGCTAGGGTTTCCATCTTCTCTCCTTGAGACAACTTGTTGTTTGGACGTTCATCTTCATCTTGAGGCAAGTTATATAACCTTCAACATGTTTCTTTCTTACTTTTAACTTGTTCTATATTGCCCTAAAACTTGGTATAATGGAAAGAGATGATCTTATGTGCACCACTTTGTATACATGCATGATAGTTGTGTGTTGTTAAACTATCCTTAGCTCATGTGTACGTTTCTTCTTTTATGATGAACTACCTTGGTTTTTGAAGGTATGGAATGATGGTTTTACTTAGTGTAAAGAACTATTTTCCCTTAGTGTAGAAACCATTGGTTTTACTTAGTGCTAAAATAGATGGTTCTGCTTGACCTATGAATTGATGGTTCTACTTTGTCCTTGGAATAAAGGTTTTGTTAAGGGTAGGAAATGATGGTTTTACTTAGTGTGAGAATCTATGACCCCACTTGGTAAATGAACCAATGGTTATGTAAGTCAAGAACTAATGGGTATGTTTAGTTTATGATTTGATGTTTTTCTAAGTACATGAAAGAATCAACGATTTTTTTAAGATTAGCAATGATTCGATGAATGTGGAAAGTATGTGAAATGATGTTTTGGATAAGTACACAAAAGAACTGATGGTTTTGCTTTTGTTTAGGTATTCTAATGATCCGATGGATTTGCTTTTAGCTAAGTATTCTAATAATCCTATGGTTTTTTTGCATATGTACATCAAAGATGTGATGGATTTACTTAGTGAATTAAATGACATTTCACATAGCACATAATCTGATGGTTTTGTTGTCCCTAAACCAATGGTTTCCTTTTTTCTAAATACATAAATGAATGGAACATTATCTGAGTACAAGGATGAACCGATGGGTATGTTAGGTATGTGAATTGATGTTTTTGGCTAAGTCTTTATATGGACCGATGGCTTTGCTTTTTGGTTAATTCCATTAATAAACCAATAGTTTGATGTTTGGCTAAGAAATTAAATGAAATGATGGTTTTCCTAGGTGTTTACCCAATTGTGCTAATGAAATGATGGTTTTTCTAAGTGTGATAATGAACTGAGGGTTTACCTATGTATTTTGATTTAGTGGTACAAATCCAATCCATACTTCAGATCCTTCTTATAATGATTAACTAATGAGGATTCAGTACTTCAATCTGCTACTAATGTTGTAATGATGATTGAATACATTCTAATGCTAGAGGTACCTCTGTTATGTTAGTATTTGGATTGTCATAACTCATATGTTTGATGAACCCATATGTTGGGTTTGAATGTAGCAAGTTTGTTGGTGATATGTTAAACCTTCTATAGAGTATTGAAAGACAATGATGTTCCTACATGAAGTAATGTTGTATGTCCTGAATGGAATTTGTGGGGTGTTTTGAACCCTAATGGAAGTTCCTTTTCAAGGATGATAATGGACTTATATACTATGGTGTTGTGATGAGGATATGATCCATATATTTTATATCTTCTAGAATTGTTATATACCAATGATTTTATAGAAACAATATAGTTTCTTGTATGCAACTTGTTTGATGAAACCTGAATTCACCCAATTGGCTTAACTAATCAAGTGAAACCCTAATCATGTAGTGCCATTTGTCATAGAACTATTCCAGTGTAAGGACTTGATGGATAGTAAAACAAGTGTTCTAGAAGGAAAAGTCAGAGTTGTATACTTTTGAGTATATACTAGTGTAGGGAGGGTATATCCTTGTCATCCTGATCTCAAGGTATGGGGGAACGGTTGAGGTCGTGTTTTTGATGAATATGTACATATGATGTTATTGAGGATGGCTGCAACCATACCTCAGATTTAGGGTTAAATACCCTGGTTTCTAGTGTTGTATCTTGTGTACCCAAGGAAAACTAAACTGATTGCAGTTTGACTAATATGTCACTATGAAGGACTTGTATTGACCGAGAGGAAGATATCTTAGGATTCAAGCACTGCTAAATCTTATAAGGATCTAATTGGGACTTCACAGTGGTCAACTGGAAGTTTGAGTGGTACACCTCAAACTTCCCAAAGCTTAATAAAATATGTGATTCATCTGTGTATCATATATGTTAGGGTTATTCAGTGACTCACATTAGATGATAGCCCTTGCTTTGTCTATTTTAATATTTAGACAATGAATGATGCGGTAAGAGAAATCAGTTGTACATATGGTGTTAGATTTGTCCATTCCTTTGAATACTATATTAATCTTTCAATTGTGTAATATTATCTGCTTTATCTATTTAATTATAAAACTTATTGCAAGCAATAAATGTTGTCTATAGTTATATCTCTCGCTTGGTACATGGGTCTCACCTCGTGGGTCACCAAATATTTTTAGGCGACTGTCAACATCACTGAAAGATTTGTGGTAGTGAGGAGGATTAGTTTGGAGACCCATAAGAGAAAGTTGACTAGTTGTTTAGTGTGTCCTAGAGTCATCCATGTACTCTCAGGTCCAGGCGGGGAAAGTTTTATAGATGATGTTTCACCGACTCATGTTTTGGTAGCGTACTAACTTTTGTACAAGATGTAAATATGTGAACAATACCTTATGTATACAGTTTGTGGATGAGGCCACAAAATAGTTGTAAATATACCTGGTATGGTATATTCTTGCATGTAGAATTATGGAACTCTATGTAAATGTTCTTGGACATGTTTCAAGAGTTTTATTTTAGTTTCTGTTATGCACCTTTTTAGTGATGTGATTAATTGGTGATGGATTGTGTTTTAGTTTTGAGTAATCTCATTTAGCGTTGTGGGTTGCCACATTTGGTGGTAGCAGAGGTTCGAGTTTATTGAGTCTACAAGGACAACAAAATTAGGTCTAGTATGATACCAAGTGATGAACATGACACGAGCATAATGCATACTTCCTAAAATAAGTACTTGGGCACCATGGTCAGGTATTCAATTATTGAGGAAAGGGTAAATTTTGAACACTATAATTATTATCCTTATGTTTTCTCAGACAAAGTAGTTAGTTGGAAACAAACCAAAGAGCATAATAAATAAGAAATCATGATGGAGATGTACTAATGTTATCACTAAAGAAAGATAAAAATCATATCTTAAACTCATCAAAACTTGAGTATTTGGTGATTAAATAAAAATATGACACCATGAATCTTAATCCGAATATAAATAATGTCAAAAGAAGTTCTTGAAGTTGTGATTCTAGAAGATAATGAAGTAAAAAGAGATAAATATATGTTATCAAAATGCTTTAAGGTGTAAAATTCATATAAGAAGAGGAGAGATTCAATGATAAGTGTGGTATGAGATAATAAATAAGAACAATGATAGGTGAATAGAATGTAACCTGAGCTAATCTCGAACCAATCAATGTGTGTAAGTGTTGACGACAAAATTTTCATGATATGTAAAAGAGATTAAATGAGATGATCTTTATTAATGAAAGAATGAAAAATATGATGAACTAACCCTTGATAGGTGAATAATAAACATGATCATGAGAGGATACACACAAGAATATTCAATATTTAACAAGAAAGAGCAATAAAATGTAATGATTATACTAGTTCTTAAGCAAATGGCAAGGAATGTATATAAGAAAATGAATGTTACATAAAACATTATAACTTACCTTCTTGTGGTAGAACCGATAACCTCTTGCTAGAAACCCCTTCAGATGGTTCTATTTTGTTTTGGGAGGTGTGGCCATCTGGTGTTCTTTCTTCTCCGGACGCAACATTCAAGTGGATTTTATGCCACTTGGTATGCATGGATTTATTGTGATCCTAGGTAGGGATACCATAGAGAAGTACAAGGTTGTTTTGGACTGAGGCTCCAAGGTTGTGATGTTCTATGATTGGAATGTCTCTTGGGCTTAGGAGATAGGAAGATTGTTACTACTTGTTTTGTGTCGATTGTGATAGCAGAGAAGCTAACAAGACAGGGTATGCAATTTTTTTAGCACATGTAGTGGATACCAAGGTATGAGTCCTGGTATCTAGGATGTACCAATGGTATGGGAATTTGAAGATATTTTTCCATAGGAGCTTCTTGGTGTTCCACCCCTAAAGAGATTGATTTTGAGATCAATCTAGTTCCTAGTACGCAACTTGTAGAACAGATTCCTCATAGCATGGCACCAACTAAGATGAAGGAGTTGAAGAAACAGTTGTAAAAGCTATTGGATAAGGGCTTTATATGATCAAGCACTTTGTCTTGGGGTGCTCTAGTGTTGTTCGTGAAGAGAAAAGATGGTTCTATGAGACTTTGCATAGATTATTGATAGTTGAACAAGGTCACAATGAAGAACAATTACTCACTGTGGAGAATAGAAGATTTGTTTGAATAGTCAAGAGTTGCTATAGTGTTCCGCAAGATAGACTTGAGGTCAGAGTGTCATTGGTGAGAATCAAGGCGAAGGACATACTACATTTAGGACTAGGTATGGTCATTATGAGTTAGTGGTTATGCCATTTTGGCTAACCAATGCACATACAACTTTTATAGACTTGATGAACATGTTTTCAGACTGTATTTGATTAGTTTTTGGTGGTGTTTATCAATGACATCTTGATATACTTCATAGACAGTCAATAGCATGAACAACATCTTCACCAAGTGCTGGAATTGTTAAGGCAACATCAGTTATATGCTAAGTTCAGTAAGTGTGAGTTTGACCGACTGAGGTGTCTTTTGTTGGACATGTCAGATCTATAAAGAGAGTTTGTTTAGACCTCAAGAAGGTGGAGTTAGTGCTAGAGTGGGAGTAGCCTAATACACTGACTGAGGTCTGAAGCTTCCTAGGTCTAGCAGGATACTATAGGATGTTCATTTAGAACTTCAGTGCAATTGCCCTACCTTTAACCAATTTAACTAGGAAAGGTGTTCCTTTTGTTTGGGATGACAAGTATCATCCGTTCTTTTCACTTTTTGAAGGGGAAGTTGAAGAGTGCTCCAGTGTTAGTGATGTCAGGGCAAGGGAAAGGTTACATCATTATTTGTGATGCCTTGAAGGATGACTTGGGATGTGTGTTGATGCAAGATAGGAATGTGATTTCTTTTGCATTCGTGATACCCTCAAAACATGAGGAGAACTATCCAACTCATTACATGGGGTTAGCTATTCTATTTCTTTCCCTAAAGATTTGGTGGAACTATCTATATGGGCAAAAGTGTCAAATTTTCACAGACCATAAGAATCTTTAGTATATCTTGTCAAAGAAAGAACTAAACATGAGGCTAAGAAGGTGGATGGAGCTGATCAAGGACTATGACTGCATGATGGATTATCATCCTGGAAAGGGCGAACACGGTAGCTGATGCACTAAGTAGAAAGTCATCTTCATCATCACCTACATGTAAAGCACAGTTACAAACCATGGCATGTCACAAGAGAGACATGCTAGTATCACTTTGGCCGATGAATGTACAATTAGAAGTATCTCTAATAGTAGGGTTGTTGGCACAACTATAAGAAAAAATGATAGTAGTACAACAGATTAGAGATGTGCAGGACAACGATACCATGATACAAAATATCAAATCAAAGTTTGGCAATGGGAAGCATGATGGATTTCAGGAGTTACATGGTGGTACGATGGGTTTCCACAATGATATAGTGGTTCCTAACATCAACGATCTGAGGAAAATGATGTTGGAGGAGGCTCATTCTTCAATATGTGCAATGCATTCTGGAAGTACACAGATGTATCATAATCTAAAGGATTTGTACTTGTGACTAGGGTTGAAAGGTGATGTGGTAGAGTTTATGTCCAATTGTTAGCAAGTCAAGGCAAAACATCAAAATCCTACATGGACATAGTGGAAGTTCAAAATAGACTTTTACCATAGATAGATGGTCAGTCAGAAAGGACTCAAATGTTGTACAATCTTCTGATAGCATGTGTCCTACATTTCTTGGCAGTTGTGATGTCCACCTGAGTCTGGTTGAGTTTTCCTACAATAACAACTACCACAGAAGCATAGACATGACATTATACGAGCCTTATATGGTAGGAAATGAAGATCATTCCTTTGTTGGTATGAAGCAGGTGAGTATCAGTTTCTAGTTAAGATCAGAGTGATACTATAGCAGTTGAAGGAAGCTCAATGCAGACAAAAGTCATATACCAATAACCATCGTAGGCTACTAGAGATCCAAGTTGGAGGTCTTTTGTATCTCAAAGTTTCCCCTTGGAAAGGTGTGTTGAGGTTTGGTAAGATGGGTAAGTTGGCTCGTAGGTTATGGTACCTTACCCTATCTTGACACGAGTTGGAAAGGTGGTGTAAAAATTGGAGTTATTGTCAGAGTTGCACATGTTGCACAATAATTTCCATGTTTCTATGTTGAGAGAGTGTCACCCCAATATAGAGCAGATGTTACAACCAGTGGAAGTGGAGATGGATGGGGATGCTTTGTATGTTGAAGGTCCAGTTTAGATACTAGATAGGCATGTGAGAAGTTGAGAAAAAAGGACATAGACTTAGTGGAGGTGTTGTGGCATCACCATGGAATGGAGGAAGCCACGTGGGAGTTAGAGGATGAGATGCTTAGGAAGTACATTTCCTTGTTTTCTTAGGATTCTGGGGGCAAAATCTCTGTTAGAGGTTTATAGTTGTAAGACCCCTGACCTTTCTTTATGTTTAAACATGTTTTATTAAATTAATTGGGAACTATATTCCTTAATTAAACTCTAATTTATGTTTTTAGATCAAGTGATAAAGCTAGGTTTCGAATTTGGTTATGTTTGGACTTTGTTTGCTTAAGTTTTGGCAATATATGTACTTATGTGGACTTTAATGCAATTTTTCCATTTCTATACTTATATTTGTAATTCTCACATTTGCATGTGTTTCATAGTACTCTTCATATTGTTTGATATAGTTGCACCATTGGATGCATGGATGCACCATCAGATGTTTTGCTTCTCTCCCTCTAGGGTTGAGATCTTAGGGTTTCTCACCTAAGTGTGGAGCATCAATAGTTTCACCTTGAGTGATGAGTATTTGATGGTTTCACCATGTGAGAGAATGATTTGATGGTTTCTTCATGTGGTAGAGGAATTTATGGTTCTCCCTTGAGGTCCAAGAATTGATGGGTGTATCGGTTGAAGTGTAAAATCCAATGGAAGATCAGGGTATGCAAAATGGCTAAGTATGGTGGACAGTCGGATGGGTTCTCTGATGATACATCTTCATGATTTCACCAAGGAATGACAACATATGTCCTTTGTGAATGATTTGATGGAAGTTCTGACATGCATGGAAAAGATAGATTTCGGGGTTTGACACATGGCAAGCTAGTTTTTAAACCTTTTGACCACATTTCTCTCTTTTCTTGGATATATATACCCCACACCTCTCTGATAAACAAACCCTTTGCATTCCTCATCCTATTCCTTGATGTTTGAGAGGAGTTAGACCATCATTTGGTGGAAGGAGATCTCCTTGAGGATGAAGTTTGGATGTATCATGGATGCATGTTCTCTAGGTTTGGATCAAGCATCTCTAAGGTTGTTTGGAGCCTTCTAACATAGTTTATTGGCCTAACCAAGTAAGATATTCTTCTCTAACCTAGTTTTCTTACTGTTCATCTTCTTCTCTCTTCAACCATAGGAAGAACCCTAGAATTCATGATGGAAACTATTGCATGTGGTTGAACAAACCCTTTTCTTCTCTCTTTTTCCCTAGATCTACCCTTGTTCTTGAAGAAAGGAGCTACCTTGGAGATTTGGGAGTGAAAAGATAGGGTTTACATCATCTCTCCTAAGACAACTTGTTTTTTATACATTCATCTTCGTATTGAGGCGAGTTGTATAATCTTCAACCCATTTCTTGCTTGCTTTTAACTTGTTCTATATAGATTTTGCCCTAAAACTTGGTATAATGGAAATAGATGATCTTATGTGCACTACTGTGTATACATGCATGATAGTTGTGTGTTGTTAAATTATCCTTAGATCATGTGTACGTTTATTCTTCTATGAAGAACTACCTTGTTTTTTGAAGGTATGGAATGATGGGTTTTAGTTAGTATAAGAAATTGGTTTTCCATTAGTGTAGAAATCATTGGTTTTACTTAGTTCTGAAATTTATGGTTCTACTTGACCTATGAATCGATGGTTGTACTTTGTCCTTGGAATAATGGTTTTGTTAAGAGTAGGAAACGATGGTGTTACTTAATGTGAGAATCCACTTGGTAAGTGAACCAATGGTTATGTAATTCAATAATCTGATGGGTATGTTTAGTATATGGCTTGATATTTTGATAAGTTCATGAAATAATTATTGGTTTTGTTTAAGTTTAGCAATGATTTGATGAATGTTCCAAGTATGTGATATGATGTTTTGGCTAAGTACACAAATGATTTGATGCTTTTTCTTTTGTGTAAGTACTCTAATGATCCTATGGTTTTGCTTTTGGCTAAGTATTCTAATGATCCTATGATCTTGCTTTTGGCTAAGTACTCTAATAATCTGATGGTTTTGTTTTTGTCTACATACACCAATAAATTGATGGGTTTACTTGGTGAATAAAAGGATATTTTACCTAGCACATAATCCTATGGTTTTTCTATCCTTGAACCAATGGTTTCCTTATTGCTAAATACATAAATGAATCGATGGTTATCTGAGTACAGGGATGAACTAATGCATATGCTAGGTATGTGAATGGATGTTTTTGGCTAAGTATTTATATGAACCAATGGTTTTGCTTTTTGGTTAAGTCCATTAATGAACTGATGGTTTGATGTCTGACTATGCTCTTGAATGATACTATGTTTTCCTAGGTGTTCACCCAATGGTGCTAATAAAATGATGGTTTGCTGAAGCGGGCTAATGAACCAAGGGTTTACCTAATAATGTTGATTTAGTGGTACAAATCCAATCCACACTTTGGATCCTTATTATAATGGTTAAGTAATGTGGATTTATTACTTCAATCTCCTACTAATTTTGAATTTATGATTGGATACATTCTAATGGTAGATGTAACTCTATTATGTTACTCGTGGGATTGTCATAACTCTTATGATCGATGAACCCTTATGTTGGGTCTGAAGGAAGCAAGTTTTTTGGTGATATGTTAAACCTTGTACAGAGTATTGAAAGACAACAATGTTCCTATAAGAAGTAATGTTGTATGGCCTGGATGGCATTTGTGGGATGTTTTTAACCCTAATGGAATTCATCCTTTTCAAGGATGACAATGGACTTGTATATTCTGATGTTGTGATGAGGATATCATCCATATGTTTTGTATACCAGTGATTTTATAGAAATAGTATTGTTGCTTGTATCTAACTTGTTTGATGCAACATGAATTTTCCCAATTGTCTTATCTAATCAAGTGAAACCTTAATCATGTAGTGCCCTGTGTCGTAGGACTATTCCAATGTTAGGATTTGTTGGATAATAAAATGAGTACTCTAGAAGGAAAACTTAGAGTTGTTTATTGTTGAGTATATGCGGGTGTAGGCAAGGTATATCCTTGTCATATTGATCCCAAGGATTTGGAGAACGGTTGATGCCATGTCTCAGATGAATATGTATATATGATGGGATTGGGAACGACTGTGGTTGTACCTCAGATTTTAGTGTTGAGTGCCTTGGTTTCTAGTATCGTGGCACGTGTACCTAGGGTGGACTATGTTGATTATAAGTTTGACTAATAAGTCACAATGGAGGACTCATACTGACTGAGGGGAAGAGATCTTATGATTACGACTCTCCTAGATCTTGTATGGAGTTGATTGCAAATTCGTAGTGGTCATTTATAAGTTTGAGTGGTACACCTCAAACTCCCCAGGGCTTATAAAATATGCAATTCAGTCGTGTAGCATATCTGTTAGGGTTATTCAGTGACTCACATTGGATGATAGCTCTTGCTTTGTATCTTTTAATATTTAGATGATGAATAATGTGGTGAGAGAAATCAACTATACATATGGTGTTAGCTCTATCCATTCCTTTTAAAATTATGTTAATCTTTCAATTCTGTAATAGTATATGTTTTATCTTTTAATTATAAAATTTGATGTAAGCCATAAACATTGGCTAGAGTTATATCTCTTGTTGGGACACAAGTCTCACCTAGTGGGTCACAACATCCTTTTAGGTGACTATCAGTAGCTCCGACAGATATATGGTAAGGAGGAGGAGTAGTTTGGAGACCAATAGAAGAAAGTTGGCTGGTTGTTTAGTGTGTCCTAGAGTCTTCCATGTACTCTTAGGTCCGGGCGGGAAAAATTGTGTAGATGATGTTTCACTGACATGATTTTTGGTCGCGTACTGAGGTTTGTGTAGTATGTAAATATGTGAACAATACCATATGTGTATGTGTTGTGGATGAGGCCACAAAACAGTTATAAAGACACCTGACGTGGTATTTGCTTGCATGAAGAAATATGGACCTCTATGTAAATGTTCTTGGACATTTTAGGAGATGTATTGGTTTTAATTATGCACTTTTTTAGTGATGTGATTAATTAATGATCAATCATGTTTTTGTTTTGATTAATATCATTTAGCGGTAGGTTGCCACACATCAGTAGAGCACATCATTCTACTACATGGAACCTGACAGATCGTTGTGATCCACGAGTGTCCTCGAGTAGAAAAAATGATTTCTTTTATCTGATTCTTTGGATATTTTAGGAACTTTTTTGAGATATTTTTTAATAAAATAGTGGAGATGTGAATGATTTGAAATCATTTTATAATGCAAACAAGAAATTCATGCACGTTGAACATTTTGTAAAGTTTGAATGATTGTCATATAAGGTTGCATCAATGTAGAAAACCCACATATACTTTGCAAAGAGTGTCACCAAGAAATCTAGACACAAGATTTATAGGGCTAGTTGCTTCTTAGAGACAAAATATCTTGGGAAGTATCTTAGTGTGACTCTCCTACATTTAAGAGTTAGCAAGCATACCATGTTGGGGTCTTAGACAAGGTGTCTTTGAGGATGATTGCCCGGTCATCTAGAAGTTTGTCACTCGTTGGTCGAGTCTGCTTAACAAATGTGACCTTAACTATTTTGCCAACCTATGTTATGAAAATGTCCCTCCTTCCACTAAGTTTATGTGATTGGACTGATCACATGTTAAGGAGGTTTATTTGCATAGGAAGACACAAGAAACATCCTATCTCTTGGCCTGGGAAAAATTTACAAGAAATTGTGGTAATGGTAGACTAGGCATTGTCCATGAGGGAGTGGAATCAAACCTTAATCATAAAGAACTCTTATAAAGCCCACGTTAATAGAGACATGGTTTGGTGCCTCTACATGAAAGATAGGTACCAAAAGCACATGTGTCAAACAATTGATCATTTATCTAGACTAGAATGAGTTACTATTGAATGGGAAGCAGATTATCAATGTGCAATCATTCATATTTCCAATTAATGGGTTGTGTACAATATTTTGGATGATATCTTATGCAGAGATGGACTCAAGATTCAAGATTGGGTTATCAAATCCATTCTGACCGACAATGATGGCAAATATATAAATATCCTGGTGGAAGGTAGTGGAGACTCAAACCTAAATTTCCTCAAGGATTGGCTTCCTAAGGAGATGATGAATGATATTTTGAAGACCCAACCTCCATAGGACAAGCAGGAGGATGATGTTAGGGTCTGGAATCACATATGTAATGGGCCCTTTTCAAAAGAGTATGCATACAAGATGTTAAGTACATACCACCAGAATTAGAGACAAGGAGAATGTGATATCATCTAAAAGGCACATGTTGCAGCGCCGAGTGACAGTGTTCATGTGGTTGTTGATCCACAATTCAATCCTCACTAACTAGAAAAGGGTATCTTGCCACATTACCATAGATGGGATAACCAAGCTAAGGAGAGTGCACTCCATGTTTGTGATATTATAAGCTTATCATTATGGTCCGGAAATGCATAGTCAACAACTCATACCCTATGGGTTCCTATAACATTTCCAACCTAGATGATTGGGTCATAACCAATCTCAAGAACACCACAGACTCAATGAAACTTGTGTATGGGAGTTGGTACATACGGTGTTGCAATAATTTATATATCTTTGAAGGAATAGAGAT
The DNA here is from genome assembly GCA_963693085.1 of Alisma plantago-aquatica. NCBI lineage: Eukaryota > Viridiplantae > Streptophyta > Magnoliopsida > Alismatales > Alismataceae > Alisma > Alisma plantago-aquatica. The sequence goes on along the minus strand of OY856412.1, from coordinate 435,126,890 downwards.
GACTTCAAATAACTAGGTGAACTAATCATCAAAGAGGTTAGGAACAACTAGTTGGCACGAAATACATCAATGGATCATACCGTGGAGGAAATCTCTACTCAATGGTAGCAACCTAAACCTTTATGGGCTAAGATCAACATATATGCAATAGTGAGAAGGAAGAAGGCATGAGTAGTTGTAATTGCAAGAGACTCAAATGGCCAATGGTTGACCATTCATGGGAGCACCATGGATGAGGGGGATGCTTTGGAATATGAGGTAGCATCTATTACTTTAGAAACTCGCCTGGCCACTGAGATTTAGCTTGATAAAGCTGTGATTGCATCTGATAACAAGTTGACAATAATGATGTTCAAGGAGGATTTGAATAAGAATCTGAATTATTAGAGATGTATCAACAAAGATGATGAAGAGAAACTAGCACATCAAGTATGGCAACATGGAAAGAAATTAGATATTGCTTAAAAAATTCCATGATCCTCATGTTTACATTAGGCCACACAAGGGATGAGTTACATTCTCTCAAATAATTGCAATGGCTGTAGTACTACAATGCTTTTTTTCATTAGTAATTGTGTAATTTATAGCCCCTTGTCAAATTTTCTTTCAAAAGGAGGGTGAGATGTGACGTCCCCAGATTTTCTAAAACTTAATCTAATGTGTGACGTCCAAATTGAAACCTCACCTTAATGAGAGTCCCAATTTAAACACCCCACACTAGGCTAAGAATAAGAAAATCAGAGGAAGTCAGAAGGAAACAATAGTAGCACATGCACATGAACAATAATAAAACCATACAACACATGTTCACCATTCAACATATAATTACATAATGAATTGTTATAACATTTGAGATTACATATTAAACAACAAACTTTAACATGTACATGTACTACCACTAAACTATAGGATCTTAAGACAATAGGTTCACCTGTATATCAGCTCATCACACAACTCACAACTGTCTTGGTCTTCAAGATCATATGTCCAAAAACCTAAAAAAAAGATTACATATGGTACATGTCAGCACAATATTCAAGAATATTGTACTGAGTATTCCTATGTGTCTTTTTATATACCTCTCATCATATATTGGTAATAAGATAAAACTAATACTTGGCAGTTATAAGGAAATATAATAAAAAGCATATACTTGCACAAAGATGTTCATTAACAAAAGAGAACACATATTTTAAGAATATTTTCCATTATATCATCCATGCATTTACTACCTGAGAGTTGAATGTATTAAGGCCTTTATGATCTACTACCAAAGAGTTTGAGATCAGTGTACATGTAATCTACTACCAAAGAGTTTGAGATCACTAATGCATTAAGGCCGTTATGATCTACTACCAAAGAGTTTGAGATCATTATATATGTGATCTACTACCAAAGAGTTTGAGATCACTTTCCAAGCACTGTACTACCAAAGAGTTTAGTGCTTTCATATAATGTAATAGATATATTATGTTTCATGTGTTCATAGCCATAAGTATGGAAAAACAAGCAAGATATCATACACGATCAATCATTTCATCCAATATCATATGCCAAGTATTTTATTACGCATATAATACAACCATTCTGAATAATAAGCCAAGTAAGAGGTAATGGCGTACCTTGATCAAGATATCCTAATCAACACATATTCCTAATATCAACTCTAACCTCTTGGTCAAACCCTGATTAAGACAAGATCACATACTATCATCAGATTCTCATAATCTTAACCCTAGTATGATTCATTAGGGTTTCACTTAGTTCATTGGGATATTCTTATTATTACTTGTATTCTTATCTTGGGATTATCTTACTGATCTTATATTCCAAATTATTGTTCATTAACTGATAATTGTGTTTTCCATCATTAGATGAACATATTAACATTATGTCACATATTAACCCTAGGTTGCATCATTAACCAAAATTAGGGTATTGAACCATGTATTATGGGTCAACTTCATATAACATGGATTTCATGTATAACAATGATCTCATATTTACATATTATCTTCCAATTACTGATATGAGGGTGTTCTATGAATTTCATCATTTATTGAGCACATATGTATTAATTGCATTTTATTTAGGGTTATTAGCCCTAGATAAACATTCTAAGAAAATTACATGATTATGTGTCATAACATGATCATATATGATGCCACATGGATTCTAAAACACATTTAAGAGTTACTGATGCATTCTCATAATTTTAGGTCTTCATTTGATATTTATTATACATTAAATAAGAACTATACATATTACATGATATCATTGATATTTAAGCATCAAAAGACTGATATAAGGTGCCATGTTATTCTACTCATTTTTCTAAACATTTTGGTACTTTATTTGTATTTTTCTGATCGTTTGAGCTAATTTCTATGAATTATACAAGATCAAGGGATTTCTGAGGTTTTTACCTTTTTTTGGCCAAATAGATGTCGCCACGTGGCTCTAGGGCTTGCAGCTCACGCCTCATAGGCTCAGGTTGAGCTGGCGGTTCTTTGCTGGTTTGGATGACTGGTTTAGATTGAATCGGCTGTGGTCTGATTTGGGATTTGATTAGTTCACGGCTGTTGGGCCCGGTCCATCCCTTCTCCTTACACGTTCTCAGCACGAGTCACCTTGTGCGGCTCCCCGATCCAACTCCAGGTGCATGAGGCAATGTGGGAGCGTCGCCACGTGGAAGATCTCCGGCGAGGGACTGTTGGTATAGGAGAACTCCTCATCACTTCCTGCTACAACTGGAGCTCCTATGGGTAGCCTACTACGCCGTCGGTCTCTCAAAATCACCATTGGTGTCTCCTCCTTGCGGCTCGGAGAACCCACCACCGTTAGTCTCTATTGCGGTAGAGAAAAGAGGTAAAAAGCCTCAGTTGAACCATAGATTGATATGAAGCTTTCAAGAGCTTATCCGAAGCTCCACGAACACCTCGAAGCCTACTAATTGTGGTGGAGGTGCTCCTCACAAAGCATCAGAACTTGGTCTTCATCTCCGACCAAGTGGAGTTCGTCAACCACCAACCCACAGTGCCTTCTTGCCAAAACACCTTCAAAAACTCCTCGAGCCTCCAACTGCCCTTTTTCTTCTTTATTTTCCTCCGATACCCTCTCTATATCCATTTCCTTTCTCTGGTTCTAACCTATGAAAACGACGGAGATGAGGAGAGCACATGTGATTTCTGTCCTACCCCACACTCTACTATAAGGCTCAAGTGGAGGGTCTATAAGATGGCCTCGATGAGCTGGGATTAAATACTCGGTTAGTTTTCTCTCTGGATCCACGATCACCCACGAACTAGCGATCACAACTTTCTACTCCAGTCACTCACGAAGCCTCATCTAACTGCTCATGAACATAAGGTTCTGAGTGTTTGATCTAATCCATCCAATGGTCAGTAAGGGGTCCACGTTGTGGATCTGTGGGTTCCTAGCCATGTGGGTGCGTAACACTAGCTGATCAATGACTTAGGCTAGAATTATCTATAGACCTAGTTCTAAAGTTACGAATTCATGTATTTATTCACCAAATTCAAACCATGATAACTCCTTCTAGGAACCTCAAACCATTATGAAATTTTAACCATTGTTTTACTACAACTCAAGATACATTCGATTCCATTTTGGTTCTAAAACTCCACTATTTGACTTGTTAAATAAATAACTGAAAGGGACATAAAATTAGGCAAATCATTCATGATGTTGACATCAAACTTTTGTCAAACTAAGTGGATCACTTTCATATGATCATAATCCACTTCAAGGACTATCATTATGTCATGTCAAAATGTAAACCCAAGTAAGATTATTCACATCACCACATACAAGAAAAATATGGACTCAATTCAATTATTCCAATTATGAATCCATGATCCAGACACTGAATTGATAAGCAAGAACCTCAAAAGTCGACTCTATCACATTCTACACACCTTAAGAGAATTTTTTTCCTCGAAATTAAACCAAAAACACAGTTCATCACATCATATACATCTTAAAAGAAATTTTTTACTCAAAATTAAGCCATCCTGTTACTCCAAGGATAAACCAAAAGGTCTTCATACACAAGTAGGGAACTATTCTAGGTGCAACATTCCCATAAACATCATGTCTAAAACATATATGTACCTCTCCTAGGAGGTTATCAAAGCATCTAGGGGAGAACTACCCCTTTAAAAGGGTTTAGAAACTCATGTTAAGTCAAGACAGATCTCATATGTTAGGGTTGTACCCTTATCTTTACCCATGCATTAGGGTTCCCCCATCATATTACCATGTTCTAAAGGAGTTAACTAAAGTTAGCCCATTATATCAAGGTGTCATAATCATCATGTTGTGCTACTATCAAACTATATTTTTCATCTTTGTTAAGCACTAAGATTAACACCCCATGTAACATGTTTCACTCATATGATGTTATTTCATTGCTCATAATAAATTGCATCATTTACTAGTGATTTCATTACAAGATTAGCCAACAATTTCACATTAGCATCATTATTCATGTATATGGTTAACCATTTATGCATTGATATTTATTAAACCATTTCTAGATTTCCATCACATCATGTCTATATATCGTGTCTTGAGATTAGATCACATCCTTACATATATTATATCATGGTTGTGCTAAACAAACTTATGCAAGTGGCTTGTCAAACAAACATCAAAACTTCATCTAGTCCAACTGAGGTTCTTGTAACACCTGGGCCCACTGCCCAAGGCTCTAGTAGAGTTTCAAGAATGATGACTGGCCCCACAGACCACCACTAGCCTTAACTACGTGCTTTGTCCACACTCATGTGCAAGCCAGGGTTGACTTCCTGACTGGTCACCCATCCCAATACGACTCCAAGCTGAGCACGCTTGACTATGGAGTTCTTTAGTAATGGGCTCCCAAAAAAGGAGGTGCACCTTGGTGATATGGGTAGTCCAATCATTCCTTATAAGATCATTTTATCCGAGGCCTCAAATCCTGGGATGTTACAATCTCCCCCACTTAAACTCTTGGCGTCCTTGTCAAGGCTCAACTATATGGCCTCATAATATCACCCCATTGACACCCAGCTCCCGATCACGGAATACCAGTGCAAGGGTGGCTATGTCAACCATGGACAACCCTTTCCAACATGCCTAGACCACACAACTCAAGACTGGCATGTCACATGCCCATGTGGGCCCCATCTACTGGAGGGGTCATGGCTCTTATACCATTTGTAATGCCTGGGCCCACTGCCCAAGGATCTAGTAGAGTTTCAGGAATGATGACTGGCCCCACAGACCACCACTAGCCTTAACTGCGTGCTTTGTCCCCACAGACCACCACTAGCCTTAACTACGTGCTTTGTCCACACTCATGCGCAAGCCAGGGTTGACTTCCTGACTGGTCACCCATCCCAATACGACTCCAAGCTGAGCACGCTTGACTATGGAGTTCTTTAGTAATGGGCTCCCAAAAAAGGAGGTGCACCTTGGTGATATGGGTAGTCCAATCATTCCTTATAAGATCATTTTATCCGAGGCCTCAAATACTGGGATGTTACAATCTCCCCCACTTAGACTCTTGGCGTCCTTGTCAAGGCTCAACTATATGGCCTCATAATATCACCCCATTGACACCCAGCTCCCGATCACGGAATACCAGCGCAAGGGTGGCTATGTCAACCATGGACAACCCTTTCCAACATGCCTAGACCACACAACTCAAGACTGGCATGTCACATGCCCATGTGGGCCCCATCTACTGGAGGGGTCATGGCTCTTATACCATTTGTAATGCCTGGGCCCACTGCCCAAGGATCTAGTAGAGTTTCAGGAATGATGACTGGCCCCACAGACCACCACTAGCCTTAACTGCGTGCTTTGTCCACACTCATGCGCAAGCCAGGGTCGACTTCCCGACTGGTCACCCATCCTAGTACTACTCCAAGATGAGCACGCTTAACTATGGAGTTCTTTAGTAATGGCTCCCGGAAAAGGAGGTGCACCTTGGTGATATGGGTAGTCCAATCATTCCTTATAAGATCATTTTATCTGAGGCCTCAAATCCTGGGATGTTATAGTTCTCCTGACCCATTTCATGAGGGTAGTGTCATGCTCAGTCTCTCTGAGCTAACTCAACTCTATGAGTATCTCATATGCATATACTTTATCTTTCCTCACTTAGTCTAGCGTTTGCAGGTATACCTCATTGGCACTAGTGATCAACTTCACAAGCTTTAGCCACATAAGCACAAACCAAAACATGCTATGACATTCACTTCATAAGTCTCTACCCATGACCTACTATTTCTCAACTCTCTATCTTATATACACACCACTAGATTCCTATATAGGGAACCACCAACCCAAACATGAGGCTTTACAGGAACTAACACATTTACCTCCTCCAGGGTCTTGGGACTCTCTCTCCCTCACCGAGATGGTAAGTATTCATATTCATGTTTACATGCACATATATAACTAGCCTCTCTCTAACTCTAGGGTTTGGTCCTCTCAAGAACATCTAGGGTTCCACAGGTCTAAAGGAATCATGCATAATGCAACTCAACTCAATCACTCACGAGTATTCTAGTTTAGGACATATTATACTACATATTTTTCATAATCCTCATATCTTAGAGTTTAGGTTCTCTAACCTTCTCCTTGTGGGTCTCACTCTCTATTGAGATAACCCCAAAACTGGTCCTAACACTAGAGTTCTTCCTTTGTAAAAGAGCTTGAGGCTCATGCTGATTCACATCCTTATCATATCTTATCATATTAAAGACTAGTTACTTACGTCATCAAAACTTATCTCAAAACCTCAAATCTAAGCTCATGTCCTCAAAGACAAACATTGGTCATCAAACCATCTTATATCATCTATATAAACTTAGATCATATCATCAAAACTTATTCCATCTATTCCATTTATCACATATTCTAACAAGGCTCTAGACATCTAATCTAGAACTACTCTCTCTTCTAGACTGATGTCATTCACTTTCACTTAGGTTGCATGACCACCTCAAACTCGTACATGTGTGGGGACACATTTTTGTAATACTTACATATATAATAAAGTATTATATAGTTTTTCTCTGATAAAACATGCATCAGAGAAAACTATCAATGTTCGATCCGATTGGAATCAAAAACCAAATCCGGAAAATGAGAGTCCCACACATAGTCGAGAGTACAATGCCATGAAAACTAGTGACAAGGGTGAGAACATGGTGTAGACTGGTGTAGCTACCAAAAGAATAAATGCATCGTATGCCAAAGGTTTCTCTTCCCATGATGTTCAACATTTCCAAATAATGCAACATCCCATACCGATGCTCTATAAGGAAAGAATGACATTTAGGGACCTATTATACAACAAGAACCAGTCTAGACCTAGTTCTCACACATATATGTGCTAACCTAGAGGCTAGGTCAGATTTAATCTCTAAAAGACAACTAATCTAACCCTAATGATTTGTTTAAAGTTCAAGGTTCTTTAGTTTCAAGTTGCATAATGAGAAAATGTCAGACTTTGTTATTGTTCATGCTCTGATACCACCTGTGATGTCCCCGAATTTTCTAAAACTGAATCTAATGTGTGACATCCAAATTAAAACCTCACCTCAGTGAGAGTCCCAATTTAAACACCCCACACTAGGCTAAGAAGAAGAAAATCATAGGAAGTCAGAAGGGAACAATAGTAGCACATGCAAATGAACAATAATAAAACCATACTACACATGTTCACCATTCAACATATAATTACATAATGAATTTTTATAACATTTGAGATTACATATTGAACAACAAATTTAACATGTACATGTACTACCACTAAACTACATGATCTTAAGACAACAAGTCCACCTATACATCAGCTCGTCACACAACTCACAACTGTCTTGGTCTTCAAGATCATATGTCCACAAACCTAAACAAAAGATTACATATGGTACACATCAGCACAATATTCAAGAATATTGTACTGAGTATGCCTATGTGTCTTTTTATATACCTCTCATCATATCTTGGTAATAAGATAAAATTAATACTTGGAAGTTATAAATAAATATAAGAAAAAGCATATACTTGCACAAAGATGTTCATTAACAAAAGAGAAAAAATATTTTTAGCACATTTCCATTATATCATCCATGCATTTACTACATAAGAGTTGAATGCATTAAGGCTTTTATGATCTACTACCAAAGAGTTTGAGATCATTGTACATGTAATCTACTACCAAAGAGTTTGAGATCACTAATGCATTAAGGCTGTTATGATCTACTACCAAAGAGTTTGAGATCACTTTCCAAGCATTGTACTACCAAAGAGTTTAGTGCTTTCATATAATGGAACATATATATTATGTTTCATGTGTTCATAGCCATAAGTATGGAAAAACAAGCAAGATATCATACAAGATCAATCATTTCATCCAATATCATATGCCAAGTATTTTACTACACATATAATACAACCATACTGAATAATAAGCCAAGTAAGAGGTAATGGCATACCTTGATCAAGATATCCTAATCAACACATATTCCTCATGTCAACTCTAACCTCTTGGTCAAATCCTGATTAAGACAAGATCACATGATCACATACTATCATCAGATTCTCATCATCTTAACCCTAGTATGATTCATTAGGGTTTCACTTAGTTCTTTGGGATATTCTCATTGTTACTTTTATTCTTGTCTTGTGATTATCTTACTGATCTTATATTCTAGATTATTGTTGATTAACTAATAATTGTGTTTTCCATCATTAGGTGAACATATTAACATTATGTCACAAATTAACCCTAGGTTACATCATTAACCTAAATTAGGTTATTAAAACATGTATTAAGGGTCAACTTCATATAACATGGATTTCATGTATAAGAATGATCTTATATTTACATATTATCTTCCGGTTACTGATATGAGGTTGTTCTGTGAATTTCATCATTTATTGAGCACATATGTATTAATTGTATTTTATTTAGGATTATTAGCCCTAGATAGGAATTCTAGAAAATTACATGATTATGTGTCATAACATGATCATATCTGACATCACATGGATTCTAAAACACATTTAAGAGTTACTGATGGATTCTCATAATTTTAGATCTTCATTTGATATTAATTATCCATTAAACAAGCATTATACATATTACATGATATCATTGATATTTAAGCATCAAAATACTGATATAAAGGTTTCATTCTATTCTACTCATTTTTCTGAACATTTTGGTACTTTATTTGTATTTTTCTGATCATTCGAGCTAATTTCTATGAATTATACAAGATCAAGGGATTTCTGAGGTTTTTACCTTTTTCGGCCAAATAGATGTCGCCACGTGGCTCCAGGGCTTGCAGCTCACGCCTCATAGGCTCAAGTTGAGCTGGCGGTTCTTTGCTGGTTTGGATGACTGGTTCATATTGTACTGGGTGTGGTCTGATTTGGGATTTGATTAGTTCACAGATGTTGGACCCAGTCCATCCCTTCTCCTCACACGTTCTCAGCGCGAGTCGCCTTGTGCACCTCCCCAATCCAACTACAGGTGCGTGAGGCGATGCGGGAGTGCCGCCGTGTGGAAGATCTATGATGAGGGGTTGTTGGTATAGGAGAACTCCTCATCATGTCCTGATATAACTAGAGCTCTAATGGGCTGCCTACTACACTGTCAGTCTCTCAAAATCGCCATTGGTGCCTCCTCCTCGCGGCTCAGAGAACCCACCACCGCTGGTCTCTATTGCGGCAGAGAAAAGAGGCAAAAAGCCCCAGCCAAACGTTAGACTGATATGAAGCTTTCAAGAGCTTCTATGTACCTCCACGAACACCTCAAAACCTTATGATTGTGGTAGAGGTGCTCCAAGCAGAGCATCGGAACTTTGTCTTCATCTCCGACCAAGTGGAGTTTTTCAACCACCAATCCACAATGCCTACTCACCAAAACACCTGCAACAACTCCTCGAGCCTCCAGCTTCCCTTTTTACTTCTTTATTTTCCTCCGATACCCTCTCTATATTCATTTCCTTTCACTGGTTCTAACCTATGAAAATGATGGAGATGAGGAGAGCACATGTGCTTTCTATCCTACCTCCATGCTCTAATGTAAGGCTCAAGTGGAGGGTCTATGAGATGGCCTCGACGAGTTGGGATCAACTGCTCAGTCAATTTTCTCTTTGGATCCACGATCACCCACGAACTAGCGATCACAACTTCCTGCTCCAGTCACTCATGAAGCCTCGTCTAACTTCTCATGAACAGGTTCTGAGTGTTTGATCTATCCCATCCAATGGTCAGGAAGGGATCTACATTGTGGATCTGTGGGTTCCTAGCCCTGTGGGTGCGTAACACTAGCTGATCAATGACTTAGGCTAGAATTATCTATAGACCTAGTTCTAAAGTTACGAATTCATGTATTTATTCACCAAATTCAAACCATGATAAATCCTTCTAGGAACCTCAAACCATTACGAAATTTTAACCATTGTTTTACTACAACTCAAGCTTCATTCCATTTTGGTTCCAAAACTCCACTATTTGACTTGTTAATTAAATAACTCAAAGGGACATAAAATTAGGCAAATCATTCATGATGTTGACTTCAAACTTTTGTCAAACTAAGTGGATCACTTTCATATGATGATAATCCACTTCAGGGACTATCATTATGTCATGTCAATATGTAAACCCAATACGATTATTCATATCACCACATACAAGAAAAATATGGACTCAATTCGATTATTCCAATTACGAATCCATGATCCAAACACTGAATTGATAAGCAAAAACCTCAAAAGTTGACTCTATCACACGAGATGAATAGAAGAACCTCCTGATTTCCCTAAAAAAGTTGGTTAGGATGCAGGATTGAGTCTTATATGAAATTAAACTCAATAAAATACTAAATGAAGAAAATAGTATATTTATTCGGGATCATTCTTCCTTATTGTCCAAAATGATATAGAATTTTGTGAGGATGAAGGCAATGATATGTTTTTGGGGTTTAAAAAGTGCATATTTTATTTATGATAATCCAACTATAATAGTATCACAAAATGCTCATAAAAATCAGAAATAGAGGACAAACTCCACTTAAGTCCTAAGAAAAATACCTTTTTTATAGAAACCCTTGAATTGTGGTAATTGGTGAAATAGGTAGATTAAATAGGGTGAAAGTGTGGGAAAATGGAATGAACTACATTATTAGCCAGAGACTAAATGTGAAGTCTCGGGATTTTCAATGCCTTGAACACGTGTGACATCCAAATTGAAACCCTCATCTCCGTAAAATTAATATTACACATTGAATGATAAAGTTTTACTTATGCACATATTACCATATATGATAGGATGTTTTGACAATAGGTCCACCTGTACATCATCTCATAACATAATTACCAACTAGGAAGAGTCTTCAAAATCATATGTCCACATCACCTGAACAAGAGATTACAAGTGGTACATGTCAGCACAATATACTAAAATATTGTGATGACTACGCCTACATGATTCAAATACCTCTTTCATACTATGACTTGGCAATAAAAATAAAACTAATACTTGGTAGTACTAAAAAGATATAACAAAAGCCATATACTTGAAAACAGATCCTTATTAATAAAAGAGAACACATATTTTAATCACATTTCCATCATATACTCATACATTTTTCACCATAGGGATAAATTAATGCTTTTAGGCCTTATGATCTCCTATCAAAGTGTTAGATCATTTATAAAATGTGATCTCCTACCAAAGAGTTTGATCACTTCATTGCACTGTACTACCAAAGAGTTTAGTCCTATCATATGATGGATTAGATATATTATGTTTGTGTGTGATCAGAACTATATATAGAAAATCGAGCAAGGTAGCATACAAGAGCGATTATTTCATTCAATATCATATGACAAGTAATTTGTACACATAATACAACCATAATTGTATAATAGGCCAAGTAAGAGGTAAATCGTACCTTCAACTGAGATAATCCTAACCATCATATTCCTGAACCAACTATATCCTTGTCAACCCCTGATTAAGACAAGATTACATGTACCATCATCAGATTCTCATCATCTTATCATTATAACTCTAGTTATGATCATTTCATGGTTTATCATAGGCTTTTATATGTCTTTCCATATTCAATATCCTCTTGTCTTGGAATTATTTACTGATGTCATATTTCGGATTATGGCTCATTAACTAGATAATCATGTTTCACATTATTATGTGAACATATTAACCTTAGGTTTCCTTCATTAATCATAGTAGGATTTATATCACATTAAGATCCATCATCATTGTATAATAGGAATTATGTGTATCACCATGATCTCAGAATTACATGCCTGGTTCCACGTACTGATATGGTCTTATACTTCAATTTTCAATATTTATCTATCATTATTATGCTTACCCCATTTTCTTCATATATTGATATAATTACATTATTTTAAGTTCAATTATCATTATAACCGATATAATGAGGATTATATGTCTTATTTTGGAGTTATTGGTGCATTATCATAATTTAGGTCATCGTTTGATATTTATTACACATGATATGAGTATTATACATCTTACTTAAAATCTGTGTTATTAAAGCACCAAAAGACAGATATTATGATTCTATATTGTTCAACATATTTTTCTTGACATTCAAATACCTTGTTTATATTTCTCTAACATCATATGTATTTACTATGAATTATATAAGATTTGAGATTTTATGAATTTTTTTACCTTTTATGGGCAATCGAGTGTGGCCATGTGTCTTTGAAGATTGTAGCTCATTCATCTAGGGATCACACTGAGTCAGTCAGTTCAAGGGCATTGGATTGGGTCTGAGCATCTCTCCCTCTGATGTGTTCCTAATGCAGCTGCCTGTTCTGATCCTTGTGCTATTTGTGTCTCCCCTAAAGAGCACTAAGTGTCATTCTCCTCCACCTCTCGGATGTTAAACACTATAGAAGGGTTTGTATGTGCTCCCTCCATGCTGTTGGCATGGAGTACTGTCTCTGGATCCTCCCTTGGAGGTCCCGCTGAGAGCGGTGCCACCAGCAGCAACCGCAAGTGATATCCCAAGTGAGAAATCACCATCTACTACTCGTTGTCCCCTGATGATAGGATCTCCACCTTTGCGGAACCATGAAGGTTAGAAGTGGTGAGGCTTTGACTCCCCAATATTTGTGAATCATCTATCCTCCAAGATCAATGTTTCCAAATTTTCTTCAATGGAGAAGAAAACATATTCCTCCTAGCACCCTCACATCCATGGAGGTTGCAACTCCCTTCCAAGAAACCATGTCTCCTCTGAGAATATGATGGTAGCTACAAGTTTGCATAGAAAAATGTCCCACCATTCTTCTGATGTGATTTCCTGGAAAAAGGAGATAAAATCCCATGAAGCTTATGCACCATCCCAACCCTTGTGTGGAGCTTTGTGTCATCCTTCAAGACATCTCAATTTACACAAAAGCAACTAGGACCATTAGAATCATGGACTCAAACCTTTTGCACCTCAACTCCCTTACTCACATTCCTTCTGTGAAAAATGATGGGCATGAGGAGATCATTGGGTGCTCTTTCTTCTACCTCTATACTCTATTGTATGGTCTAAAAAGGGGGATCTATAAGACTGCCTCATCTGGATGAGATGCACTTCTAGGTCAGTTTCCTCTCACAACCATGTTGTCAACGAGTAGTGGCGTGATAGGCATCGACGTCAACTTTTCCATAACCTTGCTCTAACCACAAGGTAGAGGACGACTTTGAGGGTTGTCCATTTATATGTATCCAACTATGGAACCTATCTACAATGGAGATCAGCTCCACTTAGATCCATATCTTCTTCAGCAACTGTTCCATGGAAGTCACCTCTATGGCAACATATCTCCACTTGGGTCCATAACTTCTTCGGCCACTTTTCTATGAGAATTTTCTCTATGGAAACCTATCAATAATGGAAATCATATTCACTGACTCCATATCTATGGAAATCATCTCCAAATTGCTTCATTCTTGTTCACTACCCATGCATGAATATATCTATGAGATCTCGATATCTAGAGTCATCTCCAACTACTCTTATTAGTCTAAAAACACATCATGTTTAAGCCTTCCTAGAATATATCATGGGAGATGCAAAACGTCCACATCCTATGTCCATGCCTCTTCTTGTCCAAAATATCCTAGTTACTTTGAGCAAACTAACTTGATGAAACTTCAATTAGTGGATCCGCAAGATCACTATCTAGTTTAGAGTTCAGGGGAAAGGGAAGCATATCATGGAAGGACCTCCCATTGATGATTCTCTTCCATAGTGGGAACAACGTGATGCCAACCTCCATTCTGCTCTATGGAATTCAATGGAGCCTCATATTGCTAATATCATAGACCACCTGATTTATTACAAGTCATTTTGGGATCATCTCCAACTAATGTACTCTAACAACATATCTTAGATGTATGACATGACATTTGAGATGTACAATATTCAGCAGGAGGAAAAAAGTGTACACCAATATTTTGGAGCGGTCATTCACATCACAAAATATCTAAATAGTGGTGCTCTTATCTCCATCGATCCAATTTAACCCAAAAAGTAGCAAGAGCATATGGCTATCATCAAGTTCCTTGCCATCCATCTCAAGGAATATGATGGAGTTAGAAGCTAGATAATGCTAGGAACATAGATCCCCTCCTTGGGAGAAGCATATCAACATGTCTCCAGAGCCTTTCTTGAGAAAATCCCTTCAGCCAATCCTATCACAGATTCATCTGCCATAGTCTCTCACAATACCAATCTACCTTCAAGAGGACGTGATCATGGTGGTAAGGGGAGGACGACTGATGAAAGTATATTTATCCCTTTTTCAAACTGCATTTTAAAGTCTTTTTTCTAGATTTTATCTTAATTTTTCCAAAATTTTGGAAATAATGAAATTCACTTACTCCTTGACCATTAGTTCAAATTATTTTCATTTTCACTCATATTTTGCATATTCAACCCTAAATTATGATTTCCCAAAGACAAGAGTTGATTTCGTTACTCAGAAATCAAAAGACTAAAGACTTTAAGTGCATTAATACCTAAATCAAGAATTCACCCAGTGAACTGATTGACCTATCCATGTAGAAATCTCTACTACGGTACTTTAATCGTTTGTTTCATGGCATCAAGAAATTATTGTTACATATTAGCACATATTTAAGTTATAATGTAAATGTGTGAGGTTGTTTAATTTTATCCTAGTTTAGTCTCTAGGAAATTGATCTTACGATATTTCTAGTTATGGAATAGGGTAAGATATTGGATCTAAGGATGGGCTCTAGAGGGGGGTGAATAGAGATAAAGGCACTTAAACAAAATTCATTAGACCTACAAGATATTTGTAAGATAATATGGCAAATATGAACTTTGAGTGCAACTAAAACTTACATAGAAAGGGAGAGAGAGATTTAACAAGCACCAAATAACACAAGTATTATAGTGGTTCTAGCCTCCAAACTAGGATATTTACATCCAATCCCTAGAGAGGTCATCCTCTACGATTTTGCAACATGTTCACTCTTTATGTTCCATTATAAGAGCTACAACATAAGACCTTCCTTTTTTGGGATAAGGATACCCAACCTTCCCTTTGAGGACAAGGGAGCCAATAACCTACCAAAGGAGTTACCTATCCAATATCAAGAGTCTTCAACCTCACCAAGGACTTAGCCACTTTTACAATGAGTCTTCCACCTTGACCAATGACTTACCCACTCTTCCAACAAGTATTCTACCTTCATGGAATTACCCACACTTATTGGATCTTCCACCTTTGACTTCATTTTACCAAGGATAAGCTTTCACCAAGGGTCTCCTTCCCTTCTTCTTCTTCTTCACCTCTCTTAGAGAAGGGAGAGAACCTTCATCTTCATGGTAGAAAGAGATATTCGAGGTGAAGTGAAAGCCTCACAAGATATACATGTAGTACTAGCTCTCTTACAAATTTCCTACTCACTCTAATCCATGTAGCAAGTGATTAAGCCTGAGAGTAGAAGGAGGCTCTTGGAGGCACTCAACTATAATATAGGGACCTTCATAGTGCTTGGCTAACCATGGGATGAAGCCCAAGGGTTCCTATTTATAGTTGGGGATTCCTCCTAGCCAGTAGGAACACTTAAGAATGAATTCAATTCGTTTAGGGTGTTGCGACGGATCTATTTTTTATATATGCAACACTCAGTGACTACAAACACTTTTTCTACACACTTTGTATAGTGCAGTTGGTCAAATTTCAATAAAGGTAACTCATTAGATTGAACTATACAACAAAGCAAATTTGAAGCATTGGTTGAGTTTATCCTGGATGAAACTCGGCTGATGGCTTAAATTTGTTTTATCTATGCAGTGTGTAGGTTGAGTTTGATCTAGGACAAACTTGGTTGAACTTGGAAATTCCCAAAATCCATCAAGGGTGTCGGTCGAGTTTATCAAGGATGAAACTCGACCAAACATGCACTCTGTGATGAATTTTAGAAATCTTCATTAGAGTGCTTAAACGTTCAATTTAAATGCTTTTTATTATATCTAGTCCTAACTACAAGTCATACAATCATTGCAAGTGATTTACAAAATGATTCTAATGGATTTGAAGCCTTTCCCACAAAAGTACACTTGTATTGATTTTGAATTTTATTTCTCCAAGTTGGGATGCACAAGTTAGGGCATTTGGAGTGTGTCTATATGTAATCTAAAATCACTCAAGTATAAGAATTAAACATAGTGGAATGGCTAGTCATCTACAAAAAAAGAGTTTAGACAATTTAGACCTTGAATGAACATTGTCTTAGAGTCAACATTCTCCCCCTTTTTCAAGATGAAAAACCATTCCATAAATGTATTGAAAGCTTTTAAGTAAAATCATATCTTTGGGAAACCTAGGGGTTTCAATAGAATTGAGTTCATAGGCTCCCCCTCAATTGATGCTCATGGAATTCTCATACTCCCCCTCAATTGATGCTATTTCTCCTGCATGGTTAGCCTTCATAACATTTATAGAAACTATGTCTTCTACTCATATATGTTCTACATATATGTCTTCTCCCATTTACATCTCCCCTTACATAATACATGTCTTCTCCCCCTTTGTCATTTCAAAAAGTGAGGGGGTGAAAAACACAATTTTTTAGTAAAAGGAGATACTAACCATTAGAAAGGAGAGTAAAAGACCAAAACTAGGGGCTTGTCCAAGCATAGTATATAAGGAAAAATAAACATGCATTATAACAAATCAAGATGTAATTCTATCATATAATTAAGGTAAGGATATGCAAGCAAGTAACTCAAGATAGTAGATATGCAAGTGAAGGAGCAAGCTTGAGTATGAAAAAAGATACAAGAATAGCATATAGTAGAATACCACTTGATCAAAAGATGAACAAGGCTAGAACTACATGTATGTGAACTACCAGTAGATGATATCACAAGTTATGACTACTAGTAGGATCCAAGTCATAGAAAGAAGATTCACAAGTTAAAGAACAAGCTATGAGTAGATATAGAGATATATCCAAACAAAAAGATATGCAATTTTAGAAACATGAAAGGATATTACTTGATAGTAAATATGCATAATTACCAAAAGATGATTACCACTAATAACCATAGGTCGAATAAAAAGATATACTACTATATGGATGTAGCAAGTTTGAGCACAACAGAAGCATTTTAAGACACAACCAAGTGATCCAAAGAGATCATCAACAAAACATGCATAATAACTCAAGATAGGTAATTGCAAGATATGACAATACAACAATTAGAGAGATAGAGTTGGATGTAAGGTAGGCAAAATAAATCATGGCAACCTGCATATAAAGGTACCCAAGGAGTGTCAAAGAATAAGGATATTGGTTGAGAAAGTCTAGTTGAAAGGGAAATTCTCATCCAAAAAGCCAATTGTATATTCTTTGCACGGTGTTGTCGGTTGAGTTTCTGGGTTGAACTTGTCAGCTGACAACAACTGTTGGCAACACACATTGGTGCTTGCCGGTCGAGTTTTGTTCATGACAAACTCGGCTGACTACCGTTTCTATCAAAAAGCACATATACTTTAGAAAAAACATATATAGAGGAGTGATAAAAATATAAACCATATCTAAACATGCATATGCAAGTTAGTACTACACTATGAAAGCATCAGGGGGATATTTTTAGTAAGAAAGTGATGAGAATAACAATATACCAAATTTGAGTCACAAACCATATGTATAGTGCATACTAAGTTGAAAAAACAATTAATGCTTGATATGAGCACGAATACCATTACCTATGTTCTTACCATTTCTTTTCCACTTGTTTCCACCCCATACACATCTCACTTATCTTCTTTTATGTGGATTGATAAACCAATTTGTAAATCAATTGCTCAAGTCAGTCCATTAGCAAGCGACCTACAAGAAGAAATAGGAAATGGTCCCCAATCATATTTTTGGGTCTGAAGGGGTTATCTTAGCAGACCAAGTCCTATTATTCTGGGGTGCTTTCCTAAAATGAAAATCTGCCAATTTCATTGAAATTATTACATGTTCTCCTAGCCTCGGAACTAAATGATTCTTCATTGAAAATTGAAGGTCCTTTATCTTTATTGTTCCTTTGGCTACTATCAAATCATGTACCATCTCTACCCATTTGTTTGGTATTATAGTCTAGGATTTGATTAAGATTCTTCTTATCATCTAAGAATCTTTGCATAGAAAATCTCAAACTATGATACTCATTCATAAGAGAAGTAGTAGTAAAAGACAATTGATTGATATCATCTCTAGCATGCAAAAGATCTATTTCTAAGCAAAGAGATTTGGTCATATAAGAGTCTTTATCAATATAAAGGGTAGCAACATTATTCTCTCTACTAGTAGAACTAGAACGAGATTCAAGGACATTGATTTTAACAAGAAAGGAAGCATTGTCTTTTTCAAGCAAAGCAATCTTAGAAAGATAAACACTATTTTTAGATTCTAATCCTTGCAAAACAAAATCTTTTTCCTAGTTTTCAATTTAAGAACATCAATATCGATCATGAGAGAAATCAAAATATTATTGTGCTCTTCATTAGAACTAGGCATAAAAGGTTGAGCTTTTAGAATCTTATCAATCAAGCTAGAATTTTCAAATTTAAGAGAGTTTATTTGACCAAGATAAGCATTGTTTTCATCTAGCAAGCAAATATTAGCATGTTTAAGATTATCTTTTTCTACATGAAAATTATCAACAATTCTAGCAAGTTTTTTCTTTTTCTTTTTATAAGACTCAAGAGAGGCACGAGTAGCGTGAATAATTGAAATTAAAGATTATTTATCTAAATAGTTTAGCCTTACCTTATTTGATTCTTCACTTGTTGAGGCCATGAGATCAAAATGACATTTTCCATCTTCACTAGAGCTAGAGCTAGATCCTCTAGTTGATTTTTCACTTGAGCTTGAGTTGGAGGAGTAACTTGTGATGCCCCGTACCAAAAACCATGAGGTAACTCAAAGATAACCGCAGAAACAAAACTTAAACAAACAGATTATCAAAAAACACTAGAAATTTAAAACCATTTTCATTAAGTTCCCAAACAGAAAAAACTTTTACATATGAGTCCTTTCATGTCACTTAGTACTTACCATGTATGCCATCGGCCTATTACAAGAAAACTTATCCCAAACATATATATACACATCCACTGTAACTTTACATCCACAGGAACACACAAGCCAAAGCCATGTATAGAAGGCACATCTATAAAACCCAACACCATACCAAGGACATGAGTATACATGGACGACTCTAGGACTCTAACAACAAAAGGGACCTTAAGCAGCACCTCCAACCTTGTCAGCTACTGCCCTTCTTGCTACTGCTCAACCTCTACTACATGATCTCTACCTGCTCATACACGTCCACCTAAATAGGATGTGAGAAACCCACCGGGTGAGATTCTGAATCTCAGTGGGAGATATAACTCTCTACCAACACTATTATTAGCATATATAAGATGATTAAGGAACAACAATAAAGCTACAACTATGATAAGCATGTAATCATCACCAACACAATAAGCAATTGCAATTAGATACAAAATATCTTACCATCTTAAAAGGAATACGAAGAACATCTATTTTCACTACCAATTATATTGTATAAAAGTAAGCAAGGCATCATCCAATGTTTTCATATTTGAACCTAAGAAAGATACTACACAGTTGATTACATGTTTTATTATGCCTCGAGGATTTGATTCGTACCATCCAAATCCAATCGACAACTGCTAAGTCAAAATCAGTGCCATACAAAGTCTATGGAAGAGCCGGAATCCACAACCTTACCAAACCTCGTGGTCAGTACACGAGTACACAATAGAGACATACCAGTCAGCTGCAACATGTGACATACAATCAGCATTGAAAGTCCTATCCCACCTTGGTACATGTCACGACGCTAGTGAAACTGAGCTACGGCCCACAACCGCACTCCTTCCAAGGTATGGCCCACAACCAATCCTGTGAAATCTCATAAGCAACATATCACTGAGCTACGACCTATAGTTGCACTCCAACCAGGGTATGGCCCACAGCCAATCATGTGAATGCATATACTCAACAATATATGACTCCAGGCTTCCTCTAAAGGGAAAACCTATTTTACCATCCATCAAGTGCTAACACTGAGATGGATCTATGGCACAGGGAAAATCTACGTGATTAGGTTCCACTTAATTAGTAAAGTCAACTAAGTGTCTTTTAACATCAATAAAGTTACAACGTATAAAATCATAACAAGTTCTATAAAGATAAGGGCATATTACTCTTCCAGTAGATATAAACATATAGGGTGCGAACTTGTCTCTATATCACGACATTATGCATGTATTATTTCTATATACATCATCATCAACAAGGCCACACATCATGGGATACCAATCCCTCAACTCGTCATTGGGAAAATCCATCTCGTATTATATGACAAGTCACAGCCATGTCATAGGACCCATTCACACTATTCATGTATCACAAGTGCCTCAACATGCCTCACAAGGGCATATTCAACCGGTGTCACATTATAACCATCATAGCATACATTAGATATGATTATCCAACTCATAATACATGCATGGCTAGATGAACAAGAGAAGCAATCATATAACATGATAATTCTTTTGTGATAGAGGAACAAGCAAGATCATCGTTCATTATTATTAGGGTTAGGGTTTCCTTTTAACCGATTAGGGTTTACAAAACTAGGTTAAATCATCAACCCTAGAAACATCACCCTCCCTCATCTTAAAGTGCATAAGTATTAGAAAGAACCATTAGAGTTGATTAGATAACATTCTAAACAACATTGTATATGGCATATGTATCATACATTTATGCTTATCATTAGGTGTTTACATGTGTTTATCATCCACCTACCATCACCCTATGTTTCCCACATAACCACATAGGTCACTACCACCTACTATAGTCCATGTGGTGACTGCGACCCTCATGTGCCCCAACCATCTACCACATGTTGTGACCTTCCACCTCTAGACCATGTCGCGCCCACGACACCTAGGGTTAGGGTTTCACAAAAGTATCTTGAGCCATAGGTATCTTGACCTCAACCTATGTCACAACCCAAGACAATCAACCACCACCCATGTCATGAAACAATCATGTTCACGACCCTACTCTCTAGGGTGAGTCTCAACTCAAGCAAGGTAGGTCAGCACCAAGGGTGACTAAGTTACTTAACACAAGAAGCCTTGAACTAAGACCACTAGGTCAAACTCAACCTCAAAGGAGCATCTTGACCAAAGGCTATCAAGGTTGTGATCGTCATGAGTGGAGTGTCATGACCTCCCAAGATGCACCATCTAGTTCACCAAAATAGAACTGAAACCAAGGGTATAACTATGGTTATCATGAAGAAAAAGTCACATATAAATGGTCACCAAGACCCTAAGTCATGGGTCAAGAAACTACCAAGGAAGAACCTTATCCAAGGTAGAGAAAATCAAGCTCAAGATAACAAAAACTGAACCTAACCTCCCTCCAACCTCTAGGTATACAAACACCATGCATGAGGGTAGGGTAAAGAGCAATACATGGAGAAAACTTTCATAACACATCATCTACCAAAATGAGTATAAAAGATCGGGGTTTCAGATTGCTTCCAAACCAAGCATAATGACTCTACCAAATGAGTTCTAGGGTTTAGCATGATATACTAGCATGATGGTGAAACATCATAGAGAGAGGGCAGCAACAAAATAAAAAGAGAAGTGCAATAATAGAGAAGGTTTAGTGTTATATAAACCCCCTTAAGGAGATCACCACCAAAGCTCCAAGCACATGATCCAAGGGTTGGAAAATCTCCACCAAACGCTCCACACTTGGTCTCAAGAGCACCTCAAGAAAGAGATCAAAGCCTCAAAATCGGACCAAAGAAAAGAAGGGGAAAAAGAGAGAAGAAAATCCCTCTCACTTGGGTGTCGCCTTGTCAAAACATGGCCTAGTACCCTTGTGACGAGGAGCTTGCTCTCAAGAATGACAACCATGTCAAAAGATAGTCTAAGGCTGAGAAAGAGAAGGAGATGAAGGTAGGAGATCAAAGGGACATCAACTTATAAGGTAAACACTTACCAAAGATGGGAGGTGAACTTGGATCACCACCACCTCCACATGCAAGAGGAGATTAGTTCCTCAAGCTCCAAGGACGAACCTCTTTGCTCCACCAAGCTCCAAGAATAAGCAAAAAAGGAGGAAAATGATAGATGGCTGAAAGGGTTGCAAGAAAGAAGCGATTAGGGGTTATATAGATGAATGGTGAGAGAGAGAACAAAGGGTGAGGTGTCAACACACTAAGGAACCCAAGGGACACTTGTCCTAAAAAAAGACCAACATGAATCCACATGCAACCACTTAAACATGACATGAAAGACATGGTAATACACTCTAGATAGTGTCTCGACCACCTAAGAAAATACACCCTCTATGTCATGACCTCAACACACCAAGGGCTCCATGGTCGTGACACACCCTAACAACAACACTAGGTCGTGACACCAAGACCACTACAAGCACCCTAGGTCGAAACACACCTCTCCAAGCCTTTGTCTCAACCCAAGAAAACCTTGGTCATGACCACCACACCAAGCAGAAGTGTTTAACCATGACACCCCCTCAACAAACCCTAGGTCGCGACCTAGGTCGAGACAAACCAACAAAGGTCACAAGGTCAAAGCACACCAACCCTAGAAAACCCTAATCACCACTAAGGGTGACACCACTCAACCAAGGGTCAAAAAAAAAGAACCCCAAAGAACCAAACTCTCTCTCATGAATCCAGGAGATATAAGTAACACTCTAGAGTTGGCAAATTTCACATCAACCCCCTACCCTGGGTAAATTGCAATTTGCACAAAAACTAGCACAAAAAGCACAAACATCATCCAAACAAGCTCAAACTTGAACTTAAGTACACCAAAACCCCTAATTACATTTCAAAAGATTAGAGAGAGGTTTTAAGCACAAGATTAAGCCAAAGTAAATAGGGTTACCCTAAAACTCAGGTCAAGGTCCTTACATCACTAGAGCTTTTGTGCCATTTCTCCTTCTTCTTGTACTTCTCTTGTCTTCTCTTATGGTGATGGGTATTTTTGACTTATGGACAATCTTCCTTTAAGTGACCCTTATTTCCATACTTGAAGCACTAGATAGAGGAGGAAGGCTTCCTTTTGTAGAGTTTACCTGTCGAGTACATGGCATCTTCTTCAACTTGAAAGGATGGAGAGGGTTGATTAACAAAAGCTTCAACTTGGGACTTGATTTCAGCCTTATTCATTCTCTTGAGATCTTTCTTATCTTATCTTTCCTCTACCTCTTACTTTTCAAGTGTAACTTCATGGGCTTTTAGATTTCCTATGAGTTCTTTAATAGGAATATCAACAAGAGACTTCACTTCTTTAATGGAAGTCATCTTGGATTGCCACCTCTTTGGGAGAATCCTAAGGATCTTTGAGTTGGTCTCTCCTCTAGCCATAGGATGACCTAGAATGAAAAGACCATTCACAATGGTGTTGAGCCTTGAGTAAACCTCAGCTACCCTCTCCTCCTTTCCCATCTTGAAGTTTTCAAGGAGGCCTTTGAGCACATAGACTTTGCTTTCCTTCACTTGCTTTATCCCCTGATAAGTGACACATATCATTCCCCATACCTCATAGGCCGTATCACAAGAAGAAATTTGGTTGAATCTGCTGGGGGAGATGGAGGCATAGAGAATGTTGATGGCTCTTTCATTCAAGGTTGCTTTCTTCAAGGTAGCTTCATCCCATTCTTCTATCTTTGTCTTTGGTATCTTGTATGGAAGGTACACCATTCTCCACAGCTCAAGACTTCATCCTTGGATGTATAATTGTAACCTTATATTCCAATAAAGGAACTTGCTCTCATCGAAGAGTGGAATGTTGATGAGATATCTCTCACCTTGATAATCGCCCATCTTCTCCTACTTGTGGAAGTATGCTTGGAGAAGACCCGCTTTGATACCACTAGTTGGATCTAAGGATGGACTCTAGAGGGAGGTGAATAGACCTAAAAGAACTTAAACAAAATTCATTATACCTTCAAGATATTTCTAATATAATATGGCAAATATAAACTTTTAGTGCAATGAATACATACATAGAAATAGAGAGAGAGAGAGAGATTTAACAAGCACAAATAACACAAGTATTTATAATAATTCCAACCTTCAAACAAAAAAATGTACATACAGTCCCTAGAGAGGTCAACCTCTAGGATTTTTCAACATGTTTTACTCCTTATATTCCATCATAAGAGCTACAACATAAGACCTTCCTTTTCAGGGACAAAGATACCCAACCTCCCTTTGAGGACAAGGGATCCAATAACCTACCAAAGGACTTATCTATCCAAGACCAAGAGTTTTTGACCTCACCAAGGACTTACCCAGTTTTGCAATGAGTCTTCCGCCTTCACCAAGGAATTACCCACTCTTGCAAAAAGTATTCCGCCTTGAAGGAATTACCCACTCTTCTTGGATCTTCTACCTTTGACTTCACCTTCTCCAAGGATAATGTTTCACCAAGGAACTCATTCCCTTCTTCTTCTTCCTCACCTCTCTTAGATAATAGAGAGAACCTTCATCTTCATGGTAGAAAGAGAGATTGGAAGGTGGAGGAAGTGATAGACTCACAAGATACATGTAGGACTAGCTCTCTTACAAATCTCTTACTGACTCTAATGGATGTAGCAAGTGATTAAGCTTGATAGTGGAAGGAGGCTCTTGGAGGCACTCAAATATAGGGACCTTTATAGTGCTTGGCTAACCCTTGAATGAAGCCCAAGGGGTCCTATTTATAGTTGTGGATGTCTCCTATCTAGTAGGAATAGTTAAGGACAAATTCTAGTCATTTGGGGTGCTGCAACCGATCTATTTTTGATATTTGCAACACTCCAACAACTAGAAACACTTTTTCTACACACTTAGTACAATGCAGTCTGTTGAGCTTCAATAAAGGTAACTCGACTGATGGCACTATGCGACAAAGCAAATATGAAGCATCGGTCGAGTTTATCCTGGATGAAACTTAGTCCATGGCTTAGATTTATTTTGGCATGTAGAGTATTGGTCAAGTTTGATCTGGTATAAACTCGGCCGAACATGGCTATTTTGAAAATTCATCAAGGGTGTCAGTCGAGTTTATCAAGGATGAAACTCGAACAAACAAGCACTTTGTGATGAATTTTAGAAATCATCATTAGAGTGCATTAAGGTTCGATTTAAGTGCTCCTAATTTTTCTAATCTTTATTACAAGTCATACAATCATTACAAGCAATTTACAAAATGATTCTAACGTATTTGAAGCCTTTTCCACAAAAGTGCACTTGCATTAATTTTGACTTGTATTTCTTCAAGTTGGGATGCGCAAATTAGGGCATTTGGAGTGTGTCTATACCTAATCTAAAATCACTCAAGTAGAAACATTAGACATAAATAAGTGGAATGATTAGTCATCTTCAAAATAAGGGTTTAGTCAATTTAGACCTTGAGTTAATATTAACCTTGAGTCAACATAAGATTCTAAGTTAGTGTTTGTTACAAGGGGCTACATCACCATGGAGAGCACATTCCAACATGCCTGAACTGCACGGCTCAAGACGGACATGCCACATGCCCATGTGGGCTCCACCTTCTATAGGGGCCCACATGGGCATCTGGAATGCTAGTATTGAGCTGTGCGATCACCCCGACCCATTGCCCAAGTCTCTACTAGAGTTTTAGGAGTGATGAATGGCCCCACATACCACCACTGGCATTAATTGTGCACTTTGTCCCCACTCACACACAAGTTGAGATAAACTTCTTGACTGGTCACACATCCTAATATTACTCCGGGTTGAGAACGCTTAACCACAAAGTTATTAGTGATGTGCTCCCTAAAAAGGAGATGCACCTTGGTGATATGGTTAATCCAATGATTCCTCATAATACTATTTTATATGAGGCCTCAAATATTGGGACATTACAACTGTCATTGTTGATGCACCACTAATGTGCCAATGGTTGAGAGATGCATGTATTCCATTGACTGGATGGACTGTTGTTTTTGTTGAAGCACCAACTATTCCATTTATTGATGTGCATCCTCCAATCAAGGTACAAATTGTCATCAATTTCGATGCACCACTATTCTACCCATTTTGACCACTACTTTTCCTCAAGGAAATTTTGTTGGTCCAACCTTATCTAAAAGAGAGAACCATTGTCAATGCACTAAATGTCACACCAACTACCAACCGCTATTTTGCCTCAATGCAAATTAATTGGTCCTCTCTCATCTATTAGAGAGATCCACTGGTTGCTCTTATTCCATTAATCTTCTGTATAAGGCACCACCAACAAAAAAATGGTGGAATCGCACCAACAAGTGGGAAGATCTTAACAGCCTCCCCTAGGACCTCTATTTATAGGCCTCCATGCTATGTGGTGCAACTATGAGTCCTAGTTTAATACCTAGTATGATTCCAAACAGTAATAAATGTTGCACATAGGGAGCCATGTTCTTTCCTCTTAAATTTGACTCCTATTAGGATTAGCAACACATCAGACCAACTCCTATAAAGTCCAAAGCAAAATAGGAAATTTATCACCCTTAACTGTGGTTCAAAGGTATGAACAGAATTTCCTATTTAGAGGTATCAGTCTTCAAATTTATACTTAACTTAAAGAGACATCCACAATGCAATATGGATTCTATTGAAGTAATATGGTGTCAAACACAGGACAAGGAGAGACAACAACGTAAGAACAAAAAGATTTGTCTTAGTTTAGTCAAATCAAAACGGTTGAAATTGGTGTACCAATTAAGGAACAAATTACTCTATTAAAAATAGAAAACCAAAATTATAAAAGATCAATTCAAACAAAGGTAGATTTGGTTATAATAAGGTAACCTAAATTGGGGTTCCCGATTAGAAAATCTTCAACCAAGCAAAATCTTCTCTTCTAATTTATATATATTCTCAACATATTCTACAAAGAGTCACAAAAGGTATCTAACTCCTTCATTCTCTTGATATTAGGGTAGAGTTTTATCCAAGGGTATCTCTGTCTGGATGTGATAACCAAAAGATAAAGGACACACATATAACTTTTGATATATCGACTACTCACTCATTTGTATTGTAACTAGTGCATACTGTAGATCTTCATGAACGTGTTCTCTTGAATAAATTTAGATTAGACATCACAAGAAGGTATCTAATCAAACGAGCAACACATTTATCTAGGAGTATAGAAACAAAATTGCAAGAATATACATATTTAAATAGAAGAAGGAAAGATTACATGGTTGGGAGGGCTTGATGGCTACTCCCAACCCAAGTTTATGAGTTTATCCACTCATGGTGGAAGAAAGGAAAATATTACAACTTGTGTAAGTCACAATTCTTAGGAAAAAATAATGAAAATAGCAAAAGAAAAGGAGATAGGTTGATGCACGGGTGGATCAAGTTGAGAGGTTGATTCACCCACCTTTAGGTTGAATCTTACTGAAAGGTTGATCATTGGAGATGTCGATCAATCTCATCTATCGACCTTGGAGGTCAATAGTCTTCATTTAGGTTATTGGTGATGCTTAAATCAAGATGAATCTTATTGATCTGGTGGTGAAAGTGGCTAGTGGCAAGGTCATAACTTGATCACTCTCTCTAGGTCCATGGATCTTGTGAGGTCGCTGGATATAAACTTGGTCCTTGTTCTCTGCAACAACATTTTGTCTTGTTCACACAAAACAAGATGTCTTGAAACTAATTTTATGGGGCCCTATTTATAGGGTTTGGCTGGCCTCCTATTGACCTGTGATTGGTCCATGTGGCATTGACCCCTTACGCTTCTGACTATCTAGCCTGAGAGCTTGATGGACTTCTTGATGGATAGCTTAACCATCCATCTCAAGCCATCCTTTGAGAGGTTGATGGATGGAGTTGATCAAGCATTAGTTCTTTGCTTCAAGCTTGATTTCTTTTTGAACTATCGACATGTAGGTAGATTGGTGGATTGAGTGTATTAGTTTAATGAGTTTAATACAGAGCTCAAGAGATTGATGGATTCATTTACTTTGATTGGAGTTAAGGCTGCTCAAGCTAGGGTCGATAGGGTTTTGGATCAATAGATATGTAGGTTAGTTGATGTGGTAGGTCGATTGATGTAGTAGCTCGATAGATTTCTATCAAGTTTCTTGAATATGATACCTCAATCGACCTATGTAGGTCGATGGGTAGAATTTCCTTCTTTCTCTCAATAGCTACTTATTGCATAATGATCAACCTCAGGAGTCAATAACTTGTCAATCGAACTCTTGACTTAGAGTTAAATTTCCTACATTTTAAAAGGTAATTTAATTAGAATAGATGCTTTATATCTAAGTGCATACTGACTTATTTTGTGATCTTTATTGCATATGGGGATCATTTTCTAGGATAAAAGATATGTGAAATGTTCATGAAAACAGATATTATCAACTGCCCCAAACTTAACATTTAACTTGTCCTTAAGCTAGAAATTGATATTATCAACTACCCCAAACTTAGCATTTAGCTTGTCCTTAAGCTAGATACACAGAATTCATCATGTAAAGTTCAATGAGTAGGATGATAAGACTGTCAACTGATAGAAACTTGTATTCCAATCTCCTACCAAAATTCCTTACCTATTCTTGAAATGATCTCGCCTCTTAAGATATCATGTTTCTAAAGATTTGTAGTTTCCAATTCATTAACAATAATTATTCATGAACTATCTTTAACGCACAACTTTCTTGCAAAGTATCTTTTGCTGTTCAGAAGGGTGGTCGAATGAATGGGTAGGTTGAAAGTCGTATTGATGTCCCCTTCATCTTCTTAGATCATTCAACTAATTATATCCCTTTAGTGGGGAAGTGGACTCAGTGTTCCAAACCTATTGGTTTTAGAACAATGATTGCACATCCTAAGTACCACTACCCTAGATTATTGTACCTTTAATGAACACCAGATTGAGGAAGGAATGGTCAACATAATACTACGGTGGACAAATTGCTGCTTGAGCCATTTCTTTTTGTTTTGGGAGCTATAGCCATCATCATATTGATGAATGACGGGAACAATCTCTCAGGTGTAGGTGTAGGCGATGTGTTTGGTTTCACTCTGGACTAATGTAGAATTTTCAAGATACACCAGATTGAGGAAGGAAAATGAGTTGTTATAAATAATATGATGATGGTCTTGAGAGAAAACAACAAGCAACATCCAATCATTGTCATGTAGTAGAGGTAAGAAAATATATCTTGGATATTGGTCTATAGACGTTGAATGAGAAACTACCTCTCTCTAGAGTTGGTTTGGGAAAATAGGTAATTCATTAAATTAGTCATGTCCATGTAGATGCCATCTAGGTTATGTCTTAGAATGGATTTATAAGCAACTATGAGGTTGTGGGAAAGATAAACACCTGGTGCGGGAGTGTCTGGGAGGTCATCTTTCATAACAACCAGGTTGTTGTGGTGGAATATACCATAGTTTGTTCACCATGTTTTATCCTCATCATAAGAAGATTGAGGTTGTCCTAAGAGAGATTACAACATGCACTCATGTCGAAGTTAGAAAAAGTATCAATAGTCGAAGCATGACCGTGAACAGGATACAACTCGGGCTTGTCCCACATACCATAAATTTCAACAACCTCCCAAGCACAAAATAAGGGAGGTATGGTTTTGAAAATTTGTGGGTCATGTTGTGACCGATGGCCCTACTTAGGTTGAGGTAACTTTGTGTCAAGAGGCTAGGCATGTTCAGTTTCTTGATGAAGGACCTACATAAATGGCAACTTGGCAGGCCTAGGAATAAGGGGATAAAGATCTTTTAGATTTTAAGGGAACTTGAGATCTTGAAAGAAGTGGCCATCATGGGTCACTTCGATTGCAAATCTTCCCCTTAATGTAGATAAATTGTCTGGATCTTGAGTAGAAACTAATATTCTTTAGTTGAGAAACTCCATCACCCACATGACTATGAAAGAACTATTGCCCTTTTCTAGATTTTGCTAATGAACCAATGGCTCGATAGTGTATTGATCCAATCAATCATGTGATAAGGATAGTTTTTTCAGATGAAGCCTTGTAGATAGATAGGGATATGTACAATTTGCACTACCCCAGGATCATAGAATTGCATACTAGCATTATGCAATTCTGCATAGCATGGGTTAAATTAAGAAAATATCCCTCTTAACAAAATTAGGTGTGCATAGGAGTCAATAACCTTTATAGTAGAAAGAAAGAAGGATAAGCATGGTATTCCCAACATTGATCTCTATTATGAGGGTGTTGATGGATGGCGCAGTAAAGCAATGCTTGAATAGACAATTTGCAAGGGATAATATAGTGTTGTATTACAACCATTCTTTGTTGTTGGGCATCATGTCTTATAGAATTGATGATGCTAGTACATTAAAGAGAGGCTTATTGATCCTGGCAGCACTATAAAAATAGTGTAGTGCATGCCTAGTAAGAGATTGGGTCCCATCATGATATATAATATGCTTTCCATCTAGTCCATATATCATCTAGAATAACATGCAATATGAAGATATCCCAAACTCGATTTCCTTTTAGGTAGTCCAAATCCATATCATGCATCTTGTAAGGGATCTATAGAGGAAGTGGCAATATTTGTTTAGGAAGACGAAGTTGGTAGGGCTTGGACCAACGTTTGATATAATATATGCTAGATCACCATTATCATCATAAGGGGGTGTGTGTTCATCATTGACAGGACTATCTGTGTCAGATGGCAAAGGAGGATCATCCTTGATAATGCTCGGGGAGATAGTGTCTTCAGGATTTTCTGACTTCTTAGCGAATGGATTGGGCTGTTGTCGAATTCTAGAATAGACTATAACTCAGATAGCCATTGAGCTTCACAAATAGAGTCATCAGGTAGTTGTTGAGAAAGCATCATGTCATCACCAAAGATGTTGACATGAATCTCCTCATAAGGGATCACGTGTAGTGGCTCTATAGAATAACAAATTCCTATGGGAATGTTGACCGGAGGGAATGGAGGAAGAGCAATAGATGTCAGATTCTCTAGAAAATTTGTTGTAGTGGAAGTAGTATTATGTTGACCATTATTGGTCGTAAGAATCTTTAGGATACAAGAAATTTAAAAAGCTCTAGAAGATTTAGTACAACCTTATGAGAAAAAGTTACAATGTGCCTCCCCTTCTTTGCTTGAAGTATCTGAAATATAGTAAGTCTCCCATGAATAGGACAATGGGTATGGGCTCCTTTATGTATGACAGGCCAATCCCTCGTGTCTGCATTATTGTTTGGCAGTGCACCATTCCTTACTATTCCAAAGTTCATCCTCTTTGGCCTTCCACTAATTATCCATCTCCCTATGAAGTCTCAGTATTTTTTGCATTTGTTGGGGAAGAGTGACAAAGGCATCAAGTTAGCGCTCCAAAGTTGCTTCCTAACGTGGGAGGTATTGTTGTTCGTAGATGGTGTCGGTGAGATTAAAAATCTAGTCGTATGAGGCATGGACATTTTTTTTAAGGTTGGTTATGTTAGAAGTGTTGTGCATTCTTAGCTCTCATAGAATATCAAACTTGCACCTAAAAACTCCGCCTAGGGTGTTGGGATAGTAAGTATCATAGGAATTCTGGTATGATGATGAGGGAGGGGACAGAACATCTTGTAGATTACCATGTGAGACGGAAGGGCATGCTTCATACTTGCAGTGTTGTCATGATAGGCTAGACGAAACATCATGAACAGCCTGGATGGCCAGGGGTGAAGGAGGGGGAGAAGTTTTTACTGGCACAGATGTAGTGGCAACGACTGTAGGTGATGGAGGGGGAGCCATCTTAGGGATGAGACACTTGTTCCATGATTCCTCCATGTGTACCTTCTTAAGGATGAGCTATCTTAGGAATGATCGACTTTTATTATAGGAGGAAGTTTGTTTTATATAAAGGTAGATGGGCCTTGGGCCATGTGATCCTCAAGTTCATCTTATGCATTGTATTTAGATTCTTCCACTATATGATAGAGAGTTTCTCTCTTGGTACAATTGGTACGGGATGGTGCCTAGACTATGATTTAGGGTGGGTAGATCTAGTGGCAATATGTAGGAAAAATAGAGGTTCATATAGATATGAAAATTGAGACACGATTTATTTTGGAGCAAAAAAGAAGGAATGGGGTTAATCGCAAAACATGCGGCCAACAAGGCATCATGCCAAAAATATGTATGGGTATGACACATAATAGTACAAGAAATATCAAGTAAATGCCTATTTTTCATTTCTGTAAAGCCAATTAATTTGGGGATAATGACAAGAACTTCAATGCAAAGTACCCACATTAAGACTAAAGTTGTTTAGATTATGTTGAGTATATTCAATTGTGGTTTTAGTGTACAAAACTTCTATTGTTTCAAATAATTGAGTTTTGATTTTAGTAAATAAGAATTTCAAAGTAGACAAAATGGCAAATCTAATTTTTAATGGTACAACCACATAGTTATTGAAAAAATATCAATGAAGCTAACAAAGTATTGAAAACTACATCTATTTGAGAATTTGAGGGGACTCCACACTTTGGAGTGTACAATACCAAATGGTTTTGAACTAATAATGAAATGCTTATCAATAAAAGAGTGGGTTTGTTTTTCCATGCATACATGCCACCCAATATATACAACGGAAGAAAATAAGCATGTATTATAGTAGTAAGGTAGCATATCAAGGTGGTATTGAACACCCAATCCTTCATGCCATGACCAATATTCATCCCTGTTGAAAGATCATGGAAAACACATTGAAAAGGCATGAAGATAATCATACAATGTAATTGTGGATAAGCTTTCTCACATTAAGTAAATTGATAGGAAAACTAGGAGAATATCAAATAGAGGAGAAGAATAAATAGGGACTAGGAATACCAGTCTTGTACATAACTGAAGACTAGGATCCATCTGCATGGAGGATCAGGGTTGAAGGATTGTTGCTTGGTAATGTTAGTAAAAAACCTACATCAACAACAATGTCAATGTATGATTTTTCACCAAAATCAATAATCTACTTTTTTTATTACCACAGGGTGATGGAGTAGATAAGTAAGTAGACTTTTTCCAAGAAGAAGTTTTGGTAACCCACCACACAAAGTTGAGATTACTCAAAATAAAATTTTGATCTTATATAAATCAACATTATCAACCAATAGAGTATATGATACTAAAGTTGATTACATATCCAAAAATATACATATACAAGGGCCATGTATTATTCATTATTGTACATGATAACATTTAGTGATATTTGTCACAAAATGTCTAAAAATATATACCTACCAAAATTTATAATATGAGCACTATGTACATGGAAATCAAGACAAATAAAAGCAGTCAATAATACATCACTATATAAAACCACCATACCTAAACCCGATCATATAGAGAGGACCCTTAGAATCCACTAAAAGACTACTATCAACCTCTGTGTATGGTTGTATGTCAAGGGGAGGCTCCTCACTACTCAAACCCTAGAACAATGTTGGTCACCTAAAAGATGTGGACAACTACAAGGGTGAGACCCATGTCCAAATGATATGGTATAGCAACAGAAAGAATTCTATGCTTAAAATCATACAATAATGGAGTAACATAGGTATATTAATTGAATAATAATAATAATAATAATAATAATAATAAAATATCAACAGGCATAATCAACAATAGATGCAACATATATATAAAACTAGAAATGATAGGAAAGTTTGAAAGAGCAATAAAAGCATCCAACATAATTCACCAAGTTAATTTAAAAAGCTATAGCTACTCAGGTTGATTGATAATTTCATTATTAGGCCATGTGTATTTTGAGGTGTACCACTCAACACTATATAGTGACTATGAAGTTCCCTAACTCACCATGCAAGGTCTTAGGTTCACTGGTCTCCACAAGATCCAGAACATATTTTTTAGTGTGAGTATAAAAAAGTAGGGGATCGAAAAAGAATATTTACTAGTAGGGGATCAACAGACAACCTACAAAATCAAGTCAGTCTTGGGTACTCATGCCATGACACCTCGTCATATTGAGTATAAATACCCATATATCATATATCATGTTCACATTATCACGATTGTTAGAGATATGGTCTCGGCTGCACTTCTACATATATAAATGATATTAGGATGTAAATGATAACAAGAACTAATCATCTACCTATACTCAAAATTATCCAACCCTGAGTGCCTTTTCTATAAGGATACCCTTTTCACTATCCTAACTTCTAAAAACATGATTATTTGTATGGTCACTTGGGATTACATGATTAGGGTTTCACTTATCATTTAGGCCAATTAATCATCTTTCAATTGAATAAATATAAGGATAATAACATGCATAAATATATGCTACAACATAAAATAGGCATAAGAAACCCTAGAAACTACAACAAGTCTCCTATTCTACATAAAAGTACCCGTACTTAGCAAAATTCATCAATATCAGATGTATTAAGACCATACCTTCATAAAGATCCGAAATTTACCTCCACTAATGTATTTATCTTCCATTAGAAACACTAAAACACCATGAAAAATTTTGTATACTAACTATGAAGCATGAGAAAGATACTACTAGAACAAGAGCAAGCATACAAATTTTCATTTTTAGGTATAAAAGATCTACCTTTCGATATGGATCCTATGATCATAGAAATTCCAGCATTATAAAATTAGTGAAACATGTTATTTTAATCTGATATGATCATCTAAACAATAAGAAGTAAGATAGATTTAGATTTAGTCAACATGTTGCCAAACAACACATAAGACTGCCATTTTTAGGGCAAATAGAAGCCTTTTTCCAAATTTCAGCCTTATGGACACACAAAGGCTTAACATTATAACCATGGATTATCATTAGGATATAAGAGGATATGGAAAAATCACAATTTATTATGTATACGAGAAATGTCCAAAAAGATCATCTTTTTCTGCATATACATAATGTTTGTAGAAAGTTTAGGGTTTGCATGTAGAGAATCTAGGGGGAAAAGCCAAAAGAGGTTTAATACCCACCTCTTGAGGATCCAAGAAATAACACATGATATAGGCTTCAAACCACCTTCAAACAATCTACAAAAGCTCTTCCAACACAAGATCTTTGCTCAACTAGATCAAAAAAGAGAAAAAGGAGGGGTCATTAGCCATATGGAGCAATATCCATCATGGTTGACTATGGATATCATACAAGAAGAGAAAAGAGAGGGAAAACAAAAACAAAAGACAAGAAGCAAAAGATATTTTACATGATCTAGGGTTTACATAGATTTATCCTACTTTAGTTCCACTAAAGGAAGCTTGACCTTCTTCTTTCATGCACATGCAAAGTTCAACCCTTATTCATCAACCTCCTTGGATCCCCCCTTGATATTCTTGGATCTCCTCCACTTTCCCCTATCAAAGATTGATATGTCATATGATCAATTAGGTCAATGGTATGGGGTCATTTTTTTAGATAAGTGGTATGTGGTGTATGGGTGACGAGGTTGTTCCATAGAGTATATGCGGTATGAGCATTTCCTCTTTTGTTGTTTCCAAAATAACATGCAAGGAAACATGATTGAGTTTGACTGATAAAACTAATGTACCATCTCTAAAAATAAGTGTTTCAAGAAGCGACCCATGCCACTGCATATTCATGTACTTATGTGGTTCATCCCATTAGTTGCACTGCATTTTGCCAATGCAGCCATGTGTGGTTATATGTGGAACATGGATGGATTTTTTTTTGATTGAATATTCTAGAGAAATTTTTTATGTCAATATAACATTTCAAAATATTCTACATTTATGAATTCATATATAAATAATTCAATGTATTATACATCTATATTTATATGGACTTTTTTTTGGGAAGTGAAGTTCTTTTATTAAACCTACATTACAAATGTAGGAACCAAAAATTGTATCAAAGTTGTTACATGGGCCAAACTCATGTTGGTATGAGCATAAATGATTATAAATAACATCTATGAAATAAGTAGGTGCCATTTTAAATGTTATTGTACTAGATGTGGAGTGCATCAATATTCTTGTTAATCTATCTATTTCTTTGTTTTCTTGTCAAGGTATCCACAACATCTTGACCACCCAATCCATATCCAGTAGTTAAGCAATACAAGAAGTTCATGCTTGTAGGACTGGAAAAGAACTTGATGAAGTGAGAATTTCATGAACTATAGAGGCATTATTAGATTCAAAGGCAATCAGAGTCCATTCTTTGGTACATGCTTGTTGGAGATAATGACATATTGATGCAGTCTCAATAATTAGTGTTTAAGATGTTTCTGTAGTTCTTCCCATGCAGAGTACCATGATCCATCATTATTACGTACAACATATGCCAAATATCCCTTCCTTCCATTAACTGATGTGTATGTGTTAAATTTTAACCAGGCCCAAGGAGGATGAACCCAGCTAGCGGGCGTAGTAGAATGTGAAAAAGAAAGTGAAGTCTTCTCTAAGACATTAAGTATTGACAAATAAGACCAATTCAGTTCACAGTAGGTAGTTGTTGCCATATATTCCTTATGATCTGGTCAGTATTTACACTAGTAATACTGAAGCTAATCAAATTACTACCCTTTTAGATCTTGAAGCAAGTTATAATCAAGACTCTATAGAATTTGACATCAATTCAAATAGCTTTTTTCAACTAAGAATTGAATTCATCTGTGAAGAATGTAGGGTAGTGTTGAATGAATTGAATACTTTGTTGAACATATTTAACCTTTAGAAAATCATGTAGCATATGAGCAACATCTTCTTGTGGATGGTGACATAGAGAACAAGTAATAGTATCAGTAAAATCTCTGATGACGTTTAGAGTTTGTCATTGGAGCCTAATGAGCCACAATCCACGCTAAAACAAGATATTTTGACAACATTTTAAGATTACATATAGTATTCTAAGGGCCAATTTCGACCCTAGTGACATCATGAGATAGATATATGTATGCATACTTTGTTGTAAATCTACATGAATCATTTAAATTCCATGATTAGGATTCATCATTACAATGAGTATAAGGTATAAGAAGACATTCAATCTTATCTGCAACATCAAAGGAAAAATAATAATGTATGAAATCTGAGTCCCAATTCTTAGATCTAGTTGTCGTACATGTAACTTTCAAGTCTTCTAACTCTGTTCAAAAATTGTTAATTATCTTGGAGGCATGATGTTGTTCACCCGGGACCCGATTATCATGCCAAACTGAAATTGCCGCCATTATTCACACTGAAAGTGATATTTTCAGTCACCAATTGTTTGATAGATGCAACCAGAAGGTTGTACAAAGACTTTTAATTGAAGGAGTAAAGGAACTGTATATGTGTATAAATCCACGGACCTAGCCCAAAGAATATTTTGTCAAAAGTTTCCATGTAAATTTTATTGGCAAAGCTAAGTTCCAATGATGCATAATAGGAATGCCTAGGCCACCTTCTTCCTTCCTTGTTGTAATTTTCTTTTAAGACACTAGAGAAAGAGGATTTTGAGAGGGTCCTCATCTCTAAATAAAGTATCTAAGCCATTTGTCAATACCCTTACACACACTTATTGGTAGGACACTAGTTTGCATGGTCTACGATGGAATGGAACTTAAAATGGAATTCACCATACAAATATGATGTGGAAGATTGAGAGTGTGTGTTTCCCAACCTAGAACTTTAGATTGTACATTCTCTATGATTGATGAATAAGATGACATAGTAATTCTACCATGGATAAGAGGAACGCCAAGATATTTCCCTAAGTTTGAAACTTGTGTCATACCAACAATAGAACAAATGGAACTCTTATCAACATGTCAAACTAGCATGGAGAAATAAATGATTTTATTTCAATAGAGATTCAATTAAAATATAGTATATAATTTTATGCTTTATAAATCATTCATTAAAATTCTAAAACTGCATATACTCCCACATACCACATATACTCTATTCATTATCCAGTCTGTCAGTACACCTCATGTTTTTTTTAAACCATGTTAAAAAGTCTGTTAAGTATTACCATATTCATTTTAAGGCGTCTCCTACTTTTTTATAAACTTGCAGTGTCACTACCAGAAGGGAAGAAGTTGGTTCTTTGAATTTATTTGCAAGTTCCTAAGATAAGTGACATTTCATGACTTTTTCAAAAAAGCATACTAGATATTAAGAGGCTATTACTTGCATATGAATCTCAAAACAAAAAAAATTATGACTGGGACATCCAGGTCACACCTGTACAATGACAAGAAAAAGATAGATATGTACATAGGTGATAAATTTCATTGTTGGTAATGTTCATAGTACGCCTAGTAGTTAATCTTTTTTAGAAAAAGTTTTCCTACAATTTATTTATCCTACTTATAAAAGAGTATAGAAGATATGTTTACAAAATACATAATATGTGTGAAACCCTAAAAAAAAACTAGAAAAATGAGTAACACAAAGTAACCTACGATGGGAAATTATTCAATAAATATACCACTCCAAGAACTAAGAAATTTCATCCTCTCAAGAAGATACTACAAATCATTGTCCTCCTGAGCATTGTTTATGTCATCTTCATTTGGATTCTCCTTGTAGTTAGGTTTCAAGTGTTCCTTGACACATTTATTTGCTTGGCTACAAGTGTAATAAGGAGAAGACTTGAGATTTTTACTACTTCTTCTTGTCTCCAGACCCATCTTCATTGTGGTTGAAGATGATGGCTGCAATTAAGTCTTTTGATAATGATATTGAGTATGTATGTTATTGAGGTTCATATTGATCAACATCATTCTCTATAGTGTGAAAGATCATGTTATCACCTTCTAGATCTACAAACATATGGACATCAATTGCATTGCATATGGGAACATGTGTTGTAGAGTTGACCTAGTGGGGGTACATATAAAATTAACGCTTCATGCGTCTATATGTGGTCAACATGTGCTTAATTATTAGTTTTCCTCTTCCTAGTCCACACTTTTGACCTTCTCCTTCCTAATGACCAGTTGGTTGATCAATATAATCTTCATACATGTTTTCATTCTCCATAGATTCTTATACTATCTCAGGATGAAGTGCTACAAATTTATTGGAAGTTTTGTGTGCATATTTGTCCCCTATTTTGCAACTATTTTCTTTTTGGTTACTAGATGTTTGGAATGGTTTTAGGATAAAAGAGTGTTTGCATTGGTTCTCATTTTGTACCCAGTGAAATTCATATTCCTCTTAAACTTGAGAAGGTTCATCAGATATATCTTCTTGGCTAGGTACTAAACAATCTTTATTATATGCCCAATTTTCTCACAACCAGTACAACTGTCTGGTAGTGATTTGTATTCTATGTGGTAAGCAATGCCGACAACGATGATTGCATAATGAATGGCCTCTGATGGATCCAATTAGAATGCACATGAATACTCCTTATGCAATTCTTTGTGTGATCATTCGCTTTGAGAAAACTTCCCAAAGCGTTCCTATCTTCTTGAAGATGACTAGAATGTACAGGTGTATATGCATGTTGATTATTCGAACTTGTGAAACAATCTGAGATAGTAGAGTATAGGAAGGAATGAAGTTAATAGTCCATCAACAAACCATTAAATATGAACCAAACAATAGCCAATGTCCACCTGTTAATGCATTCAAGAAATCATGTTCACATTAAAATTGAATGATGAAGTGGTTCATACTTTATGAATTCTCTAGTGACCCACCAGTTTCCAAAGAAATTTGATATGGATAAAATGGGTTAGATAGCCTATAAAATTAATCAAATTAACAAGAATTAAAAATCTCAATGGTTTGTGAAAAGTAAATTGTGCCTCTGCCAATTCTGGGGGACCTTTTTCATTGATAATAGAAATATCATCAGGATGTACATACTGTGGATCATTGTCCACTATGAAACTTCTTGAGTATGTAGATGAATTTGTTGTTGTTGCATCTCTAAATGACTGGGTGATTGAAGGTGTAACCGTTGGATGAGGCTTAGTATTACTTATAGGTGAAAGAGTAAGGTGTGGAATAGAGAAACAATTCATGGTAGGAGGTACAGAAGCTAATGTTGTTTATGATTGTAGAGAACAACAAAAACCACTTAGTAAGCCTCTGTGTACATGATCGATTCTGAAAAGTGATTACATCCCCAAATATACAACCATTAATAGATTCTATGAAAGACACTACTTCACGACTAATGTTTCCTGCAATGGCATGTTCTACAGTGCCTATAGAATCCTATCACATGGCTTATGGAATTCCACAAGAATCATAACTGCCATGATGTAGACTCCATGAACCACTGAACTTGGGAGCAAGCATATCCATTTCTCAAAAAGGGTGGTGTCGAAAGGGTGGTGTCTATCAACATCTATACTCCTTCAAGTTACATCATTGGTAACTAAATATCCATTACAAAGACATGAATCTACGTTTAGTGAAGAATCTCCAAATTGGTAACTAAATATCCATTCAAGTTACATCATTGGTAACTAAATATCCATTTCTCTCCAAATAGTCACATCTCATTGCGTTTTCTTGTATTTAATCTTGATGTCACATTAAAGAATTTATTATTCCAATTTTTCTTTCCAAAAACAAGTTTTAAACAAACATTTAAAATAAATATATCCAACACTATTACTATATTTTTAAACATGATCTTCTATAATTCCTTATATGAATGATTTAATGTCAATACCTGGCATCCTATAATGAAACCAAACTTTTAGTAGTATTTCCCATTACATTTGAATTTAGTTATTTTTCTCCTCTATTATCAAGTTTCCTTTATGGAACTATACCAAAAAAAGTATGGTGCTTATCATATAGAACTCAATCCGCACCATGTTGGTGTTAGCTACATAAATTTGTGTTTCTCATTCATCTTTGTCATGGGAAGTTCTTTTTTTTGGTCAATCAAAAAGTGTGTTACTATATAATTCCAAAAAGTTTGGGTACAGACACTGCGCCCCATTACAACCAGGGATGATAACATACGAAATAACAAAAAGGTTTATAGACCCCCAAAAGTAGAACAGGAACCAGACCCCAAAAACTTCTAGATAATACAGACACTGCCTAATAGATGAAGGCATTAACTAGAGAAACAACCAGTACAAACACTAGCATTAACCCCACCTTCAAATTGTGTCGACCTGGAAGACTGGAGACTAACCCATCATAAAAGGAAGGGTAATGTTATCTAGACGAGATGAAAAAAGGTTCCTACACCAAACAAAAGCATCCAAACAAAAGAAGGCACAGCAGAAGGTGCCCCTCCATGAGCTTTCCATCGGTTGATGTCCTTGAAAATAAAATGACCATCTTCCCCAGCACTGACGTTGTGAACATATCAAAAAGTATGCGGGAAAGATAGATTTCCTAGTCCTCTTCACCAATCAAGAGACAAGCAGATTAAGAGGAGCAACCTGATCACACATCTGCAACAAGGAGAAGCTCACTGAGCAGTAGAGATGAACTGGATGAGAATAGAGCTCAACCAGTCATTTTCCTAATTAAGATGAAGTCGACTCAGGCCTGAACCCATCACCTTACGGATGCTTCATCACACGATGACCCTATTTGCAGAGAGCATTTCATCGAACACATTGACAGTGTTCCTTCACACATCAGCATAGAAGACAGCAGGCAAGATACCGCACCTGTACTGTGTCGGGGTCGAAACCGCAGAGGATGAGTGATCAAGGGAACCCAGGTGAGGGACAAACAACCAATAAGGTTGACCACCACCGCGGGAGGGACCCCATGTGAGAGCTCGATCAGCGGCCCAACAGGACGAGATCAATCATCCCATTCCTCCTGAAATCCCCGCTAGCCACTGAGTACCCCATGGGGGGGCCAACACAATAGACAAGCAGAGACCCGCCGCCAGCTGGGCGGACAGACGAGGACCAAGCCACCCAAAGAGCACCTACTGCCGCCGAATCTGCCTAGACAAGAACCTGGATGGATTCATAACCGACAGCAACCTAGGCAAGCCAGTGTTTACTCGGAGGAAAGAAGGAGAAGGTCACTGGAGGCGAACGGAGGAACCCTTCACACCCTAGTGCGGTGGAGAAGCAACACGAGTTTGGAACCGGCTGAGAGTGGTCTCTCTCCACCCGTCACACTTGAACGGACAGAGCTCGACTTAGTCGAATCGCCACACCTCTGGCAGTGATCGTGACTCCTCACAGTGCGTCGCACCTCCTTTACCCCAGTTCTACTGAGTAGGCGCCAGCAAACACCCACCAGATTTTGTCATGGGAAGTTCTTATAAAGACCCA
The DNA here is from genome assembly GCA_963693085.1 of Alisma plantago-aquatica. Lineage (NCBI taxonomy): Eukaryota > Viridiplantae > Streptophyta > Magnoliopsida > Alismatales > Alismataceae > Alisma > Alisma plantago-aquatica. The sequence continues at coordinate 435,083,948 of OY856412.1, read as the reverse complement.
TGTCCTAAAAAGGCTGACAAAGTTTAGTGACCCATTATTATCTTACCCCCAATCCTCCTTAATTTGGGCCTGGGACCAATTGCACTTGCATGTCGGCAGAATTACACAACTATATTGTTAGAAAAGAAAAAAAAGAGAAGCACCAAACTTGTGAATGAAAAATGAAAAAAAGAAGTATAGTTCCTTTTGCCAAACTTTGTATTGGTTATCTATAAATCATGCACTTTTTTAGGTGGTCTTGACGCGATGTAGAAGCATTTAAGATGTCTTGTTCAACATTTGTCAATTATGAATGGATATACTATTTTTGAAGTATTCATGCCCAGTTCACATAGATAAAATGAAGAGTAGTGGATTCACTATTATGATTATCTTGAATTTTAAACTTCAAGGATATGTGATTATATTTAATTGATGACATGTGATCATTTCCTTCTTGAATCAATCATTCTTATAAGCAACTAAAATATGATTTAATTTTTTATGCTAACATTAAAGATATGTCAAAAACTTTATGAGTCTACTCACTATTGATAATTGCATATTTATTTTCACAATGTTTAGGTTTTTATAGTGCTCTCTTTGATTATTTAGGTAATATGATTGTTACTTGTTTTCTTGTATGTTACATTTTGATTCCAACTGAAATGTGGTGTCAAGGTTCTATTAACATATAATCATCTAAGATTCACTCCCAACTATGATGGGGTTGTTTACATGGATTCTTTTTTATCATGTTTGGTACTTATGGGTCATATTCTCATCAAAGTGTAGAGGCTCAAAATCTCTACTCCTTATGTTGTTATTTCCCAAGTGACCCTTCCTGTCTTCCCATACATCCATATCAAAATATATGATTAAGACACATTCATCTTGTTGAGACATTATCTATTCATGACCCAATATTTGCTCCCATATAGCATAGTTGGTCATATAACTATTCTAAAAAATTACTTTTTTATCCGAGTGGGACCTTATGATCAAATAATACTCCATTTGCACTCCTACATGTTGACCATACTTCTATGATTATGTGACAAGCATTAGTTTGATATAAATTTGTGCTTTATTTATTTATGATTTTTTTAAAAGACAATCTCACTAATACCCAATTTGATGATACAGGGTGAACTCTTCGGAGTTCTACATATTCTTTCCTATCGATAGAACTTTGGATGGTAAACTTTACAGTGTTAGTGCCACTATTTGTGTTCCCTGATTCCATTTCTCACAACAATAAAAATCCACCTTGATTGATATTTTATTCTAGTCTTCTAGTTTTATAGCTTTTTTATAAAAGTGTTCCAGGAAGTAAGAAAGAAAAAATGATTAGAAATCCATTGTCGTACCTATGCACCGTGAGAAAGTTTTTGATGATAAAAATGTGAAATTGTCAGTGAGACCCCCATTGGAAGCTGAAAATAAATCTCATTGAAAATAAAACACAAGATGACTAGAAATATACAATGAACCTTATAGCTCCCAAAAATTTTGTACTTATAGCTTGGACTATGACTTCAAGATTTCTTTTTGCTTTTATCCTAGTGATCAAGTAGGTAATTAATTCTTACTCTATATACACAATTTCCAAAACCATTTTCTTTTTATTTCTCGGTTCAAATATTCTTGTGTTCATGTTTTACACTTGTTGTGGTATGTTTATTATTATTTTTGTTGTCCCTACACGTAATATGTTAGCCTCTTAATAATCTTCATAACAAAATGACATTTTTGATAATGTTATTACATGTGACATACTCCAACATTTATTTAATGGATATTATTCTTGTATTACAGTCGGTTTAATTGAGGGCTTTTGGGGTTTTTGTGTACAAGGGCTTTTCTTAGTGTGGGTGGTAAGCATAGTGTCTGGTTTTTTCTTTCCCAAAGAAGTTAGGAGGAAATTTTATTTAACCCACCCTCCTTATGTAGGAGTTAATAGGAAAATAAATTTGTGAAGCTCCTCATAACACAGAATGGCAGCGGTTGTGGGGAGAACATTGTTATAGTTGAGGATTATGCTACTTTGAGTGTAGACTTTGCAAGACATCGACAACTCTATTGCCTTCTCTTTTGGTAATTTGCACCAGTAGGTTGTATATTATCTTTCCTACATGTTTAACCCTCCTAGAAATTTCATTATACTTCAATTGCAAGCTAGTCTCTTAATTCAACAACTTTCATGCCGACAGGGAGTCAAAGACTATGATCGAATTGTCCAGTTAAAAGTGTTGTGGTCCAATGTATTCTTTCTAATACTCCTCTTAAGTTTAGCTTCTATGATATTGTTTGTGTGTGCATTCAATATCTTCCAATACAACTGTGTTCTTTGGTCAGTCTAATAATCATGTTGCTTATTGTTTAAGTATTTTTCTAGAGATTTACAATAGGCATGTTTAACTTGCACCAATTAGTAGGTGGATCTTGCCACATTGTCGCAGCTCTGGTCAACTGCATGTTAAACACACATTATCTCTGTTCATTTGCTGGATTATGCTCTTCATGATATTGTTTGTGTTGGGGAATATGTATATATAGTGTAGTATATAGTCAATTAGGATAAAAAAAATTATTGTAGAAAAATGCCAAAAAGCAAGTAAATATAATAATAGAACTGCAAGTAAATAGAGAGATGATGCCAGATCTAACATAAAAATCCTCATAGAGTATGATAAAAAAATCATGAAGTCCGTCGACCAAAATCGACTAAAATTTCACCACCCCAAAATTTTCCATGAGATAATATACACATAGGGAGATATAAGATAATACCTACTTAAGGAGAGATCCATATATTTCACCACCCCAAAATTTTCCATGAAGATATTGTCTTCCACAAAGTGCACAGTAGTAGACAGCCTGAAAAAGAAAACCTAGAAGCCTTGGCAGTCATCCTCACTTCCTTTTATGCCCTTTATTTTCTCTCTCTTCTTCTTTACTTTTCCTCCCATTATAGACTAATAGCACACTGGCTGCTTCAAATCTCTTTGTCATTTCTTGTCCTTGACAGCTGCTTGTCTCTTCACAAACCACACGGCTAGCGGTATTTATAATCTCATGGGTAGAAGCGGCAACAACAAATGTACTAATGTTCTTTACTGTCACGGGTTGGACCAACACCAGGAACAAAAATCTCCACCTCTAGCCTAAGGAGGATATCATCATTACTAGGAATGTATGTTGTTGAGCTCTTTGTAGCATCAACAAGTATTGTACCGCCATATTGGTCATATTATTGGTCTTCATGTCAGAATAATTTTTCTTAGTATGGATCTTCTTCAATGTTAGTAACTTCTTGTCGATTACATTACAAAGCCAATGATATCTCACATCCATGTGCTTTAATAGTGCATGATGCATTGTGCTCTTGCACAAATCAATAAAACTCTAACTATCACAGAAAATAGCTTGATCAACCTTATTCATGCCTAGCTCCTCACAAATCTCAAAACCTAGAGAATTTTCTTTCCAAATTTTGTTGTGGAAATGTACTCTACCGTCATTGTAGAAGTACAATACATTTTGTATAACTTGGACTGCCACAATATTGCCCTCGCCCTACAAAAGTGAATGCATACCCAGAGGTAGACTTCATGTGATCAATGTCACTTGCATTGTATGCATCAAGGAAGCCTATCAAAATTTGTTTAGAATCACCAAACATCAAACGTGGTGTTAGTGCCTCATAAATATCTAAAGATCCACTTTAGTTCCTTTCAGTGATCTTTCCTAGGGTTTGAGATAAACTTGCTCACAATAACAACTACATGAGAAACATCAAATGAGTAGACACCATCATGTACATCAAACTCATCATAATAGAATAATAGGGAGTCTTGACCATATCCTTTTTCTCCCCATTAGTAGATGGGTATGACTTCTTATTTAGCATGAAATTAAATCATAATGTACTCACAACTTTGGATTGACTCATGTTGAATCATGTAAGGATTCGTTCAAAATTGCTCTATTGTGACAACTACGACTTGTTTCGATCACAAAAAAAACTATAACTTGTGTGGCTTCATGTTACACATGATCTTCATCCGCAAGATTTGACGTGTTGGTCCCAAATCCTTCACCTTGAATGGTTTGAAAAGCTTTATCTTTAGGTTTCTAATCAAGATGAAATCATGTGATACTATCATCATATCATCCACATAGAGTCATTAGGAAACCTCTTGATGCAGACACATGGTTATGTACTTGTCTTCTGGTACTTATAACTCTGTATGAAAGAATAAAGCTTCTTACACCACTACATGGGAGATTGTTTCAACATGCACATACTCTTTGTTCAATCTGCAGACTAAGTGCTCTTTTCCCTTAACCTCAAATCCTTTTGGATGATTCATGTAGATCTCCTCTACTAGGTCACCATGAAGAAGCATTGTCACATCCATCTACTCAAGCCCCATATATGAGCTGGCAACCAAGCCTAGAACCAATCTAATAGAAGTCAACTTCATAACTGGAGAAAATATCTTATCAAAATCTATGCCTGGTCTTTGACTTAAGTCCTTGACAACTAGTGTGGCTTTGTATCTGATGTCCCTATCATTTTCATCTTTCTTCATTATGAAGACCCACTTTTTTAGTGCTCTTTGGCCCTTTGTAAGTGCCACATGCTCATAGGTATCATTCATTTATAATGAAGTCATCTCCTCCTGAGTTTGTTCCTATCTCTATGAGTCTATACCTCTTGATAGGTCTCAAACTCCCACTAATCAATAAACAGATAACTGAGATGTCAAATATCTAGATGAAGGATGATTAACTCTATCAAACCTCCTCAACTGATGCTCTGAGGACTCTGTCTAGTGATGATTTCTCCCTATCTAGAAGTATCTAAATGTGAATCTAAATCACTAAGTACACCTCTGGAATAGGACCACTCGAAGTGCTATCATTCTAATGCTCAAGGTGATCATGTTACTCTTCTTCATCATATGAAGATTGCACCTGTGAAGATGTTGAAGCATCCTCATACTCAACATTAGGAGAACTATCACCTGGTCTCTTAGCCTCTGCATCATCCCTCTCAGAATATGTCACTATCTAACTCTTACATAATGTAACATCTCCATGTCTTCTCATAGTCCTCTTCACTTGAACCCATAACTTGTAGCCAAACTATAGATCTCCATAGCCAAGAAAGATACATGGTACTACTTTATCGTCCAAATTTCCTAGTTTTCCTTTGTAACATGTGCATATGCCTTGCACCCAAATACTCATAGATGAGTATAGGATGCATCATTGCCTATCCATGCCTTCTTAGGTACCTTAATACCCAAAGGAATTGGTGGAGATAGATTAATCAAATAGCAGGTAATACCCATTGCCTCACCTCAGAATGTCTTTCACAACTGTGTAGTTTTCAACATGCATCTGACTTTTTCGACTATGATATTTTTCAGGCTTTTTCCTCTCATTTCTTATGCTTTTTTGTGTGCAGTAATCATGAAACTCCCTAGACGTGTGATAACACTTTATTTTATGCACTTTTTATATACATTTTCTACCTTCCTCGTATATCGTTTGCTAACTTTCCCCACTATTTTAGCATCTTATGTCAAATACTTCACTTACACATTATCCCCTTTGATTTCAGGTACATATCTAGCCCAGGTAGTGATCAACACCTCGGCCATGGTCCATTCATCCAGCATGGATCATCTCATCACGGTCGAGGTCTCCTAGTTCACCCTAATGTCTTGCTCTCACGATCGATTTGCACTCAAACTCCTCGGGATAGTGACCAACTTGAAGACTACGACCTCAAGACACACCTAGACTGTGGCTCTACAGAGAGCCAGAACAAATCGACCACGATCAAGAAGGGCATCACCTAGACCATGACCGAGGGGGTGCTAAACCAACCTCGATAGTGACCCTCGCCCGAGGAGGTAGTTTACCAGACCACAACCAAGGCAGGGGATCAACTACCTCGACCGAGTGAAGAATAGCGATAAGGCCTTGACCGCGATCAAGCTTTGTCCAAGACTACACCTCGACCGTGGTCGAGGGGTTAAGTCAGTGGAGTGTGCCTATAAATAGGCCACCCACCCATCCTATCAAATCATCTGATCATAGATCAGATCTGATAGGACCACAAAGTGTTGCCACTTTCCAGACTCATCTCCATTCATCCATCCAATCAGTCTTGGATCTTCAAAGGTGGAAGGTGAGGAGAGAGAAGACTAAAGGTTCCATCTTTGAGAGAGAAGAAGACCTTCCATTCCATCGACCCTTTGGATCTAGATCTGAAGAAGTACTGAGTTGTATCACATTCTTCTCTCTCTATCTAGATCAGTAACTTCCATCTCGCTATACTTCCCTCATCACTTCATGGAACTTGATGTATCTATCTTCTTGTAACATTGTTATGTTGTCCGTGAACATGTGTAGCTAAACTTCTTAACTTGGGTTGGGAGTAGCCACTAAGGCTCTCCCAACATGTATATTGTTTCTTCATTTTAGATATACATATATTCTTGTCAAGATTATCTCCATGCACTGGTTTTAATGCTTCACTTGTATGCTTAGATACCATCTTGTGATGTTTGATTGTTGATATCTCGAGAGAGTAATATAACTTTTATCTTGTGTTATGGAGTAGTATGAATGCATGAGAAGGTTGGAATGGTAAAACTTGATGATTATACATTCCGTTATGTGGTTTTTGTGTAGTCATCTCGAGAGAGAGGTTATGCCTAGACTTAGATCTATCCTTGTCTCAAGAGAGAAGGGAATAGCCACCTTTATGGTTTCTTGTAATCTTGATAAGAGTATACGAGAGGAAGAGATGATGTTGCATGTTGGTGAGAAGTCTTAGTAGGTGAAACCCAATCCAAGTTTTCCTTCCATATCTTTGTTTCCATTTTATTTTGTTACACCTTTTTCTTCTTTTCTTTGGTTATTTGTTTTATCTTGGTTATAGCACCAACGTTCCTTTGGGAACACCCATTAGACTACCCCTTTTATTCGGAGCATATGAGTATGAGACCTTGTATGCTTAACACCTGCCAACCTTGTCCCTGTGGTTTGACCCCAATTACTATATCGGACCCCGTATAATAGTTGTGGGGTCCTAAGTGTCGGGTTACTTTCTTAAAAGTCTGACTACTCTAGATCCGATCCTTTTTGGATGTACAATTTAGGCCGGTCAACTTTTTGGTGCAATTGCTGAGGATAAGGAAAAACAACAATGTTAAGAACCAAGCTTAGTGATAATCTTGACCACATCGTTACTTTGAGTCTACTACCCTATGTTTGTGTAGAATAGTTTGTCTTAACACGTCCAATTTACTAACTTGATTGTGTGGTCTATTCAGGCACCCCAGAGGAAGCAATCCCATTCGACTTTTCCCTTTAACCTCGAGTTATCATGCCACCTTGTGTGGATGTTACTCCCACTGGGGACGAGTGAAATGTGAGGAATCAACACAACCCACCACTACTGGGCTCGGATGAAGACAGAGACGATCGTTATAATGGCGGTCGTCAACGTGAAGAAGACCATAGGGATGAAGATTGTCGTGATGATGATCATCGCGAAGAGGACCAGCGCGATGAAGAACGACGCCACAGACGTCGAAGAAGACACCACCACAACCATCATGACAATGAATGAGAGCGTGATGGTCGGGATAGTGACAACGAGGATGACAAGGAAAGGAAGACTCTTCGAGAATTAACAGAAACAAGGGCCAACGAGTCTAGATGTCCAATCATCATACCACACTTCAACACAACAAATTTTGAGTTAAAACTAGCTGTCATCTCAATGATCCAAAATAAACCCTTTCGTAGGAATTCAAGGAGTGAAAACCCATACCATCATCTCATTGCATTTAAAAATATCTGTGATACCATCAAGATGAGGGGGGTCTCGCAAGAGGTGATATAATGTAAAGGCTTCAACTTCTCTTTGGAAGATAAGGCTCTATCTTGGTTCCTCAATCTTCCTCACCAATCTATAGATGGGTGGAGACCCCTGGTAGATGCTTTTATTACTAAGTTTTATCCTATAGATAGGACAATCCACAACATGCTGAAGATTACCACTTTTGCACAGAAGCCGGGAGAGAACTTGCACGAAGCATGGGAACATTTCCAGGAGTACCTTAGGGATTTCCCACACCATAATTATTGTAAGGGGTTCCTAATGACCACTTTCTATAATGGTCTAACTCCTACAGAAATGACTTTGTTAAACTCAGCCGTTGGCAGTGATTTCCTCGGGAAGAAGCCAAACAGAACCATGAAGATAATAGAAAACATGGCTGCGCTACAAAAGGCATAGACTATGACAGAGGGCCTACGAGGAAAGTAGGGTCTGAAGGACCATCTATTGAATCCAAATCTTTAGAAACCATAACGACACATATTCAAAAAATAGCAACTGATGTAAAACAGCTGAAAGATACTGGAGTTAAGAGCAAGAAGCATACTGAGAAGGTCATGAAGTGTGTCACATGTGGAGAAGGAGACATGGGGTTGATAATTGTATCTAGACCAGGCCACATGAGAGTGATGAAAGTGAAAGTGAAGAAGAGACGTAGAATGTTTCCTACACCAACTTCAAGAGGCCAAACCACCCTGGTTTTAGCTACAGAATGAAAGATGCAGTTGAGAATTCACACCAATTGAACAAATTACAAAAGCCGCCCCCAGGGTTTGAAAAGAGAAACAAATAGACTCAATATACATGAACAACAAACTATCAGACAAATAAGAACAACTATCAGGGTCAAGGTAAGAATTTGAACCGTCAAGGCACATGTCCGAGTCAAGGGTAGAACCAAAACCAAGGGACGGGTATGGGCCAAGATAAGAAGTAGTCGGATTTAGTCACCTAGTTATTTGATTTTGCTAAAAGGCAAGCTACAATGAACGATCAGTTAGCTCAAAGTGCTCTTGCTAACTCTAGAGTTTTGACCACCATGCAAGTTCAGATGGTCAACATGCAGACCCATCAATGTCAAATCGACCAACAGCTGGCGCAGTTGGCAGAGCTGGTAAAGAACCCTTTTGGGGAAATTTCATCAAACATCAAAACTGCAAAGATGGCTACCCTTCGATCCGGGAGGATGCTAAGTAACTCAGGAACTGGAAGCAACAATGAGGAAAGAAGAGATAATGAACAACCACTACCACTTGAGAGAGAGGTCACTCCTGAAAATTCTATTGATAAAGAAAAAGTGGAAGAAAGCAAGGAGAAAGACATTAAGAAACCTGATTCTATCAAAGAGATTTTCACAAAGAGGAGTTCATATGCACCGAGAGTCCCATTCCCATATAAGTTCATTAAGGCACATCTAAAGAGAAGATACGAGAAGTTCATGGAGGCAGTAAAAAAATTACATCTAGACGTTCTGTTCCTGGATGCTATAGAGGAGATGCCAACCTATGCCAAGTTCTTCAAGGATCTCATAACCAAGAGGAGGAGAGGGGACCATATCGATACAATGCGGTTAGCTAATATGTCAACTTCTTTCGTCCAGGCAGAGATGCCAACAAATAAGAAGGACCCCGGAGCATTCAATATACCATTTGGCATTGGGGACAATGTAGAGAGAAAAGGTTTCGCAGATTTGGGAGCAAGCATCAATCTTATGCCCTTGAGTCTATCCAAAAGACTTGGGCCGATGGATATGGTTAAAACAAACATGAGGATTGAATTGGCTGACCACACTTTCAAACGACCTATTGGGATAGTTGAAAATGTGCCCATTTGAGTCGAAAAATTCTTTATTCCCTGTGATATTGTGGTGATTGACACAATTGAAGACCCAAAGTGCCCGATGATATTCAGGAGACCATTCTTGGCAACTGGAAGAGTATGATAGATGTCACAGAGGGGGTTATTACCCTATATGTGGGTACTGACCACGTAGACTTCTGAGTCCAAGATGCCATGAAGGGACCGTCTCTTTTTGAGTCGGTGTACTTTATGTATAATTACAACCAGTACTGCGAGGAAGTGCAAGAAGAAAAGGCAATCATGGACCCCCTCATGCGAGCCTTGAACAACCCCAATCTGACTGTAGAATACCCTGAGGTGGTTGAAATCCTCAACTATCTGAATCAAGACGAAGGATACCTTAGTGACGAAGAAGAAATTATCAAAACAGTTAAGTACGCTTCACTCAAACAATCTTCCAAAGAGCAAGAGGCACCTAAGCCAAAGACCGAATTGAAACCAATCCTGGAAGGGCCAAAATATGAGTTTCTAGACCATGAAAAGAGGAACCATGTTATTGTAAATGCAAGCCTGACGGAAGAACAAATGGAAAGATTGTTAAGGGAGTTTAAAGAGCATAGAAATGTGTTAGGATATTATGTAGAGGACATAAAGGGCTTAACCTAGCTCTCTTTATGCACATAATACATCTGGAAGAGTCTGCTAAGCTGCTAGTTTAGCCCCAGTGAAAGCTAAACCAAATGTTGAAAGAAGTTGTAAAGAAGGAAATCCAAAAACTGCAAGATGCCAGAATTATCTACCCAATTTGCAATAATAATTAGGTGAGTCCTATTCACGTCGTGCCTAAGAAAGGAGGAATGACAATATTGAAGGGAGAGAATGGTGATGAAGTCTCTACTAGAACGGTCACATGACGGCGAATGTGCATAGATTACATGAAACTGAATGCTGCCACAATGAAGGATTACTTTCCCCTGCCATTCATCGACCAAGTGTTAGAAAGGCTGGCTCATCACGACTATTTTTGCTTTTTAGATTGCTACTCTGGTTTTTACCAAGTCCCTATTCACCTAGATGATCAAGAGAAAATGACATTCACGTGCATCTATGGCACATATGCATTCAGAAGAATGTCGTTTGGATTGTGCAATGCGCCTGTAACGTTCCAATCTTGCATGATCTCGATGTTCTCAGATTTTCTGTAGGACATCGTAGAAGTCTTTATGGATGACTTCTTGGTTTATGGTACATAATTCGATGCATGTCGGAGAAATTTATCCCTAGTCCTAAAAAGATGCGAGGAGAAACATCTGGTTCTAAATTGGGAGAAGTGCCACTTCATGGTACGGAATGGAATAGTCTTGGGACACAAAATTTCTAAAAATGGGATCGAAGTGGACGTGAGTAAAATAGAAGCCATATAAAAATTGCCACCACCAAGGTCTGTAACGAGAGTGAGAAGTTTTCTTAGTCATGCTGAATACTACATGAGGTTTATAAAAGACTTCTAGAAAGATTTCGAAGCCCTTATCCAATATTTTACTCAAGGACGCCGAATTCAATTTCAACAATGAATGTTTGGAGGCTTTCAATACCCTGAAGACAACATTAACAACCACACCAATCCTACAAGCTCCATATTGGGAGTTTCTGTTCAAGATAATGCGTGACGCTAGTGATTATGCAATAGGCATTGTCCTAGGTCAAAAGAAAGACAAGAAGTGCCATGCAATCTACTACACCAGTCGGACCTTTGATGAGGCATAGGTAAATTATACCACAACCAAGAAGGAGATGTTAACAATAGTTTTTTCTTTTGACAAGTTCAGGTCATACCTAATAGGGTCGAAGGTAAAAGTATATACGGACCATGGAGCAATCAAATATCTAATGTAGAAAAAGGATACCAAACTGTGACTTTTGTGGTGGGCTCTACTTTTGTAGGAATTTGATCATGAAATCATTGATAAGTAGGGAAAAGAAAATGTGGTCGCAGACCACTTGTCTAGAATAGTTTTCGATGAAGAAAATCCATTACCCGTGAATGACAGTTATGATGATGAAGCCCTATTGATGGCTCAGTCTGATGAGCAGAGATTGTCCTGGTTCACTGATATCTGTAACTATTTAGCCTGTGGCCAACTACCACCAGAGATTACATACAACCAGAAGAAGAAACTATTTTTAGACATCAAGAACTACTACTGGGATGACCCCTTACTGTTCAAGAGTTGTGTTGATAATCTATACCGAAGGTGCATACCAGAGGTTGAGGTTCCTTTGATTTTGAAGGAGTGTCACTCTTCACCATATGGTGGGCACCACAGTGGAGAAAGAGACACAACAAAAGTACTACAATATGGGTTTTATTGGCCCACTCTCTTCAAGGATGCAACATCTTTTGTTAAAACATGTAAATAATGCCAACTCACTGGGAATATAAGCAAGAGGAACAAGATGCCCATGGCAGATTGGGTGGAAGTTGAAATCTTTGATGTATGGGGAATTGACTACATGGGGCCCTTCCCCTCGTCGAAGGGAAACCAGTACATTCTTGTTGTTTTTTATTATGTTTCAAAGTGGGTTGAGGAGGTGGCCACCCAAAATTGTGACTCCAAGGCAGTGATTAAGCTATTTGAAAAGACTATTTTCCCACGCTTTGGGGTGTCACGCACAATCATAAGAGACGGGGGATCACACTTTGGAGAAAGAAAATTCGAAGCTTTGCTGAAGAAATATGGAGTGAAACACAAAGTTGCCACACCATACCATCCCCAAACATCGGGACAAGTAGAAGTATTGAATAGACAAATCAAGCAAATTCTAGAAAAGGCAGTGAGTCAGATGAGAAAGGACTGGTCAATGAAGCTAGACGATGCTCTATGGGCTTATCGAACTGTGTATATGACACCTATAGGGACCACACCTTATAGGCTTATATATGGAAAAGCCTGTCACTTACCGCTTGAGCTTGAACACAAAGCTCTTTGGGCCATCAAATTCCTGAATATGGACCTTAACAAGGCAGGCCAGAAAAGATTTCTATAGCTTCAAGAACTCGAGGAACTGAGATTGCATGCCTATTAGAATGCAAGAATTTATAAACAAAGGACTAAAGTCTGGCATGATGCCCACTTGTAAAACAAGGATGTTCACGAAGGGGATAAGGTCCTCCTATTTAACTCAAGCATCAGACTGTTTCCAGGAAAGCTAAGAACGAGGTGGTCTGGCCCTTTCTCAGTAGTGAAGATTTACCCATTAGGAATGATGGAAATTTCAGGGGAAAAGATGGGCACTTTCAAGGTTAATGGACAAAGGGTAAAAAGATTCTATTAAGATGAAGCCTTTGTAAGAAGGTCATAAATTAGTTTGGAGGAACACAGCCAGCCAGGAAATGAAGAGAAGGAGGAGACACCACAGTCAGCTGAGGAAGTCAAGAAGTGAATGATTAGAAAGTTGAGATAGAGACTCTAAACAAGTTATTCTTGGGAGGCAACCCTAGTTTTTGTTGATTTCTTGAGTTTATGTTCTTCCTTTGTTTTTAACTCTTGTTTTCCATGCTTGCTATTTTGTTAGTTTCCCACTTATCTAGTAAGATTGTATATATCTTATGTTCTCTTAGAATGAGGTTTAATTAGAGGGATCAAGTTCATGATTTAGTCTAAGTTTTGAGTTGGTTTGAGTGGACCGCGGGTCGCAGTCACAACCGCGGTCGAGGTGTCAACCTTTCTCAATACATGGAGATGTACCACGACCACGGGGTTTTTCTTCCTTAGACCAATCAAACCACGACCGCGGTGTTTACCCTTTGATGAACTAGACGGTGACCGCGACATTCCTACTATAGAGAGGGCTGATTGCGACCGCGGTCCCTGTTTGCGCCGCGGGTCACGGTGACTCCCCTATATATATATTTTATAAAACCCTTGGTACAATGTTGTTCTCACCTAAAATCTCAGTTTCCCTCGAACCAAAGAATGAAACATCTGTGCACTCACAAATGACACCAACACCAACCGAACTCACTCCGATGTCGCTGCAGTAGCAAGAACTGTCGCCGCTGTAGTGGCAAGAATCGCCACCACTGTGCTAATCCTCCACCCCGAGTTTCATCGACTCTCTTTTTCCGCCACCAAGGTAATCTTCTAAACGCTTTTATTTCCTGATGCTATGACTCTTCGCCTACCATCACGACCTTCATCGTACCTAACCCACTCTTTCCCTCTCTATTTTCACACTCCTTTACCCATCTTCTGACCCAAGCTTCACCACTTAATCAACGACTCTGCCAATAATCTATTTTTCCCTCTTTCCAATTGATTTCATCGTGCCCACCCTAAGGCAACGTTTTTTAGCATGTTTCCATCTTGAACATGTCGTTTGGACTACCCTCATTGATCAACATCAATCAAAGCCTCAACCCTCTGCCAAACCCTCATTCCGAATGGAATAGGTCAACCCTCCGCATCGTGATCGTGGCACAAGAATCGTGACGTGGGTCGTAGACCTTGTTTTCAACCTCAGGTCACGGTGCTCACGAACAGTTGATAATAAAGATATTTTTAAGCATGGTCGTGGTGTTGATCGTGGGCCGCGGTCTTCCTTAATTGGTTCCTTTGACCTCGACTGCATCCCTTCCATCTTGGACCACTGTTGCGGTGTCCTTCATTTCATAAGTAATGACCGCGGGCCGCGGTCTCAAGTGAATGGCTGAAAATATACAACATACATATACATTAAATAGAATCACTGATGAATTGAAAGATATACTAATTACAAATTCAATTTGAAAATTTTCAAGATGCCTGCTTCAACTAATGAATCGCTAGAAAGAAGGGCAACCTCACTAAAAGAGATAGAGATGATTGTAGAGAAGCTAGCCAAGGCTTTGGAAAGCAATACAAGCCTACCACCAGCCAGGAGGCTACAACTACAGCTACGGATGGAGCAGTACCAAAATATTCTGGGTCACCAGACACCAGAAAGGTCAGAGTCTACATAGACTGTAGCACAGAAAAGAACCTCAGAGTACCAACCCATAGAGTCTGAGATGAGAATTCTGGGAAAAAGAAAGGTCGATCCCAAAACAACCAGAAGCAATAAAAAGGTAAAAGTGATAGCTACTAAAACAACAAAGGGACAAGAGGCAGAGACAACCAACAAGGAAGGGGAAGATACGGAAGAGGCGGACCAAAGGAAGAATGAGCCTACCTTTGTACCAAGAGACATTGTGCATCAGTTGCAATATGACTGGATGTCATAGGTCAAGATATTCAGACCTACGAGGTACCTGGACATAGACGACTTCAAAAAGATAGGGATCTGTGATAGGGTCATTAAGTTCTTAGAGGGTGCAAACCTGTGCATCTTATGCACCTCTGAAGCCCCGTCCTCAAAGCAGTTGACGGCTGAATTCCTGTCTTCATTAGAGAAACTCCCACTAAATGAACAAGAATGCAAAAAGGGTGGCAGAGACTACAAGCTGGAGGTGAGACTAGGGGGAAAGTCTCACACTATCATGAAAGCGATGATGAATACTATATTCAAGAAGACAACTACAGAAACACAAGCCTGCTCAGCCGCCCTGGGAGAGAAAGAGACTGTCGGATATGATAGCCACCATATGTGGGAAGACCTGATGGGAGAAGATGAACATAACTCCAAAAACTCCAAGGCTACCCTGATCACCTCATTCTTCGTCAGAGTAATACACAAGACAACGGCCAACACGATATACACAAGGTCATAAATAGGGGGAGTTACAAAAGGAGATCTGTTCATGATCTGGTCTATGCTAAAAAAGAAGCCTGTGAACATAGGTAAAATTCTAATCAAAAGGTTGTCAGCCGCCGTGGGAGGAGAGTCCAAGAGGAACCAAGTGTTCTGTATGGGAGGCCAGATAACAAAGATAGTCTCCCACTTTATGGGTGCAGAAGCATTGAAAAGATATAAGATAATGTAAGGGCATACAAAGATCGACATCAAGTCCCTCCTAAACACGGGAATCCTAGCTCAGAAGGGAGACAAGTCGTACTACAAGCAGAGCAACTCAAAGAAACTCCTTCTCCTCCCAGAGATGGTGTATTACGATGCCCACAAGAAGCGGCCCACCCAATATGACATCGATAAGATGTACTCAGGGGCCATCCGCAATGTCACAGAGAAGATAGCGACAACTAATGAAGAAGGCAATAAGGACAAACCTGTAGAGACAGAGAAGAGGCCAGAAGAGAAGAAAAAATTGGCTGTAAGGAAGAAGAAGGAAGCAGTATAAAAGCCTACTGCTCTGAAGACAACCTCATCCCCCATAACCACTGAAACCATAGTGATCAAGAAATGTCACCCACGTGAGGAAACAATAGAGTACGATGTCCAGGCGAACCCAGATGACACTAAGTAAAAGCCTGCAACCTAAGGTAGCAATTGTCAAACAACTCACGACGGGAGAGTGAGACTCCCACTAGCAAGGCAAGAACTGCGAAGTCGAACCCAAGATGGAAACTCCATAAGTAATCCTTCCAACACCGGGATAGCCAGAGCATAGAGCACCCAACCCAACATTTCCAACTCCATCACCGAAGGAACCATAAGCATCCACAACACATGTGGAGCTACAACCACACTAACTACCAACCTTCGGAGACATACTGGGTAATAAGTTTGATGCACTGTGGCAACACATGCATCAAACATCTAAATTTAATACAAGTATAACCGCCACCCTATGTACACTATGAGAGGACTGAGGCACTACCTTAGTTTATGCAAGGAGTGCTAAACACCCAGAACACTATGATGGGAGCATTGAAGGCCCTCACAGAGGAAATGAAGCCCTCAGGAGAGAAAGTGATGTTATATGGGTTGATAGAGACCGATTAAAAAATAGATATGAGGCGGATATGCGCGACCTCAACCTAGAGTGCCAAAAATTTGAAGCAAACCGCCAAAAGCTGGAAGACGAAGCAAGGAGTTCAACATCCAACAGTGCAAGAAGAAGAAGAATAAGCGTGTGGCAGGGCCATCGACATCGCAAGCTTCATTGAGCCCTCCGAACCCTGATGATGACAATGTGGGAGGAATAGGTACAAGTTCAGTACGAAAGGAAGAAAAAGCCAATGTAAAAAACCACACTGGTAGTTGCACCTAAAGAAAAAGGAGCACCACCATTGTCTGACTCTACTAAGGACAATAAAACAAAGAAAAAGACTACTAAGTTGTCCAGGGAGCTAGATTTAAATAGTAGTCTTGAAGAGGACAAGGAAAAATATGAAAAGAGAAAGGGGGTACCGACAGAAGAAAAATCTACCCCGACCACAGGAAAGCCAACACATGAAGTCATCGCCAGAGCTGAGAGTGTAAGGACAGAAGATTTGATGTCTAGATAGCTCAGGGACATTGACACATTGCTAGCCGACCTGAGATCAGGGATGGAGATGTGCAGTGGCTTCCTGCACTCCCTAATTCACAACGAACACGATGACCACATCTATGATGAAAAAATGGAAGCAACACTAGCGGAGCTGGCAGCTACTAAACTAGGTCACCCATTTGAAGAAAGCAATGTCAAGGATGGCATAGCCGCAGAAGATTCCTCAGAGATGGCAGTAACAGTAACTACAATGAAGCTGACAAGCATAAGGACCCGCATACAACCACAAAAACAACCATCCCTACAACACAATACGGGACCTCGAACGATGAGGAAGGCGGGCTCACTTCTTTCTTCACAAATGAGCCCACTCGGGAACAAAGCACACCAGTCAAAGATGGAAAATTAGGTGTAGCTCGTCCTCTACCATGCACGATGACGGGAATGGACATGACTGCACTGTCACAAATCACATGCAGAGATGTCCACATCTTAGTAGATATCCTTGATGATGATCTACCCAGAGCAGATATCATATATCACAACAAGGGTAGAAGTCTAACCAGGAACACTTCAAAGGGATATTCTTAAAAAGGGCACTAGTACACAAGAAACTATCTAAAGTGCTATGCGCCACCCTCCTCGAAGAGTTCCTACGCTCAGACAAGGTGCAACCAGTGTTCAACGACACCACACATCTAGCAAGCGTCTTATGCAACAAAGACTATGAGGCTGCCAATGTGACTGAGATAAAAGAAGCAGTGCGTAGAAAGGGAACAAGGTTTGTAGTCTTACCCATAAGGAATGTCAAGCATTGGTCTGTGATCATGGTCAATCTATATGAGTGAAAGACGACAGTGCTCAATTACTGCGCAGTCGAACTGGACAACACTGCTTTAATATATAAAAGGAAAGAAGCAAGAGATGTACTAAAAATACCGCTATGTATGCAGAAAGCAATACAGTCAGCAGACGATAGATTCAAAGGCACCTGGAATTTTTTTTCTATCTATAAGAAAGTGCCACAAGAAGAGGCTGGCTCAGGGGATTGCACCTTCATCATACTTAGGATGATGTAAGCCATCAACAAAGGCATCTCGCTGGAGGACCTATGTGCATAAGATCTACATGGGCTTCATGGTGTTTACAAAATGGAAGTAATCTATGATCTCTACTGCTTTAGTGACATGGCGATGCCTTCAAACACAATACTGTGAAGACTTCATAAAGAGATCCCTCTACCTGAAAAGGTAACTTGGAGGGAACAACTGAGAACCCTATGGATCGACCCCACAGAACCAACCAAGGTTGAAGCATGGAAGGAAGGCTAGAATGCAGACACTAGAGCAGCTGAAGTAAGCATACCAGAAGAAGAGCCTCAGCAACCTCCAGTGATAGAAGACAAAGAAGAACAATCTTCAGCAAAACAACTAGAAGAAGGAGAAGTAGAAGACGATGATCCGTCAGAAGAAAGACCAGACGGATCGATAGGGGAGATAATACCAACTTTTAAGAATTTTCACAGATGGAGTTGTGTAATCCTATCTTCAAAATCACTAAAAATGATAATGGAGTCCTTAAAAGAAGATGACTCTCCGATAGAAGCTATTTTTTAAAGAGAAGGGATATGTGTGTTGAAGGACATCCTCCGAGACATGCTCAGAATAGGAGGATACCTATCAGTAAGCACAATGTTAGCCTATTAGGCCTCTTGATCGACAGCATGTCAAACGTACATATGGCATACTTCCTACTGGTAGATGACATAATAAAAGATAAAAGATCAGGCGAGAAGGAACGCCTACAACAACACCTCACGATGTCCTTACCAGATTACATCTTCCTGCCAATTCTTCATGACAGTCATTGGACTTTGCTGGTGGTAGACATCATAAAAAGGACTACACTATTATATACAGCTCAGACACAACCTTTGGATTGAACAAGAAGACAAACATGACTACCGCAAAGACCCCAACATAAGAAAAGACTACCACATGCATGGAGGCGATTGTTGATATGTTGAAAAGTCACAACAAAGGGTACTAGCATACGATAGACAAAAACTTCAAGAAGATGCAGTTCTACCGTAGGAGGCCCCAACAGGGTCCTCTGTCAAACGACTGCGACTTCTATTGTCTAGCATGGATGATGGCCCTAGCCAACCTGAGCAAAAAAGTGGAGAGGATGCAATACGAGCAGTATCATCTGCTGTGAGGAGTGTACGCGAGCATGCTCCTCAAGCCCAAGTGGACCTCCAACAAAGATAATAAAAAATAAAGAGAGCCCATTTATACGTCTCACTCAAATTTTGACACCCCAGGACGGGGTGAAAGATACGTTTGGGGGAGGGGTCATAAACATGCTAGAGAGGTACAATTTCATCACCATTTTACCTCTCAATTTTTCAAAAATTCCACAAACTTTACATGTACATATCTTAAGTCTTCCAGGCTGCTCTTACCCCTAAATTTTTTTTTGAAGTCACCTTAGAATTTAGTCTATTTTCTTGGCAAAAGTTGTAGTACTACCGTTTTCCTAGAGAGAAATATACGAGCATCTAATACACATAAAGATAAAAAGAGAAACATAGCAAGACTACTCGATCTCATTCTTGCAATAAGACATTGTGTATGCAACAACCCTACTCATGAAACCCTTGGAGACTAGAGAACTTCATCTAGCCATACTCCTGACCAACCACCCTCACCTGACAATTCCAACTAGGAAATCCTTATCTCCGTAGAGAAGGAAACAACTACCCTTTTGAGTAAATCCATCCCTGCTTGGGACTAAAAAGAGGCTTGGCCGCCCAGAAGACCGCTTAAATCCCTCTCACCCAAGCCAGAAAGGAGGCGTAAAAAGTCAAAAAGAAAAAAAATATAGTGAGAATTGTGCCCAAAAGATGCCAAAAGTTTCTACACGGTCGGTGTATTGCTGCAATCACGAATGCAAATATGTCATGCCCGTAAGTGGAACCTTGAAGCCAAACTTACCCACCTAAAATACGGAATGGACTCACGTAACCACTTGACTTAAAGTCGGATGCCCAAAAGGGCAACACTGTCCTTACGACAGTTGTGGGTGAGTGAGCTTAGGAGATGAGGAAAATACTTAAAGCCTAAAGCCTACCCGAACACATTAGCATAGGGACAACTAAAAATAAAGAAAGAGTGTGAAAGCTACCTCTCGAGGAGATGTTGTATTAGTAAGGTTAGCAACCTGAAGGGAAGGGGTGATATGTTGAGAAGGAGAAACCTTTTACAATCAAAGGCAATGGAAAGAACTTGAAGTTGTGCAACTCTAGATATAAAAGGGAGGAATGAGACTTTAAAGGGTTGAGAAAGCATACCATGACAGTCTTCATGCAAGAATGAGATAACACAATAATGTTAAGTTTTGCAAGTTTTCATCATACAAGCTTCCCTTTCAATCTATGATTTCAAGCCTACACTTATCCTAAGGAAAGGCTCGATTCTAAGTTTGGGGGAGTTGATAACACTTTATTTGACGCACTTTTTGTATACATTTTATACCTTCCTAGTATATATTTTTCTAACTTTCCCCACTATTTTAGCATCTTATGTCAAATACTTCACTTACACATTCTCCCCTTTGATTTCAGGTACATATCTAGCCCAGGTCGTGGTCAACACCTCGACCATGATCCATTCATCCAGTATGGACCATCTCATCACGGTCAAGGTCTCCTGGTTCACCCTAATATCTCACGCTCATGATCAATTTGCACTCAAACTCTTCGGGACCATGACCAACTTGAAGATCACAACCTCGAGACACACCTCGACCGTGGCTCTACAGAGAGCCACATCAACTCAAATGCGATCAAGAAGGGCATCACCTTGACCGTGACCAAGGGATGCTAAACCAACCTTGACCGCGACCCTTGCCTGGGGTGGCAGTTTACCAGACCGCGACCAAGGTAGGGGATCAACTGACCTCGACCGAGTGAAGAATGGTGATAAGGCCTTGACTGCAATAAAGCTTTATCCAAGACCACACCTCGACTGCAGTTGAGGGGTTAAGTCAGTGGAGTGCTCCTATAAATAGGTCACCCATTCGAACTGTCAAATCATCGGATCATAGATCAGATCTGATAGGACCACGAAGCGCTGCCAATGGTGGAAACTGAGGAGAGAGAAGATTGAAGGCTCCATCTTTTTTGAGAGAAGAAGACCTTTCGTGCCATTGACCCTCTAGATCTGAAGAAGTACTGAGTTGTATCATGTTCTTCTCTCTCTATCTAGATCTACCACTTCCATCTCGTTATACTTCCCTCATCACTTCGTGGAACTTGATGTATCTATCTTCTTGTTACGCTGTTATGCTACCCGTGAACATGTGTGGCTAAACTTCTTAACTTGGGTTGGGATTAGCCACTAAGGCTCTCCCAACACGTATATTGTCTCTCCGTTTTAGATATACATATATTCTTGTCAAGATTATCTCCATGCATCAGTTTTAATGCTTCACTTGTATATTTAGCTACCATCTTGTGATGTTTGGTTGTTGATATCTCGAGAAAGTAATATCACTTTTATCTTGTGTTATGGAGTAGTATGAATGCATGAGAATGTTGGAATGCTAAAGCTTGATGATCATACGTTTCGTTAAGTGGTTTTTGTGTACTCATCTCAAGAGAGAGAGGTTATGCCTATTATTAGATCTATCCTTGTCTCGAGAGAGAAGGGAATAGACACCTTTATGGTTGTTTGTAATCTTGATAAGAGTATACGAGAGGGAGAGATGATGTTGCATGTTGGTGAGAAGTCTTAGTAGGTGAAACCCAATCCAAGTTTCCCTTCCATATCTTTGTTTCCATTTTATCTTGTTACACCTTGTTCTTATTTTCTTTGGTTATTTGTTTTATCTTAGTTTGAGCACCATCGTTCCTTTGGGAACACCCGTTAGCCTACCCCTTTTATCTGGAGCATATGAGTGTGAGACCTTGTTTGCTTAACACCTGGCAACCTTGTCCCTGTGGTTCCACCCTGATTACTACATCAGACCCCGTATAATAGTTGAGGGGGCCTAAGTGTCGGGTTACTTTCTTAAGAGTCTGACTACTCTAGATCCGCTCCTTTTTGGAGGTACGATTTAGGTTGGTCAAGGTGTACTCTATCCCATAGCCCATGAAGAAACACTTCAAATTTTCGTCTATCTCCCCCTCCACCATGGCATGAAACTTTTGAAATCACTGAAAAGCTTGATCCTCGTTCTTCAAAAAATACACCCACACCCTCCTAAATGCATCATCAATGAATGTGACAAAATATCTGTTGAATCCTAGTGAAGACTCAAATGGACCACAAACATTTGAGTGAACCAACTATAGAATCTTTGACTTCACTTTTAACCATGTCTTAAAAGAAATTCATTTATGCTTTCATGTCTAACATGAATCACATGAACTGATATTGGTGTCCTTGCTACAATGCATTGATCTCTACTTTGATAGAAGTTATAGCCTCGTCTCAATCATGTGTCCTAGTCATTTGTTCTATAGATCTACATGGTGATCCTCAACTGCATGTATGTTTCCTTTGAGGACTTTAAGTTGGGTCTCATACAATGTGTGACACAATATTTCCCATACAATAACCATAGACCTCTTTGTATTGTTACAATTTACACCACCAATGTCTACATGATAACCATCTTTATTGAATAAAGAACTAGATATCAAACCTAACTACAAATAAAGTACATGTCGAATATCCTTCAGTGTGGTATGCAACATAAACTTGTTTGAACACGAATGTCACTAATCCTGATGATTCTAGAGAAGTTGGAATTTCCCATGTTCACCCTTATGAAATCTTCTTTCTTTTATGAAGTGAAGAACTTTTTTACTAATAAATGCATGATAATAAGAATTAGTATCCACCCTACTCAAAATATCCTCATGGACATGTAGAAAGAGCTTCTAGACTATCAAGGCCACATCATCATCATTGTTCTTGTTATCTAAAATTGTCATTGTAGTGTTCTTGTCAACATCCTTCTTGTCTTTTGTTTTAGACCCATGTTTCTTTTTCTAGACCTTGTGATCCTTTTTGAAATAAGGAAGCACCATGTACTCTCTGAATTGGATCTATCATGGTCCTTCATGTGGTCCTAAGACTCACAGTGGCTCTGAGGTCTTCCATGGTATCTCACTTTGTTAGTGCTCCTTCTCTAAATGAAGTGTATTTCCTGACTTGCTGTCATGTGAGGCCCATCGTTGAGTCTCTTCATTTAGTAAACTAACTTCACATGGTATAGTTTCAACTTTCCTTCCTATATAGAATAGCTAACTATCACAACAAGTTTCTAACTACTATCATGCAAGGATCCCAGAAGAAGAAGTGCTAAGAGTTCATCATCAAGAACCATCTTCATCGAACCTAATTGATTGAGAAGGCTCTGATATTCATTCATGTGCTCAATGATGCTAGTACCATCCTAGTACTTCAAGTTCACCAACTTTCTGATCAAGAAAGCTTTATTTGGTGTAGCTTCTGCTCATACAATTTCTTGAGCTTTTCCCATCGATTCTTGGAATTGGTATCCTATGATACACGATGGAACATAGGAATATCAATCCACTTTCACATTGTTCCCATAGTCTTTTTGTTTATTTTCTTCCACTTTGCATCATAAGTATTCTTTGACTTTTGTACCTCTATTGGATCATACAAGTCCTTGCACAATATAACACCCTTCTTCTTAGGTTTCTAAATCTATAAATTTGTGCTAATCAGTTTTATAATCGTCGTTTCATCCTCCTTCACCATATGGACCTTTATGTACATTCTGTGCTCTAATACCATTTTTGGGGGAATATAATGTGATATACGGTCATCCAGGATGTGACCAGCAATAAATGTTATAGGAGTGTTACCAACGACCAAGTAAACCCAAGAATGGAACCAAAAGCATATAGAGAGACAATACTAAATTTAACATGATATCCATCAAGGAGTATGAGGGAAAATCATAATGCCATCCGACAAGAAAAGATACAATGTCCTTCTTAGGTTTTTGACCCCAACTAGAGATAATACAACCACATTAAGATATAATAAAATATCAACATAGGGAGACATCGCAACAAGTCCCCCACCCTAAGATTTCTTGTGAATACACCCTCTTACATAAACCACACAACAATGGATAGTCTAAAAAAGAACAAACAAAAGCCTCGACAACCTACCAAGCTTCCTTTCTTCTACCCTTTCCTTTCTCTATGTAGTACTTCTTCTCTACCTTCTCCCATCATAGGTGAGAAGAAGAAGTGACTACTTCAAAGTTCTTTGTTATTTATTGTCCTTAGTGATTGATTGGCTCTTCACAAACCAAGCTAATGTTGGGACTTACAATCATGTGGTAGCAGTAGTAGCAACATGCCCTAACAGTCTATACTCCCATTAGCTAACCAACACGAAACCTAACAATTCGTGGTTTTGATAATGTTGCTAACATATTGGGGGGCATTATGATTCATTTTTTAAGACTACCTCATCTTTGGCATTGCAAATGACTCAACACACCATTGTGAATTTTGTTTCCCAGCATGCTTGATTTACTTGAGGATTCTAATTGTCCTGGATCAAAATATACAACTAAGTGTAAGACCCATGACCTTGCATTTTGGTTTAATGTGCCTGCTTATCATAATTAGATTCTTAAAACCTTAATCAAACCTTTTATATGCTTTGATATCAGGTGACAAGTCTATGTTTCAAGTTTTTTTCAGTTTGGACATTGTTTGAGATAGTTATGCATATATGTGCTTGTTTTGGACTTAATTGCAATTTACCCATGTTTAGGGTTTTTCTTGCAATTTGTCACATGCTTTTTGTGACTCACATGTCTTGAAATTAGATTTGATATGGTTATTTTTGCAGCGCCTTGTCACACCTTGGTTTGATGTGGTGACATCTCATCTTGAGATTAGGGTTTGCATGGATGCCCTAAGTTGATGGTTGACCTTGTAGTGTGTTGACCGATGATCACCTTGTTTTTTGTGACACCAAATTTTCTTTGACTCTATCTTTTGGCGGTCGATGAATTTTTGTGGGTTCCCTCTAGTCTTGGTATTCAATGAGTCTCATGACTCCCCTAGGTTGCCAAGAATCCCTAGGGTTAGCGACCGTTTGCTTTTTTGGTCAGTTGGTCGCCAAAGATTCTCAGTAGTCATTTGCTTTTTTAGACCACCTTGATTGATGGTTTTTCTTGGTGGGCTCTCCCTAGTTGCATGTATGTGTATGGTTCTTGCATGGGCAAGATCTCTTGGACACATGGCATGTTTATCTTGACACCTAACCCTCTCTCCAAACCTAAGTTATATAAACCCCTCTCTTTGCATGCAAATAACCTCTTTACACGCCTAGTTTTCTCTCTCTTCCTCCTTGGTTTCTCTTGTATCTTCTCACCACTTTCTAGGTGGTGAAAGAGGATCTCAAGGTTGGAGAAGGTGGCATGATCTTTCTTGCATGTGGAGCTAGGGTTTGGAGCTACCCTTCTTGTGATTGTTTAGTGCATCCTTGCTCTTCTTATTGGTCTTGGTAAGTGATATCCCCCTCTTTACATATATTTTCCTTGATGTTCTTCCCTTCTTCTTTCTCTTATTTGATGAACCCATGGTTTTCCATGGTAGTGCTTGAGTTAGAGCTTGAAGAACTTCTCTTTCTTGCTTCCTTGACCTAGGTTTTCCTTCTTTTGGTGGAGGATCTAGCTTAGCCAAAGTGGAGTGCTCAATCTAGGGTTCTTACCTTTATTTGAGCTACCTTACTATTTGGAGTTTCTACATCAACTCTAAGGCGATTTATATAACTTTTCTCTGTGATTATTGCTTACTTCCATTTGGCATACACCTAATATTGCCTTAAAACATGGTTAAAGTAGAAAGATAATATCCTTTAACTAGGGTGTGTGTTTACATAGTGACCTTGAATAGATAACTCTTATTAGATGAACCCTAATCCCTTTGTTCCCAAACCTCCCTTATTAATGGAAGTCTTGGTCATTGCATGTTTGTGGAATTGTTGGTTTTGTTCTCAGAATGATGATTTTACTCTCTCTCATATGATGGTTTCTAAATTCATGTTTTGAGTTCATCTTCTTTCCACTGATGCATCTTGTTGACCTTTCAGATTATTAATGATGACCAACCTATTTGGATTCATGTAGTCGATGAGTTTTTGACCTCTCCATGGCCGCCATGTTTTTCTCTCTCTTGATGGGTCACAAAGGTTTGATGTATGTGGTTGCTAATATTTATACATGTCTGATGGTCACCAAGTTTCAAATGGATGATGGTCGCCAAGATTTCCTTTGTATGGTCGATGAGAGCTTGATGTATAATGGCCGCTAAGCCTTGGAACTTTAGCGGTCGATGAGATGTTGGAATTTTAGTGGTCACCAAGTATTGTGACTTCCATCGGTCACCAATGCTTTTGGATGTCACCGGTTACCAATGTTGCTTAGTCTTAGTGGTCACTAATATGACCTAACCCTAGTTTCAATATTTGATGACTTTCTCTAATCTTCAATGGTCAATGACATTTTTGATCTTCAGTAGTCAATGAAACCCTTGATGCAAGTGACCGATAAAGATTTCTGACCTATAAGGTCATCATGTTTTGTTGACCCTATGATGGTGATGTTTGACCTAAGTGCTTTTTCTCTTCTAGTGTTGTTGTAAACATAAAATGGTGTCATATGAACATCATGGCTCTTGAATGTAATGTTGTATCAACATATGTATCACATGTATGGTGATGGTATGATGAGCCTTGGTGAGGAATGGAAAGATAATGATGTTCTTACAGGGAATAATGTGAATGGTCTTATGACCTTGGAAGTGTCTTTGTGCCCTAATTGGGGTGTTATCCTCTATATGATCTAACAAGGATTTGAAATCATATGATGGTATGATGATGAGCAAGGCCACATGGATGGCACAGAATAGTACCATGTGATGATGTGATAAGCCCTATGTTTCATACATTTTATATCTTTTGAGGTTGCAATCTACCCATGTTTTTGTAGAACTCTTTTAGGGTGTGTATGTAACTTGATTGATGTAGTTAAAATATACCCAATTGGCTTTACTAATCAAGTGAAACCCTAATCATGTAGTGGCCTATGCCATAGATCCATTCTAGGGTCAAAATTTGTTGGATGCTGAAATCAGTATTTCTAAGGGAAACTCGGAGCGCATATTGTTGAGTATGCAGGTTGATTGAGACTGTGCGACCTTGTCATCCTGATCCCAAGATTATGAGGATGGTTGTAGTAATTGTAGGAGAATGACTGTGGTTTTATCTCAGGTTTTGTATATATGATGAGATTGAGGACATTCTGCGGTTGTATCTCATATGTTTGGGTTTCTATATACCCTAGTTCACTAGTGTCATGACCTATATACCAAGGATGGACTATGATGTTGCAACTGGACTTATATGTCATTGTGGTGGACTTGTACTGACCGAGGGAGGATGAGATGATAGGATTCTATCTCTCCTAGATCTTGAATGGCGCTGATTTTGACTTAGTATTGGTCACTTGCAGTTGAGTGGTATACCTCAACTCCTTAGGGCTTAATAAAAGATGTAATCTAGGCATGTACTATATCTATTTGGGGTTAAACACGCTTCACATTGGATGTTAACCCTTTCCTTGTTTCTTATATTGCTTAGTTGTTATATAATGCGGTTAGAGAAGTCAATTTTATAGAAAGTGGTAGCCTTACCTATTTCCCTATATGTTGTTCTAGTCTATTTTAGTTACTCAGCCTGCTTAACATGTTTAATTTGTTTAATATACTTAATCTGCTCAACCTTCTTAGTTAGCTAAATCTGCTTATCTTGTTTAATAAGGTTAGTTGTTGTAATTAATAATCGTTGTTTGAGAGTTATATCTCTCGTTGGGACATGGGTCTCACTTCGTGGGTCACCACATCCTTTTAAGTTGTCGTCAGTGGTGTGGTCATGATCATGGTGATGAGGAAGAGCATCTTGGAGAGAAGTAGAAGCAGAATATTGGATAGTAGTAGCTTGTAGAGTCCTAGAGTCATCCCTATACTCTGATTTCCATGCATGGGATGTTTTTTAGATGATATGTAGATCGACACCTGGTTTTTGATGGTGTGCCTATGTCTTGTATTGGCATGTATATTAGGAACATTTCTCTTGTATACATGTTGTGGCTGATTTTGACTTAGTATTGGTCATTTGTAGTTGAGTGGTATACCTCAACTCCTCAGGGCTTAATAAAAGATGTAATCTAGGCATGTACTATATCTATTTGGGGTTAAACACGCTTCACATTAGATGTTAACCCTTTCCTTGTTTCTTATATTGCTTAGTTGTTATATAATGCGGTTAGAGAAATCAATTGTATAGAAAGTGGAAGCCTTACCTATTTCCCTATATGTTGTTCTAGTCTATTTTAGTTACTCAGCCTACTGAACATGTTTAATTTGTTTAATATACTTAATCTGCTCAACCTTCTTAGTTAGCTAAATCTGCTTATCTTGTTTAATAAGGTTAGTTGTTGTAATTAATAATCGTTGGTTGAGAGTTATATCTCTCGCTGGGACATGGGTCTCACTTCGTGGGTCACCACATCCTTTTAAGTTGTCATCAGTGGTGTGGTCATGATCGTGGTGATGAGGAAGAGCATCTTGGAGAGAAGTAGAAGCAGAAGATTGGATAGTAGTAGCTTGTAGAGTCCTAGAGTCATCCCTATACTCTGATCTCCATGCATGGGATGTTTTTTAGATGATATGTAGATCGACACCTGGTTTTTTATGGTGTGCCTATGTCTTGTATATGGCATGTATATTAGGAACATTTATCTTGTATACATGTTGTGGCTGATGTCAGTGGGAAGGCATGTAAATACCTGGTATGGTATGTGATGTTATACTAGTGGTTGGATCTTTATGAAACATTTTCTGGACATGATAGTAATGTTTAAATCAGTTTTAATTTATCCTCTTTTCTGGCTATGTGGTTAATTTGTTGTTGATCACATGATTTTTTTCAAATAATCTCATTTCGTGTGGTAGGGTGTCACACTAACAGTTGAACAAATTGATAAAGCAGATAGGTTTTTCCATATGGGTTCGATCCGTATGTAAAGTGTGGATGATGCTTTCCTTTGTAGTGTTAGTTCTTGGGTGATTGGGATCATGGCTCGTGTGTCATCTTATCTGTCTCTGTTGATGATAAGGCATGCACGCTTTTGCTTCCACATGAAGAGCTTTTGTCTCTTGGGTACTTGTATGCTCCAGACCCCCTTCCATTGGCATTAGATTTCTTAGCAAGTATCTATGGAAAAAATGTGGTAGGCATACCTGAAAATAAAGTTTCATATCTTATTTATAGTCCCCTTACATTCATCCTCTCCCAGTTTCACCTCTAATGGGATTACACTTCTAATCATCTCAACAATATTTATGGATAGCCAACTATAAAGGATGCCCTAAAAATGTCATTGATTAGTAACCATAATACAAATTTTGAGGTCATCAAGTTCAGTTGATATTTCCCTATTGTAGTGATTGGTCTGTAAAGAGCCATCTAGAATCCATTTTATCCATCCACACTCTTAATGATTCTTCATTCATTATTATAGTGCATGAGTGATGTAGGAGAATTGTACCCTTTTACATAATCGTTTGAGTACCAATTATCTTATTTTATTAGTTCCCTTTAAAGGTATTATTTGATATTTTTCCCATTATCTTTTGTAAAGCATGTGGTTTTGTCCCACATTGTCTACTTATCTAATTATAGGAATTAAGCACCTATGTAACGTCTCTATAAGCCTCTTTAGAAGGAAAATCTGATTATTCAAATCATCTAATGAAATTATATTTCCTTCTACTAGCTATAACAAATTAGTTTAGACTTTAATCATTAAATTTTGTATCAACTAGTGCATATCAATGAGACTGTATTTTTAGGGGGTGTATCTTTTGGGGATGCACTACGTGACCCTAAGACAAGTATAACCCTAACTCCACTTTTTTCATTCAATCACTTAAGTTTTCAAGAACTCGAAAAGACTAATATGATGGTCTACCTTATAGAAAATTATACAAAGACAACTAAGCATTTGTGAGGATGTGCTAATACAAGTTGGGAAACTTATGTTCCTTGTAGACTTTGTGGTCAAGGAAATGTTATAAGACGACATCTCATAGTTATTGTGGGCAATATTTTATATGCTACATAAAATGTCATATTTTATATAGGTTGAGGGAACCTTAGAATCGACATAGAAGATGATCATCGTGATTTTAAGTGTTTTGAACAAGCCAAGCTTGGGGAGACATTGTAGGTTTCTATGTAGTGGAGCATAAATTTATGGTATATCCTTACTCATGGGGTAGTAATTCTTAGATACTACCAAGATGATAGGTATATATAGCCTATGGTTCACTACATGTAGAGGAATTGAATGAAATGGTAACACTTTTTTATCTAGAGAATCCACTTGATGATTTTCTACATCTTTGTTAGAATTATCATTATTTAGTAAATTATGCTAGATGGGCCTAGTTGTATTGTCCCATTAGGGTAAGTTTTGGTTACTTATACTTGCCTCCTTTCCTATATATATGATAGGAGTGTGCCATATATCAATAAGAAACATCTCATTAGCCTCCCATCTTATTTTCTGCAATCTCCGATCAAGCAAGTTGTAGCAGTTGTTACTACGCATTCATATGCTACTTTTACATTGCAAGCCCACCTGATGAATCTTACAAATGATATCATCCAAATAGGTCTATTAAAAGATTGTTCCAAGAAGTTGGTTTCACTTCCTCTCTTTTACACCTACCACTATGAATACTTTGGGACACCTCTGACACCTCTCAGACCTTCCTTGGAGTGCCCTTCTATTCTAAGGTTAAAGCCTCCACCCCTGCATCTGAATTATCCATTTCTAGTAGAGAGGGAGTCACTATTGGTCCTCGTCTTTTTGAGTTGGATGATTGATAAGAGGAGAATCTGATGTATGCCCTATGCCATCATAGAGAATGTTTCGGTTGATCCATCACAAACATCAAGAAATATCTCCTATTTTGCATTGGCATAAAATCTATACATAGGAGGTCGATAATTGAATGTGTGGACACAATACAAGATCAACCCATTGATGTGGGATTTTATCACAACAAATTAACTAGGGTTGAAATATGTGGATTTTACCTAACCTAAGTGTACAATAATCCCACCCACGAGTGGATAGTTCTTATCATGTTATAGTTTAGAATTGAACCCAAAAGACAACATATTTAAGAATTATCTGATCAAAGTATCCAAGAAAGAACTAATACTTATCACAAAAGTTGACTGTTGGTTAATTATTCTTAGATCTAAACAAAAATGTTGAATAGAATCCTAGATATATCGATGGATTGAAACAATAGGTAGAGGGGTTTTATCATTGCTACACATTTTCACTCTCTCTCTCTGCATTGTAATAGGAATGAACATATAGAGTTGAGGTTAGAAAATCCAATCTTATTGTAGTAAATATTTGACAGCGATAAATATCACTCTAGGATCATTGTCGTGTTACCTAGAGGTCATGAACCTATCACCTTAAAAAACACATGTCTAATGTTCTCATCAAGGGTTTACCTAGAAACAAATGATATCATAGATTTTGGGGGTGGAAGTCCTCTGTGCCAAAGTTTGATAAACATGTAAAACTACCGGTAAAACAAGATATAAAACTATAAAATGTTTGACTCATAACATATCACAGTTCATACAAGTAAAGATGCACTAGAAAAAAAAATATGGGTAGAAGGGATTCTCCCCCACCCTAGAAAAGGAATGACTCTCTCCTCATGGTAATATCAAGTTCAATAGGAAAAGAGAGAAAGAAATCTATCATTGTAGTAGAAAAAAATGGGGCATATGTGGTATGTGGTTCATGTCTTCAACATTAGAGATAAGGGGGAGCAGCACATCAATAAGATAACCCCTACAAAATCATCAGGGTGGCATGGAGGACATCTTTGTTCTTTCGTAGGTGGCATGGAATTGACTTAGTGAGGGAGTAGTATGTGGATCAATGGGAGATGGTGGTTGTTGATAGTATACATACTTCAACACCCTTGTCTCTTTTAGGGGTTGGGGCTTTGAGCCTTGATGTAGGTGGAAGTCTCTAGTCTTATATCAAGCTTGGGCAAGGAAGGAAGGGGAGTCTGAGAGATAAGATCAATGGGATCAATCCATCGACTAATGGATGTGGAGCTTAAGGATGGAGTTTGCAGCCTTCTAGCATCGAAGAATACTATTTTCTCATGAATGAAAGGGCTAGTATGATAGACCAAGGATAAGGTTTTGAAACTCCCATCCATATATAGTGATTGTGTCAGGTGACATCATTGCAAGGGTGGAAGTAGGTAGAAGATGAGGAGACACATCATCAAATAGAATCCCTATGTAGTGATGACCTTGTAGTTGGACTTGTCATCAATGCAATATTGGTTGGTGAGAACTATCATTCTAGAATCCTAGTTGAGATGTGGGCATCATAGAGCAGACAAACCATTGATGGATACAAGTCTCATCAAATAATGGCCCATTGGGTAGTGCTTGTACGGAGACTCTTCAATTAGAAAGCCCATTGGGTAATGCCCTCATTGAGAGAGCACATGCCTTGTAGAATAGTAGGCTCATTGGGTGTAATCCTCATTGGGCACTTATTTTTGAGGCGGTTGGATTCTCTTCGATCAATGAAAATGTAGTTCTAGGAAAGTCTCATTAAGTGGTGTGTGTGTCAATTAACAAGGATGCAGATTGGTGAAAATGTTGGGATGACACAAATGCCCCTCGAGTGCAATTTCCAAGTGGTTTTGGGCCCATTTTGGGTCGATGGGGATTCACAGGGGGTTTGACCAGACACCATAGTCAACAAAGCTCTAGTGTTTGGCCAAAATTTACTTCTGGCCATATGATCGATTAGCTAGACCATCATCCTAATCTGGTGTGTACATATCAAACTCAATACATGCAATGATAATCGAGAAATCATATCAAAACCAAACCAAATCAACATAGAACTAAAGTAAACTAAATGGAAGCTGGTTATAAAATAAAATTGGAGATCCAAATGAAAAATAAGTTGACAGTGTGACTAAAACTAGGATGAATATTCAATCATCATCTATCATGAAGGAAGTTGACAAGATTAAGGTAACAAACTCCTCAATATCTCATTTCTGATATTTCTTGGGTAATACCTACCTAGGTGATCCAAATAATGGGGGTATTACACCTTGAAAGTGTTGAGAAATATGGCATAAGATTAGGAAGCGAAAACAAAAAAATTTAACTGACATATTCCCCTTTAATAGATGATCACATCATTAGCTATGTAATTGGAAGGATGGTTTACGATGTCATACCTAGTCATCGAGCAAGTACAATGACTATTCCCTCATTACACTATGCGACTTTCTTCAAGTTGCACTCGAACAACATCTACGTCAGCCTCCTAGTTTTATCACCATACATAGAAGGTTAACATTGTCCTCCTAACGGAAAAAGCTCCACACCTCAAGAGTAGTCCACACAGACCACCAAGAACTCTTTTTGATCTAGTAGAATAGACAAGAAGGAGTTGTCCCTTCACATTGACGTACTAGTCACCAACTTTCTCTCCCACAATTGTTCTCCCTTGTTGTCCCTCCCTTTATTAGGTAGGACTTGCTCGGGTTCTCTTAGTTACCAGAACCAGAGAAGACAAAAAATTATCAAAGGCAATTGAGTTGTGTCTGAGAAGCCCCCAATACCCTCTATTTATAGGAGGGTCAGGATCAGGGTCCCAGTCTAAATGGGAGCAAAAGGGACTGGAATTTCACAAATTTCACAACACGCATGCAGAAAAATAGTCGATTCATAGGTGAACCAATCAGTGGCATGTGAGGTGATCGGTTCAACTCTTGAACTGGTTGTTTCATCATGTTTCCCAATCACAATTATATTGGCAATTAATATCCAATTTAATGCACAAAATTACATCAGCACAAATCCTTGAATCAATCAAATTGATCCACCAAATGCTAGGTTCACAATCTAAGACTATCGGTTGATGGCCCTGAGTCGATCAGTTCACTTCCTTAACTGGACGGTTCATTGTTCAGATTTGCCAAAGTTGGTTTAATTGACCTAATATACTGAAACGGTCAGTTCAACATGTAAATTGGTCATTTCACTCGTCCAGTCAGTCAATATTCAACCAATGTAGTCTAAATTGAATACCTAACTCTTAAGTAATCAATTTTAAACCAGATTCATGAAAGAACTCCTATTCCAAATGTATCATATGTTTGTAACCCTATCAGTTCCAATTTACGTTGATAGTAAATGTCCATAAGTCACTTATGACAATACAAGCAAAGAGCGGTGTCTAATCACACATCATTGTTACCCAAGTAATTGGAAATTTGGAGAACAACTTCAACCTACAATGTGTGATTGGTGTTATAGTGATTGTATAATTCCTTTGTCATTGATAATTGGATTGAACTCGAGGCATGGAATTGTCATCTTTTGAATGTTCAATCCATGTTCCTTGAACTAGAGCAGACTATCTAAGATAAATGTGACCTCAATATCATAAATTGATTCACATGTGCGTGCACATGCTTTTCCTTAGTCTCGCTTATCAAGGGGCCAGGATATCAAACTCATGTAGGAGGGACAAATCCCACCTACATCACTCACAGTCATCCCCATGTGTCATAATACATCTGATAATCACCTTTATGGCAACCCTTATTCAAGATCACATTGGATGATGTCAAAGCACAAGGAGAGACATGTGATGAGTGTAGTTATTTCAAGTCTAAGAACCACAATCACCACCTACACTATGAGAGTTGACAATGACCATCAATTATGGTTTCCATGTATCACTCTCAAGGGTTAGTCTGTTCATACACTATTCTATAACAAGCATCTATGTTTTTGGTTTGATATCACATATCATCACTGATGATATTTTGTCATCAACCAACACACACTCTAGTCTTATGTGTTTTTGTTGTTTATCAACCTTCCACAATAACATTTGACTAGGGACATAACAAGAATGTACATGCTCTTGATATTTGTATGATCTCATTGTTCATGTCATCAACCCAAAGACATACCTCATTGAGTAATGTCAGTCTTTAGAAATTTATTATGTTTCCTCATTATCTCATAACTAAGTGAAACAAAACAAATTGGAAGATTGCCTTTATTATTAATCAAATCCTTAATAAGACATGCCATCATAATCATCATATGATTGGCTTTTTGGGCATGTATATACCAACATACTCCTGCTTGCACTTAGATCCAATCACCCATGAATCTTATTCTTAGTGATCTAAACATGTCCATCATGTTTCTGTTACACAAGTGCTAATCTAGAGGGTTAGCAACACTTTTCCTTTAGTTTGTATATTGCATATTTCACATCTCTTTGTTGTGCGACAATTTGTATAAGATGAAAGTGTCACAGTATGCTATCTGATATTCCTTGCATAACCAGTATTTCCATTGTTGTCATATTATTTATACTATGTCATCAATGGTTGAAACATTTCATAAGTTCATCTCTATGAACTTCTAGATCCATATTGTACTCACTCATGTGTCTATAACACCAAGACATACGACTTGTATTGTAGAATTAAAATAATGGTTTTTAGTTTGAAGCTCTTTCCAACTTACAACTTTTCTATTAAGATTAAACATAGTTTTACATTACGATCATTCTCTATCATTTTAGAAGCTTGCATCGATGTGACCCTTTACACCCAACTCTTCCTTATTACCATAATGCAATAATTGATCCTTAGTGCTTCTCAAGTATAATGGATGTTTTCTTGGTATTTTAATGACCTTCATTGTATTTGACTAATATCATCTTGTCATGTCTAAGACTTACAAAAGAATGAGATGAGTACATTATATTGCATACATGATATATCCAAATGCGAATGCATATAGCATATCTTCCATTCTTTACAAGAATTGCAACACTGGGTTCTTGAGAGACTAATCCCATCTACATGGATAGATTCTCTCTCACTGAATCCTTCATGATGAACCCTTTCAGCATATTGCCAATATATATGCTCGTATTTAGGTTTAGAAACTTTCCATAACTATATCTATAGATCTCAATTCCCATAACATAGGATGTTTCACCTAATCCTTCATACTGAAGGTGATTTCCATATCAGGTTTCAATACTTGGTATTAAGTTGTTATTCCTTATCAATATGTGGAATATTTATATGCTCCCACTAAATCTTTCGTAATCACATATTTCATCTTTTATCTTGATTTAAGTTAAATTCTTTGACTAGCTTGTCAAATCAAAAGATTCTAGGTTCGAGATGTGTGTTCCAACCTCTAGATTGAATCATATACTTTATTTGCATTAATAGAGTTATAAGTCCTTCACACTATGTCACGTACACATCCTCTATTATTCCTATTAAGGAATGTGGTTTTCATCTCCATATGCCAAATCACATAGCCTTATTAAGATGCAATAGCATGTCAATTGGTGAAGGGATTTCATCAAGTTCAACACTTTGAATTGATTCAAAAACCGTTCAACCAATTTGTCCTTTTATGCCATCCATGTTGGTCTTCCTCTTGAAAACCCAAATGCACCTTATGGGTTTTACCCCTCTGGGTGGTACCACCAATGTCATACCCTGTTGGTGTACATGGACTCCATTGTGGATACAATGGCCTCAAGCCATTTCTCAAACTCTAGTCCCTCAATAGTTCTTAGTTGATTGTTGGCTCATCATATTATGACCAACTTATCTAACTTATAGGATTCACAATCCTTTAATCTTGGACGTGTTCTAATAGAACTATGAGTTTTGTGTTATAGATGGAACTTGATATTCCACAACAATTTGTGATTCTCCAAATTCCCATTGTTCCTCCTTAGGTTCAAATGGTTTCTTGTTGGTCTTGATCTTTTGGGATCTACTTTACTCCCACTGATTCTTTTGGAATTCAGCTATCCTATCAACAAACCTTTTTGTTATCGGATTGAAATAAGTAGTATTTGACAAATTAACATTTATTTGATTAAACCTTTCCAAGAAACTATTTTCTTGTATAAGTTTCAATCCTTAAGACATATTCGGACATTCCCATACCATATCTCATTTGTTGTCCATTGAACCAATTAGAGGGTACATTGTTTGAGTGTTAAGCATATGACTAATTAGAAGATTATATTAAATGATAATCACATCATGACTCATTATGTCGTGATTCCCTCTTTCTGATACATCGTCATGCTTCAGGTGGAGTTCATTGTGATACACTCTCTCCATAAGGTTCTCAAATCTCTTATTGTAAAGTATTTCAACATTGATCATATTAAAGTATCTTAACACCTTTAAGGAAGTTGTGTACTTCCTAAATGTAATCTACTTGATCACTTCAAGAGATTTGTATTTTACTGACCACATATCACTATATCATCAGTAAATATAATGAAGTACAAATAGTTATCTTTAGCATTTATTCAATAGGTCTACATAAATCATTATGTATAAGTCCTAATAGAATGCTTGTTCTCCCACTACACCTAGTGAGAGGTGGTTTGTCATGTTGCTCATATATAAGACTTGCATGTTTCTTATTGGTTCAATAACCAAAAAAGTCTAGATAAACATCAACATGTTCTAGAAATGCATTTCATTTATGTTATCTAGATGAAATTGTTATAGATATTGATTGTTTGAGTTTATCAATTTCAATCCTTTAGGTATTTATGTTATAAACACTCATCTTTATATCCTTATTATAAATATCACAAGACATTTGGGGCATTGTCATACAATATCATATCTTTGAAACATAATGAATAATAAATCTTTATTTATGATCATCCTTATCCATACAGGATGCATAAAGAAAAATGTTTCTACTATTGGCAGAATGAAATAGCAGCTCATCTAACTCTATTACATGCCCAATGGGATAAGATAAATTTTAAATGTAGACTGAAGTTGCAGCAACTCTTTCTCTGCACATCCATCCTTGTCCTTTCATAAAGGATTTACTTCTTGTCTGATCATGCACATCAATGCATGATAGATCTACATCTGGTATCTCATACCCAAAATGAGGAAGTAATCATATTTATCTTATAATGTTTATACCTGAAGTAGAGGTTCCTATCCCCTCATTCTTCTTCTTTAATTTCTCAAGGTAGAGAGAGTGGTTCCTTTTCTAGTGTCCGGGTTAGTGACAGTGGTGACAATTGCCTTCCTTATTTACTCTTTTGTTTGCCTTGAGTGTTGAAGACTTGGGCTTTTGGCCAGCTTTAGAACTCTTCCTAGCTTTTCTTTTGCCTTTAGACTTTCCATTTAGTTTATTGATAATCATCATAGACGGGCTTGTCTTTCTTCATTTGTGCCATAGTTGTTCTCAACATGCCAAGTAACTTTGTCAATGGCTTGTCAAAGTCATTCACGTTGTAGTTCATGGCAAATTGACTATATGACTCTAGAAGTGATTGTAGAATCACATTAGTTACCAACTCTTGACCCAAGGGGAATCCTAGTCTAGAAAGGTTCACCACATACCCAATTATCTTGAGCACATGAGGACCTATTAGATCTCCTTCTACCATGTTACATTTGAATAGCGCCTTAGAGACATCAAATCTCTCTTGTCTTGCCTGATCTTGGAACATGCTCTTAAGATGTGTGACCATCCCGATAACAACTATGTTCTCATGTTGTATTTTTAACTCATAGTTTATTGAGCAAAAAATTAGGCACTTGACATCAATAGCATCCTTAATATGCTTCTCGTAAGCATCCTTGTCAACCTTAGGTGCATTGGTAAGAGGTTCTTCTTGCTCTGGTGTCTACAGGACATAGAGTTTGTGCCCTTGTGTGAGAACAATTCTCAGCGTCTAGAACCAGTTGTGGAAGTTATTCCCATCTCAAGGACTGATCATAGAGAAAATGTGTTGTTGACTGTTGCCATTTGATTCTATAAGAAAATTTTGCAATTTCATCAAAAGCCCATTTTTTTATTTGATTTGATTTGTATAAAATTTATGATGTTCAATTAGGCCTTTAATAACTATTACTCTCATTATTTTGTTCAAATTTAAAACCCTCAACTATCAATTCATAAGATTAGAGTGCACAAACTTCTAATGAGCCAAGATCTAAAATAATTCAAGTATTACCCAGCTAATGCCAACATCCATATCAATCATTAAGGTAGGCAACATTTCCCAATTGCATCTTATCCAATTCTTGCATAGATGGTATGCACAACTCCTTGCCATAATCATTTGCATGCCTCTAGGTACTTAATATCATTAAGGACACCCAACTAAGCCTGACCCAAAATCCAACACGATAGAAATGCACCCTACTTTGACAAAACCTACATATCTACCATCACACTTCCACGAGATGGACGACGCACCACACTTTGGTGTAATCTACACTTGGTCGATCAAGCTTTTCATGTGTATTTCTAATGAAAAGCATATTAGACTTGATATGTTTGATTGAAGGATTTATATATTTATAAATATATATACATTATCCAATCACCACATATATATAGTACTTATCATATACATGCTATATCCCACAATGTAAACATATAATATAAAATATTAGCAATGGTTATGGCCATACAACTGTAATTCCTTGAAACCACAAGGAATTACTACCACCTAAATCTACATCTCATGTTGTTTGTGTCGATCTATGCTTGCCACTTTGGGTTGATTAGTTCAACCCTTGAACCGGTCGGCTCGCCTATTGGCTGGTCGGTTGGTCGTCTGAAACAATCACCTGGCCTCCTGTCCAACTATGTCTGGACACCTACAAACAATTGGTTTTTCCACCATCCGATCGGTGTACTCCTCCTACAGTCTATCCTCCTCGGTCCTCTAGTTGGTCGGCTCATGTCATGAAGCGGTCCTCTTTCCTGACGATGATCGTCTTCTTTGTCGTAACATGAAAAGAAAATATCATACTGCAATTTATTACATGGTAAAGAGAAAATCTTCATTTACATTTGAAGGGAGAAAAGGTAGGAAAGAATAATATGTTTAAATTGGGAAGAAGAAGGTAGGGGCTCGATATACAAACTGAGATATAACATGAACAAAACAAATCATTCAAACACACACAGATATTTGGGTTATTGGCCATAACCATGCTACACATCCACCATCAAAACCAGCTTTTAGGGTGACGTGTGTAAATTGCACATACACACACGCACGCATGCACACACACACACACAGACACACACACACACATATATATATACATATATATATATATATACATATATATATATATATATATATATTGTTTGGATTGTATGTGGTATTTATTTGGATATGCACATTAATTGTACCAAATATTTGCATCGCATACAACAAAAGAGGTGAAAACAAAAAAAATGATCATATGGATTACCCCAAAACATAGTAAGTTGACATAGCTTTGATACCACTGTTGAGAAATATGGCATCAGAATAGGCAATGGAAACAAAAAAATTAACTGCCATATTCCCTTTAAATATGCGATCGCGTAAATAACTATGTAACGGGAAGGATGGTTTATGAGGTCATGCCTGGTCCTGGAGCAAGTCCATTGACTATTCCCTCATTGCAATATACAACTTTCTTCAAGTCACACTCGAACAATGTCTATTTTGGCCTCATGGTTGATAACCACAAATAGCAGGTTGACATTGTCTATCTAGCGGGAAAAGATCCATGCCTCTAGAGTAGTCCACACGGACCACCAGGAACTCTTGTCATTCTAGTAGATTATGAAAGAAGGTGTTGTCCCTTCACATTGGCGTACTAGTCACCAGCTTGCTCTCCCAAAATTGTTCTCCCTTGTTGTCCCTCTTTTTATCAGGTAGGACTTGCTCGAATTCTCTCGGTTACTACAACCAGAGAAGACAAACAATTGTTAGAGGCAATTGAGTTGTGTCTGAGAAGCCCCAAGTATCCATCTTTTATAACAGGGTCAGGGTCAATGTTTCTAGTCTGAGTGGGAGCATAAGGGACTAGAATTTCATGAATTTTCACAACCTGCGTGCGGAAAAACAGTCGGTTCTTAGGTGAACCAATTGGTTGGCATGTGAGCCGATCGGTTCAACCCTTAAACTGGTCATTTCATCATGTTTCCCAATTGCAATTGTATTGACAATTCATATCCAATTTAATGTACAACATGATGTCAGCACAAATCCTTGAATCAATTGAATTGATCCACCAACCGATCAGTTCACAACCTGAGACGGTCAGTTCATGGACCTGAGCCAATCGGTTCACTTTTTGAACTGGTCGGTTCAGTGTCTAAAATTTCCAAAATTTGTTTAATTGACTTGATACGCTTAAAATGGTCAGTTCAACACTTGAACTTGTCAGTTCACTTGTCCAGTCAGTAAATATCCAACCAATGTTGTTTAAATTGAATACCTAACTCTTTTAATCAATTTTAAACCATATTCATGAATGAAATCATATTCCATGTGTATACTATGTGTGTGACCCTATAGGTTCCAAGTTACGTTGGCAATAAATGTCCAGCTGGACCAAGAACACATCCTACAGTCCTGTTGCTAAAGTACACATAATACATATCTGCCAAACAATACTATCAAATAGCAAGCAATCCAACTCATATTCAGAATGGATATAAATCCCATCATTTATAACTTGTCAACATTACATATCATAATATGAGATAGAAAATATCCATAGCAACATGATTATTTTCCACAACAAGAAGCATAATCAACAATGACAAATCATCAAGTAGCAGTACAAGGAATGCAACAACCATTCAAATCATGTTCTACACGACTTATCATCTTTTATTCATTTGCCCTGAAACTACTTATCTTGTGCCTCACCAAGTAGAAGTCGCCACGACTTATTCTCATGTCAACGACTCACCATCACTATCTTAGGGTTTAGCCGGCCACCCTAATATATCAACAATAGACCCTGGCCACCTCAAGCTTCCCTAAAGAGGCTCACGTCCTCATCTCAGGTACACGAGATAGGAACCAACAAAACAATATATCACATATCACAATATTTCACATATTATCACATTTCACATATTTCATTTTGTTAGAGTCTATTCCATCTGGACATGGACTTTCACAGTAAGGATTTAGGGCCGAGCCACTCTAGATGACTCACACATAAATACTAGTGGTCTAACGTTTAAGGTCTCGATCCACACTCCAGAAATCCTTCTCATAATTCATCGATTACTACAAGGAGATCTATTTTGTTTCCCCAGTGTGGTCCTCGGGGGAATCTCATGATGTTTAGGGCACCTAACTAGATGTTCCATCATTTCACTTGTTATTAATCTCTTTTACTCATCTTAAAAGAATTCAAAACATCATATATCATATCTATGTATTCTCGCATAACTAGAATAACATGAAATAGATTCATTTATCAATAAGTACAATGATCAAAGCAAGAAGCATAATAAATCTATAGATTGCAACACATATGATTATTTCTATATTCTACATAATCTCATAGAAATCATCAACAGTGGGCTTTCAACCTGAGACATAATCTCATTGTCCAACATTTACCCCCATCAGGGTTTTATCATCAATGGGATTTCAGCCCTAGACATAATCTTATTATACAACATTTACCCTTATTTTAGTGATTGTATAATTCCTTTGTGACTAATATCTGGATTTAACTTGAGGCATGGAATCCTCATCCTTTCAAAGTGCAATCCGTGTTCCTTTAACTAGAGAAGACTGACCAAGATAAACCTCAATATCATATATTGACTCACATGTTCATGCACATGCTTTTCCTCAGTCTCGCTTATCAAGTGACCATGATATCAAACTCCAATAGAAGGGACAAATCCCATCTACATCATTCATAGTCATTCCCACGTGCCATAATGCATCCAATCATCACCTTTATGGAAAGCCTTATTCAAGATCACAGTGGATGATGTCAAATCATGCTGAATGACATGTGATGAGTGTTGTGATTTTAGGTCTAAGAACCAGAATCATAACCTACACTATGACAAATGAATATGACCGCCAATTATGGTTTCCATGTATTACTCTCAAGGTGGGTTTGTATGATACACTGTTCTCTAACAAGTATCTATGTGTTTGTTTTGATATCGCATATCATGACTGGTGAGATTATGTCATCAACCAACACACACTCTAGTCTTATGTGTTATTGATGTCTATCAGCCTTCCACAATAACATCTGACTAGGGACATAACAAGAATGTACATACTCTTGACATCTGTATGATCTCATTATTCACATCATCAACCCAAATACATACGTCATTGAGTAATACCATTCTTTAGACATTTATTATGTTTCCTCATTATCTCATAACTGAGTGAAAAAGAACAAATTGGAAGATTGCCTTTATTATTAATCAAATACTTAATAAGATATGCCATCACAATCATCATATGATTGGCTATCTAGGCATATATATACCAATAGAAAGATCATTTTCCTTTACCTTTCATAAAAAAATCTCGTAGTATTTTATTAGTAGCTAAAAAAAATCAAAAGTTATTCATGATACAACCAAATTGCTATAGAGTTTGAGGATTAAGAGAATACAAACTTCACTTGTCCATGTGTCTTTAGGATCAATGGGATCTAGAAGGAGGGGTTGAATATAGCTAAAACACTTAAACCAAATTCATTAGACCTTCAAATTATATCAAGAGATAAGGTTGCATATATGGAATTTGAGTGGAACTAAGCATACACAGAAGGGATGATAGAGATTTAACAAGAACAATAACACAAGATATGTATAGTGGTTTCGAACTCCAAACTAGGAGATGTACATCCACTACTTGGAGGGGTCAATATCTAGGATTTGCAACAATTGCGCACTTCTTATATTCCATTATAAGAGATATAATATGACCTTTTTTTCAAGAACAAGTGTGACACCCCGTTCGGACAAAACGTTATTAACTATGCAGAAGCGATTAATTACCAGCGGAATTATTGAAAATCACTAAAAAATTAAACTTTATGTAAAGAGATCCTCAAACGGTAAAACTCTTTCATAAAGAAACAAGGTAAGTTATTTACAAGATGATTCATCAGTACATCTCTGTATTATCTCATCTCGAGAGTCATAACATTGACTGTCCTGTTAAACTGTACATGAGAAGTATACAAAAATCTTGAGGCGTTAAGCCAAAAATCTCAGATCTATATTAAACCATCTACTGACTCCTAGGACCTGAGAGTACAGAGACGACACATAGGACTCTCTATATACAAGACCTAACAGACAGTGACTCCACATGTGGATCACTGCTGTCCTTGATGTTACTGCTGCTGCTGTTGTTGCTCACCCACTGATGGGTTTCTCCTTCCTCGGTGTCTACCTAAAAATTTGAATCCCACGGGGGTGAGACAATTGAAAATTGTCCTAGCGAGAGTTATAACTCTTCACCAGAAGCATTGTTATTGCAAATAATAGAATAGTACTGAGCAGTAGGATTATAAATATTCAACAGCAGGTAAATCATTGAATAACTAAATAAAGTAGTATTCTTTATGCAATCATTTCAATTATAACTTGATTGAATAGCAAGTCATTCATTTAATAAGGAATATGAAGAACATGTATATTAT
This sequence comes from Alisma plantago-aquatica, assembly GCA_963693085.1. Taxonomy (NCBI): domain Eukaryota; kingdom Viridiplantae; phylum Streptophyta; class Magnoliopsida; order Alismatales; family Alismataceae; genus Alisma; species Alisma plantago-aquatica. The sequence continues at coordinate 435,039,107 of OY856412.1, read as the reverse complement.
TTGTCCAACTAGGACTTAATAAACAATGTATCATCAATCATTGTTTCTTGTAGTTCCACCTAAGCAATTATGCTACACGACTGATTACGTTTTACAAACATATTTATTCCCTGAGGAGATGAGGTATACCGCTCATACTCCAACCGACTATTGCGAAATCGAAATCAGTACCATACATAGGTCACCAAAAGAGCCAGATTTCTATGACCTCATCCTCCTCAGTCAGTGTGAGGAAAAACATGCAGGACATCTTGTGTCTCTGCTATAATAGCTTTCCAGGGTATTCTGGCAACTTCGCTATTTAGAGTTACAGTGGCATGTTGTACTCTCTTCACAATCGAGGGATTTCTTGTTTATCTCTCATCGATGCGGCATAAGAAACATCATCGGGAGATTAGTGATACATCATCCCGACATATACATATAATGAAGGATTGAGAGATTAAATGTACATCTCACATCAATACCTCCATTAGGACGTAAGGATATTCACGTCCATAACCCCCACATACTCAAAAGTATGCTCTCCAGGAGTTCCCTTAGGAAAACCTGTTTCACCATCATTTAGCTTCTGACAATGATGGATCTATGGTCAGGGATCTACATGATATCATTATACTTGATTATTTAAGTACATTATGACATTCTTTTAGAATCATGCATGTTTTCAAACATAAACCAATCAAACAATTGCTATAAAGAAAGGATACTAAATGTATCAGGTTCATTTCTCATCTTGTTAACATTGGGATATCAATCCCTAACCATCTCATCATTATGATTGAAGAACATGGGTGTTAAAAACCCTTAGATCATCAAAACACTTGTTACCAAGTAACATATTGCCATCAATTCATTTGATTGTATAAACATGATAATAAAAATGCAGATATTTCTCATGGCTCATACAGCCTATCAGTCTCATTGGTTACCTCTCACTAGGCAACATAGCATATCATTTCTTTCAAAGCTTATAAAGTGCTTTCAATGAATATGGCATCATAGCTCTTACCTGGCTATGCTCACTATTTCATAAAACCTGCATGATTAATACAAATGATAACATGCACATTATCTCTATATCAACACAATGCAAAACAAAGATAACTTTTACTATTCAAGGGTTACACCACTATGCCTTTACTAGGGTTAGGGTTTCCCTTTTTAATTCAATTAGGGTTGACCAACCCCTTTAGCTCAATTAGGAATAGTGATTCCTCATTTCATTATCTAATCAAAGAGTTTCATGCTATAAAGCATAACCCAGAATTAGGGTTTCACACTTTCATTTCACATCACCCTCGGTCAGGGTTTACTATTCGCATACCTTGATTTAGGGTTTACTATTCATATCACATCACTCTAGGTTAGAGTTCTTATTTAACATATTCTGAATTAGGATTACATCATCATCATGCATTAGGGATACTTCCATTATTACCCTCAATTTAGGGTTATGATTTATTAATCATCATAATTAGGGTTTTCATGATCTCACTATGAAGGATCATACCCTAGTTAGATATCCATTCATATTGGAAGTCCATTACTTGATTATCATTTATAAAAGAAATCTTCTCTCTCTTATCCTCTATAGGATGATGTTTACTTCAGCTTTGATTAGGTTAAGTAATTCAATCATGAAAGAGAATCAACTTCATGATTTATATCATCACCATTATAATCATTAGAGCTTAATTACTTCATGGGTTTCAATCACACTATCCCATTAAGGTACAAGTACCATGATCACCTTTGATTACATCATGTATTAATTAACTAATCACTTTTTCCTTTAACCACTTTAAGTACCCATGAGGTTTAGGTTAAACATCCACCAAACGATCTTGGCCACTAAGGCCCCAAACGATCTTGACTAACTTAGACCTCAAACGGTCTTGCATACTTAACCTCCAAACGGTCTAAGACCATTTGGACCTTCATGCGGTCTTGGACGGCCTTTCAAACCGTTTGGTAAAGTATACCTCCAAGACCATTTGCTAAAGTTGGAGGTGAAGACCGTTTGCCCAAGTTTGACTTTTGAAACTACATGACTTCAACCGGTTTTGAAGCCGCATGAACTCAACCGATTTGGAAACCGCATGAACCTAAATAGTTTGGGATCGTTTGGTCCCAAACGGTCTTGAGACCGTTTGGTCCCAAACAGTCTTGAGATTGTTTGGACTCAAACGGTCTTGAGACCGTTTGGTCCAAACCTCCTCAAAACCGCATGGACCAAGTATGGTCCCAACACCTCAAATTGATTTAGGGTTTCCATTGTTGGTTCCTTCAACACTTGCATATATGTATACAATTATTAATTGGACCTATCACAATCATTCAATTGAGTTAATTAGATCAACCTTCAACTGATTTGACCCTCAATTGTCCCTCAATTGATAATCAATTAGGGCTTGAATCAATTGGATTAGGGTTTGGAATCGATGACCTTTCAACATAATCCAATGTGAGTCTAATTGATTTGAACCCATTGAACCATCATCCAATTTGGTCATGACCTGACCCCAAACGGTCTTGGGATCATTTGGATGACCTCCAAACAGTCTTGAGACCGTTTTCCCAAGTCAACACCAAAAACCAAGTCAACCAATTAGGGTTTGACTCATTAGATTGATCACTAGGTCAACAATTAAATGTACTTCAACCTAATTCCTTGAGATCTTTAACCACTTAACCATAGTCAACCCTAGACCTCCAAACGGTCTTGGGTGACCCCCAAACAGTCTTGGGATTGTTTGGATATCCTCCAAACGGTCTTGAGACCGTTTTCCCATTAATTCATCAATAACCAATTCATTCACTTAGGGTTTGAATCCTAGGACTCGTCACCAAATCAACAATTAATTACACATCACCTTGACACCTTTGAAGCTTCAATTGGTCAACCATGCTTAACCCTAGACCTCCAAATGGTCTTGGCTGATCACCAAGAGGTCTTGAGACCATTTGGGTGATCCCCAAATGGTTTTGAAACCATTTGGGTCACTCAACCCAAACTTCAACATTATTCAATTATCAAAAATAGCAATTAACCTGATTAGGGTTTAGATGGTTGATGGACATTTGATTGGTGAACCAATTGAAATTATTTGATGATTATTTATAGATTTTTGATCTAAATGTTTTTGAACAGACCTCCAAATGGTCAACGCCTGGTCAACACCTCCAAACGGTCTTGGACCGTTTGCTTCTATGCGGTTTGGTTGAAACCGTTTGCTCCAAACGGTTTGGTAAACCGTTTGAGCAAGATATGGAGACCGTTTGCTAAAGTAAATTTCTTGGATAAACATAAAAATTAATGCCACCTTCGTCTACCTCTGTCCAACCAAGAACATGGGATGTTCTTCACGGAATTGATAGCAAGAACACAAGAGTAGTAAAAGAAGAAGAATTAACCAACGATTTTAGGAGAGAAGGATGCATTAGCAAAGCTTAAGGGTTAGAGTTATAAAACCCGCCTCTAGGACTGATCCAGAGCTCCAAGCTCCATAGATTTAATGGTGTTTTGAGATCCAACAGTTGTCCAAGGTTCCTTCTTCACTTTTTTGGATGAACAAGATGGCTAGAAGAGGAAATCGTGTGAAGAAAACCAATAATCCAACCTTGTTTTATGATTTTCACCATGAATTCAAGGTAGGAGATGACCCACACTTACCAACAGGTTTGGTCATCCTCCCTCTGATCTAGAGCTCCTCCTTGGTCGGCCAAATCAAGGTGATAAGGAAAAGAAACTAAGGAACGATCCTTTGGCTGTTTGGAAAAGAATACACACATATATATATATATATGGGTTTTCAAGGAAAATGGAAAAAGAGGATTATTTCCTTTTATCTCCCAATTATTTCCACCAAGTCCTCCTCCACTCTATGGCTACGTGGCCTTCTTATAAAACCTTGCAAAAATTCTCCATTATCCAAGCTTTATAGGAAAAAGTCTAAGCATCTTAAAGAGCTATGTGTTAATATCCATCCTTTAAAGAATATTGATTTATATAATATTAATGTGAATGGCTTCCACTAAAACAAGATATTTTTGGTGCCCAAGCATGGAAAAAGCTCATCCAAACTATTACAAATACATCCTCCATCTTTTGATTGAAGGGCTCCATAATTACTTTATTTCTTTTTACATTAAGTTGTATAAAAGAGCTATTTGTGCTTAAATCTTGATTATTTCAATGTCAAGATTCTTTCTCCTCCAAGATAATTCAAATGTGGTGCCCCTCTCATTTTCTTGTCTCTACTTGATGCCAAGAAACATGAGAGACCCTCTAGAGGCGATATATTGCATATTGAATTCTAGGTTTTGGGTAAATTGCATATTACACCAAAACTAGGTTTTAATGCACAAGGTTTGCTCTACAAGCTATATCTTGGTGTCCAAGCTTGTGGAATCCATACCACCACATCATATACATTCTTATGATGTCTCCACATCATAGGAACATCTTAACATGTGCAATTTGCAAGTGAACCCCTCCACTTGGGTAATTTGCACTTTAGTCCAAAGTTAACAAGACAATGTTTCAACATTATTCAAAAAGGACTGAAAATGAAATATAAGTTCCTCAAAATCCTTAATTACATTTAGAAGGATAAACACAAGCATATAATCACTTAATTAAGCAAAACACCTAGGGTTATTACATAACCCAGGTCAGGGATGTTACAAATTATCCACCCCTTACAAGGATTTCGCCCCCGAAATCATTACAAAGACATATTAAGAGAAAAGAGTAGGGTATTTCCTCCTCATCTCTTCCTCTAGTTCCCACGTGGCTTCTTCAACACCATGGTGATTCCAGAGGACTTTCACAAGCCTTATGTCTTTCTTTTTCAGCTTTTTAATTCTCTTGTCAAGGATCAACACATGTCCTTCTATATAAGATATATCATCATTTAACTCTACTTCCATAGGTTGCAGAACTTATTCTGTATCAGGATGACATTTCCTTAACATGGAAATGTGGAACACTGGGTGTAACTTTTGCAAATCTAGTGGTAACTCTAGCTTATAAGCTACCTTTCCAATCCGTTCAATGATTGGATAAGGCCCCATAAACCTAGGAGCTAACTTTCCTTTCCTTCCAAATCTAAGAACTCATTTCCAAGGTGAGACTTTGAGGTACACTCTGTCTCGAACCTAGTATTCTAAAGGTCTACGACACTTATAAGCATAAGATTTCTGCCTATCCTGTGCAGCCTTCAACTGTTGTTGTATTATTTTAATCTTCTCAGTGGTCTGCTGCACAAGTTTAGGACTTAAAATTTGATATTCACCGGTTTCATACCAACATAAGGGAGATCTACAACGTCTACCATAAAAAGCTTCATAAGGTGCCATGTCAATGTTGTGTTGATAGCTATTGTTGTAGGCAAACTCTATCAAACTTAGATGTAGATCCCAACTTCCTGTAAACTGAAGAACACATGCTCTAAGCAAGTCATCCAAAGTTTGTATAGTCCTTTCTGATTGTCCATCAGTCTGAGGATGAAAGGTTGTACTAAACCTTAACTGCATGCCTAAAGATTTATGAAGTCGCTCCCAAAAATGACTCATAAACTGGGGACCTCTGTCAGAAACAATGATAACTGGGACCCCATGTAGCCGCACTATCTCATCTACATACAACTGTGCTAACTTCTCAGTAGAATAGGTTGTTTTGATAGGTAAGAAATGTGCTATCTTTATCAACCTATCAACTATTACCCAGATGGAATCATGACCTTTGGCTGTTCTGGGTAAACCAACCACAAAATCCATGGTCACATGATCCCACTTCCACTGAGGTATAGGAAAAGGATGCATTGTTCCTGCAGGCTTCTGGTGTTTAACTTTAACTTGCTGACACACAGGACACTGCATAACAAACTCAGCAACGTCCTTCTTCAAATCAGGCCACCAATACATATCTTTCAGGTTACGATACATCTTGGTGCTTCCTGGATGCATAGCATACATCGAAGAATGAGCTTCTTCTATGACTAACTTCCTCAGGTTATCAACATCAGGTACTATCGTCCTACCATGATAACAGGCTACCTGATCACCTGAGTCATGGAAACCTTCTCGTTTCTTACTACCATACTCTCATCTAATCTGTTGAACTGCAGCATCAACTTGATGTGCCTCCTTAATCTGCTGTATCAGAGTAGGTTTTATGTGCATCTCAGCTAACAACCCGGCTAACAATGATACTTTTAACTGTACATTGTTTTGCCTCAAGGAGATAAACATATCCCTCTTAGAGCACACTAAGGAATTCAGTTGTGCTTTATCTAGGGCTGGTGTTGCTGATTTCCTATTTAAAGCATCAACAACTACATTGGCCTTCCCTGAATGATAATCAATTGTACAATCGTAATCCTTGATTAACTTCATCCAGCGGCGTTGCCTCATGTTGAGCTCATGCTGAGAAAAGATATACTTGAGGTTCTTATGGTCTGTGAAAATCTGGAATGTCTCTCCATAAAGATAATGTCTCCAGATTTTCAAGGCATGAACTACAACAACTAGTTCTAGATCGTGTGTCGGATAATTCTCCTCGTGTTTCTTAAGTTGTCGAGAAGCAAAAGAAATCACTTGTTTATCCTGCATCAACACACATCCTAGTCCATTCTTAGAGGCATCACATAAAACTATATACCCTTTTCCTTGTTCAGGTAACACCAGTACAGGTGCACTTGTCAGCCTTTCCTTCAACAACTGGAATGATTGTTGACACTTGTCACTCCAGGTAAAAAGAACATCCTTCCTGGTCAACTTAGTCAAGGGTAAAGCTATAGAACTAAAGTTCTTAATGAACCTCTAGTAATAGCCTGCCAACCCTAAGAAACTTTGAATCTCTGTCAGTGTCTTCGGATGTTCCCATTGCAGGACAGATTCTACCTTTTTAGGGTCAACACGTATACCTCAAGCAGATATTACGTGTCCAAGAAAAGAAACTTCTGGTAACCAGAACTCACACTTGCTAAACTTAGCATATAACTTATGCTCTCTTAGCAAAGTTAGAGCCTGACGAAGATGTTGCTCATGCTGCTGAGCATCTCTATTGTAGATTAGGATGTCATCTATGAAGACAACAACACACTGATCAAGAAAAGGTCGGAAGATTCTATTCATGAGTTCCATAAATGCAGCTGGTGCATTAGTTAGTCCAAACGACATAACTGTGAACTCATAGTGACCATACCTTGTTCTAAAGGCAGACTTAGGTATGTCACCATCCTTAATACGCAGCTGATGATATCTCGACCTCAAATCTATCTTTGAGAAGACGGTTGCACCACGCAACTGGTCAAAGAGATCATCAATCCTAGGCAAAGGATACTTATTCTTTATCGTTACTTTATTTAACTGTCTATAATCAATGCACAACCGCATTGACCCATCTTTCTTTTTAACAAAAAGGACCGGAGCACCCCAGGGTGAAGTACTTGGTCGGATGAAACCCTTCTCAAGCAACTCTTGCAAATGTTTCTTAAGTTCTGCCATCTCAGCAGGCGCCATCCTATACGGTGTTTGTGCTATAGGTTGCGTGTCCGGGATTAGATTAATCTCAAAATCAATCTCTCGGGGTGGAGGTACACCTGGAAGTTCTTCAGGAAATACATCTTCAAATTCTCTGACTACAGAAACTTCAGCAGGATTACGACTCTCCATAGTGGTATCTACCACATGGGCCAAGAATGTATAACATCCTTGCCTCAACAGCTTCTCAACAACCATAGATGACACCATACAGGTTGGAAGAATCTTTCTATCTCCTTGAAAGATTCATGTGTCACTATCATCAGTGAACACAGCTTGCTTGGACTCACAATCCAAGACAACCCTATACCTTTCTAAGGTATCCATCCCAAGGTTTACATTGAATTCGTGCATATCAAGTGGTATAAGATTCACTTGAATGCGATGTTCAGAAAAGAAGAGAATGTAGGGAGAACATACCTCCTGCAAAACAGCAGATCCCATCAAAGGAGTTTCTAACTTCAAACTATCTGCTCTATGACTAACCGTCATATTGCAGTCAAGAATCACCCTTCGAGTGATAAAGGAGTGTGTAGCACCCGGATCAATCAAAACAGATACAACGCAAGATGTAGACATATCAGAATAAAACAATTCCATCTGACCTGCTACAACCCGAGGGTTGATCACTGCATCAGGTGGATTTATCGCGTAAAACCTCGTCATTGCCTGTGGTTGATTCGGTGCTCGATGACTAGGTGTCGATGATCCAACTTGGTATGCTTGTCCACGTCCTCTAGCTCCCCCTAGAAACTGTCTCCTTTGAGATCCTTGCTGACTCTGTCTTTGAGGTTGTGTCACACTCGCCTCTCAGGCTCTACAATCATTCATCAGATGTCCCACTTTTCCACATATATAACAGCTTATGTTCCCTTGTTGTGGTCTAGTTGGTCCTGTGACTGAAACAGATGTTGATCTACGAGCTACTTCTGGTGGACTTCTTCCTCTACCCCTATTTGACGTCCACTGCGTCTGGGTACTGAACCTAGGTGGTGTAGGCACAGAAAACCTTGGTTTCTTGAAACCTTTAGATGAGGATCCTTGAAACTGGGGGTACATCTTCTTGTTCTTGGTCTGTCTCTTCTCTAACACAGACCTCTATATCCTCCTGACCGAATCTGTGGCATACAACTCATGAAAACATAATTAACTAATGCAGAAGCGTTCACTAAACAACGGATTACCAAAAATCACTAAAAATTAAAACCTTTTTATCAAGAGATCCATCAAAGGAAAACTTTCTCACATAGAACCAAAGTAACACATTTACATTCTTGTTCAAAGGTACATATTCTGTATCATCTCTTTCTGAGAGTTACAAGCATTAACTGTCCTGTCAAGCTAAACACAGGCAGTATAAAATCTCGAGATACTGAGCCAAAATCTTGAAAGCACTAACTACTACTCCGAGGACCTGAGAGTACAGAGACGACACATAGGACATATCTGCATCTATACAAGGCATAACAGCCAGTGTCTCCACCTGAGACTTCACTGTTGTCCCTGCTGCTGCTGTTGCTGTCCTTCACCTACTGAAGGATTCCTTCCTCCTCGTCTGCGTCCACCTAAAAATGTGATTCCCACGGGGGTGAGACAATTGTAAATTGCCCCAGCGAGAGATATAACTCTCCGCCAGAAACATTATTATTGCATCTTAAGAAGATAAATATGCACATAGAAATCATATTTGATTGACAACAGCTAATTCAATGTCTAACTGATTAGAATATTATTCTTATCTAAAAACATTGCAGCTGTAACTTGAAAGAACAACATGTCACTTATCCTTTAAGGAATATGAAGAACATGTATTACATTTATTCACTATAGAATCGTCACCACAACATTAACACTCTTCAGGCTTAGATCATATATCTAATGCCTAGTATTGTCATAGTGGAGTCATGGCCTGTAACCATACTCTTCTCACAAAGTATTGGGATCTTAATCCCTCAACTCATCAAGTACAATTCCATTTCTTAACAAGATCATCATAATGATTATAGAATCTGGGTATTTGAACCATCATCTCATCATAGAACAATTGTTACCATTTATTAGATAACTTCATACCTTTAGGTCATTTGACCAAGAACATTATAATTCTTAATTCACAAAGTATTGCACATAGTTCACAAAGCTCATACCACCTCTCATTACCCCTTATTAGGCAACAAGGCATATTATGACTTATAAAGCTCATAAAACAATCTAAGATAATTATCACATCATGTGACACACATAACTCATTAATTATGGGTTACCTCTCACTAAGAAACAAGGCATATGAAAACTTATAAGGCCTATAGAACATTTTCAATATATAGAACATCATAGATCATACCTGGCTATGCTCATCATCTCAACATATTTGCATGATTAGTAATCATGATACAATTACATATCAGTACCATGCAATACAAGGGTTATCTTATTACATTCATAACCCATTACTCTGTATGTGAACTTCACATAGGATTATCCTATATTAGAATTTCACATAGTAATACTCTGTATTAGGGTTTACATAGCATTAACTTGTCATAGGATTTCACATAACATTACCTTGTATTAGGGATCACATAGCATTGACTTGTATTAAAGTTTCACATAGCATTACTCTGTATCAGGGTTCACATAACAAGGAATCAATACGAATAATCATAAGTATTCAATCATATTATTTATTCTCATCATTCATCATTAAATGAATTATCAACACATAGCTTGAGTTTCTCTCTCTTCTTTACCAGAATATGATTACATCATAGTTTATAGGTTTAGATTAACCTTTTGATAAGGCATGTTAGCCTACATTCAACAGAGTACATTACATATCAATGTAACCATTGATATGACACATCTCATGTGTCATTCATCCAATTATATTAGACTTATAACACATCAAGGTATACCAGTATTGGGGTGTTGGATGTGATATCTATCATACCGTGATGTATCACTTCTCTCAACACCTTTATCTTACTTGAGTTTATTCACTTAGCTTGTATTAGGGTATTCCTCATCCTAATACTTATGCACTAGATCATCACATTCATCATGCAAGGTAGTGGTCATTAGTCACTTCACTTAGAATATACAACCTTTGCCAAAACTATGGACTCATCCTTAAGTTAGGAACTAACAAAACGGCCATACTAGGTCACTTGCAAATCAACTTCAAATTGAGCATAGAGCACCACGGCCGTGTAGTCAAGAACGACCGTGTAAGGGAAAGCCACCACAGCTGTGCTACCTTGCACGGTCGTGTTGCAGAAGATCACCACGATCGTTTTACACCACCACGGATGCCATCATCCAACCCCTTTAGCTTATTTAAGAATAGTATTCTACATATTTATAATTTTAGGATTCACATAGAATATTCCATACATTTGTGGATTTCACATAGTAATATTCTCCAATAGAGTTTTACATAATCATCCTTCTATATCAAGGATTCACCTAGTATTATGTGAAATTAGAATTTCACAACACATCATCCAGTGGAAGGACTTCACATAGAATTAGTAGCACAACCCTATATTAGGGTTTCATATACCTTTATCCCATTTTAGGGATTAGGGTTTATCATTCACATCTAAGTGGGGCTTCTCTTTCCTCATACCCAAATTAGGGTTAGGATATACAATTCCCATTAAATTAGGGTTTCCTTCATTGTTGCACTAAGTTAGGATTATATCATCACCCTGGATTTATGATAACACTCAGCTTTTCCCTAGATTAGGGTTTCACACATAGCTTTATTCTAATTAGAGTCTCACACATAGCATTGCTCTAATTAGGGTTTCACACATAGCATTGCTCTAATTAGGGTTTCACACATAACATTGCTCTAATTAGGGTTTCACACATAACATTGCTCTAGTTAGGGTTTCACACATAGCTTTATTCTAATTAGAGTCTCACTCATAGCATTTCTCTAATTAGGGTTTCACACATAGCATTGCTCTAGTTAGGGTTTCACACATAGCATTGCTCTAATTAGGGTTTCATGATCTCATTATTATGGATCAACCATTATCACATAGTTTACTCATAATGAGAGAATTAGCGCTTAATTATATAAGCATTCATCTCTCTCATTCTCTCTCTCATCCTCTTTAGGATGTTAACTACTCCAAGATTAATCTAGGTCAACTCTTCACTTGAGTACACATAGCTAGGGTTAACCTTCACAATCATCATGGGTCTACATCTTTATTAATCACATAGTTGATTGACCTTTGATCATATTAGATGTCCAAATGGTCTAATCAATTAAACCATCAATTATATAATTAATTCAAAAGAATTGACCAATTAAACTTTCAATTCCACAAAGTGATCAATTGGGTTAACCATTGAAATCTTCAATTGCATTAAGTATCTAAATAGATTCACCATATTGAACCTTCAATTACATGAGATGTTCAAATGGATTAACCATGTTGATCTTCACAAAGTTAATTACTTAGACCCTCAATGATCTTGGTTCTCATACATCAATTGGTTGAAAATCAATTGAACAAGTTATACTTGAAACCAATTGGACAAAGTAGGTATTGAAACCGTTTGCACTTTGGGTCTCCAAACGGTTTGAGATCGTTAGGTCCCAAACGGTATTGAGACCGTTTGGTCCCAAATGGTCTTGAGACCATTTAGACTCAAACGGTATTGAGACCGTTTGGACCCAAACGGTCTTAAGACCGTTTGGTCCAAACCTTCTCAAAACCGCATGGACCAAAAAGGTACTTCAATACTCAATCGATTCAATGTTTCAATCCATGGACCAATTATAAATTGAATCACTAAAGCATTCATCAATTTGACCACTGAATCACCATTCAATTAGACCTTCAATTTAGGGTTTTGAACCCAATTTAACTAGGTTTGATAATCAAGAAACCATCACTTAGGGTTTGAAATCGAGGATCCATCAATGGTTGACATTGTGGAATCAAATCGATTGAAATCAATGAACTATCATCATCACATGATGTGACCTGACCTCAAATGGTCTTGGATGACCACAAAACGGTCTTGAGACCGTTTGGTTGATCTCCAAACGATCTTGAGACCGTTTGCCCATTCCATCATCAAAATCCATGACATCCAATTAGGGTTTTGGACCATTGGATTGATTATCAAATCAACACTTAGTTGCAATTCAATTTGGTACCTTTGGACCTTCAAACACATAGCCATACTTAACCCTAGACCTCCAAACGGTCTTGGGTGACTCCCAAACGGTCTTGAGACCGTTTGGGTGATCCCCAAATGGTTTTGAAACCGTTTGGGTCAATCAACCCAAAACATCATCTCAAACAATTTCAAAATCAACACTTAGCCGATTAGGGTTTGCAATTAAGGAATCATTCACAATTGAAACCTTCAAGATCAACCAATTAAAACCATTGGATCAAGGTCCAATTACCACAACATATATCTTCAAATGGTCAACCATCCCAAACGGTTTGGGACCCAAACCACCAAACGGTTTGGTGAAACCGTTTGGTCCCAACATTGAAACTATTTGCCCAAGATATTTGGGTAGGTGTGTGCTTATGATGATGTCATCATCATCAAGCTCCAAACTCACGAAATATACTGTGATTTCCATGGAGATTGCATCAATCAACCAAACATAATTTCGGAAATGTAGATATGATCACCAATTGATAAGGAATTGATTGCAATAATAAAATTAAGGGTTCAAGTTATAAAACCCGCCTCCAATTGAGCTCCAAAGCTCCAAGCTTACGGATAAAATGGTGGATGCAACTCCTTTCACTATTCCAAGGGTCGTTCTCAAGCTTTGAGTGAAAAGAATTGGTTAGAATTGAAGAGGGGCTCGAGATATGAAGAATTCATGCATTGATTTTCGATTTTCACCATGGATTCAAGGTGAAAGGAGGTCAAGAACCTTACCAACAGGTTGGGGTCGTCCTCTTGATCCTCCACAGCTCCTTGGTCGTTTTCCAAGCAAGGGGAAAGAAAGAAATCCGAAAAAGCCTTTCTTTTGGCTTGGAAAGGGTACTTTTATAAGAACATTCATGAGAGAGAAAATCTTTTATAAAAGTCTATTTATTCCAAAATTGTTGAAACCACTTCCCCCTTGGTTTCTTGAATGCAAGGGCATCTCTATCCCCACCGACATCCCTTCCATTATCCATGAATTAAGGGAAAAGAAATTAAGCACCTTAACCCTTATTATAAGAATATCCATATTTGAGTGGGAATTCTTTTTCTTATAATAATGGTGAGTAGGATTTCACCTCCTTAGGATATGCCCGTGCCTTTGCAAGGCTTTAAGCTCATCCACACACATCTGAATCCAACCATTTTAATTTTGGTTGAAGGCCCTTTAATTAATACATTCATTTTTTCCCTAAATTGAATTAGGGTTTCACTTTGGATTAAATCTTGATTATTTTAATATCAAGATTCTCTCTCCTCCAACTTAATTCAAATGAGGCGCCCCTCTTATTTTATTTTATTTACATGATGCCAAGAAACATTAGGGACCTTATTGAAGTGGTAATTTGCATATTGAACTCTAGGTTTTGGGTAAATTGCACATTACACCAAAACTAGGTTTAAATGCACAAGGATTGCTTTACAAGCTTAATCTTGGTGCCCAAGCTTGTGAAAACCATACCACTACATCATATTCATTCTTATGATGTCTCAACATCAGAGAAACATTTTATCATGTGCAATTTGCAAGTTAACCCCTCAACTTGGGTAATTTGCACTTTAGTCCAAAATAAGCAAACATTGCTTCAACATTGTTCAAACAGGACCAAAATTGAAACATAAGTTTCTCATGAGCCCTAATTACTTTTACCAAGATAAGATTAAGCATTTACTCATCCTTATTAGGCAAAACATATAGGTTTAACACATAACCCAGGTTAGGGATGTTACAAATTATCATCCTCTTATAAGGATTTCGTCCCTGAAATCCCAGGAAAAATGAGGGACATGTTATTCATTAATCATGCCCTATAGTCTCCACCTAACTTCTTGATGTTATGGAAATACCATAGATCTATAATTCACACAAAGTTCCTTTCACTAATTCAGCCTTGTCAATGTTTATGCTTATACAAAGCATGAACCCCTAACATATGATGTGCATATTATTGACAAGGAAGAAGCATAAAAGAACATACTTCAATCATTACTCAAGAATATTTACCAAAAGAAAAAACATATATATCTAACAGAGATATTCACTCAGCAATCCTTTATTCATTTAGGAAAGTTCACTCAGCAAACTCTATGTAATTGGGAATGTTCACATAGCTTTTCCTTTTAGTTGGGAATGTTCACATAGCTTTTCCTTTTTGTTGGGAATGTTCACATAGATCTTCCTATTAGTTGGGAATGTTCACATAGCTCTTCCTATTAGTTGGTAATGTTCACATAGCTCTTCCCATTAGTTGGGAATGTTCACATAGCTTTTCCTATTAGTTGGGAATGTTCACATAGCTCTTCCTATTAGTTGGGAATGTTCACATAGCTCTTCCTATTAGTTGGGAATGTTCACATAGCTTTTCCTATTAGTTGGGAATGTTCACATAGATTTTCCTTTTAGTTGGGAATGTTCACATAGCTCTTCCTTTTTTATTACATTATACTCTCTAGATTGTTTCAGAATGACTACTTGATCAGAGTAATAAAAAAGATAACAATCTAAGAGTTTCATACTTGTCTTATCTTCAATAATCATATACCTGGCCAGGGTATATAAGTATTGATATTAGGTAGTATGCACTTTACTTAATATCATATTCCTCACTTTTCATATCATTATACACAAAGGATTTTCCATTCTTGAATTTTTCTTCAGGCATTACTTCTAAATCTCATCTTTCAACACACAGATAAGGGAGATTATAAAACATTTTAAGGAACATTGAGTAAGATATAAGTTCTAATCTCCCTTGTGTCCTTATAGGACTAGTCAAACGAAGTTCAAAAACAACTACTTTTATATCTTTAACACAGAATTAGAAAATGAAATATCAGAATGACTTTATTTCATCTGACCTGTCTGGGACATCTGTCCACGTCCTCTATTATTACTAGGAAACTGCCTCCTTTGTGATCCTTGTTGACTCTGCCCCTGAGGTTGAGTCATCATTGGATTCCCGCCTGGACAATCCTTTACTAGATGTCCCGGTTGTCTACATTGATAATAGATCCTAGGTGCAAAATAGGGTCTGTGAGGTCCAAATACCGATGTTGATGCTAAGTTGGAGGCTCTATTTGGAACATTACTATGATCCCTATCCCTACTTGATATCCATTGTGTCTGGGTATGGAATCTCGATGATGTTGTCGATGCGGAATATCTCGACTTCTTAAAACTTTCAGACCTTTGTTTTTGAATCTGAGTGTACACTTTCTTGCCACTAGTCTGTCATTTCTCGATTTCAGACCTCTCTTTCCTCCTTATTTTTTCCACAAAGGTGGCAAACCTCTCCCTATTCTCTAAAGCAGACACATGAGTGGTCAGTTCAGCGTTCAATCCTTTCTCAAAACGCCGAATTCTTTCCTCATCATTAACTGCCATTTGCGGACAAAACCGCAACAACTCCATGAACTTAGCTTCATACTCGCTAACGTTCATCTGTCCTTGTTTGATCCTTTCAAATTGAGAAATCTTCTCATCTAGATACGTCTTAGGGAAGTATCTACGAATGAATTCTCATCGAAATACCTCCCATCCAATTTCTTCACCTGGTCTCTTATCTTCCTCTATCATCCACCAATGACCAACACTCCCTTTTAGGAGTTACACAGCATGTCTTACCTTTTCAGCTTCAGGGATATCTAGAATCCTAAAAGCCTTTTCCAGTTCTGTTAGCCACAAATCAGCATCTACTGGATCAGATGTACCAGCATAATATATGGCTCCAAGCTGGCGAAGTCTCTCAAAAGTCTTGTCGGATCCATAGCCCTCATGGTGAGTTGATGCCCTAGGTGAAGGTACTTGCATCCTATCTGTCATGTGAGTCATGGTAGCCATATACTGCCCAAACATGGCTTGGAGAGATGGGTTCCCCATGTCAGCTTGATTGAACTGGGGCTGTTCAGGTACGGGCTCCTCTCTATTATTGTCTCCTACACCTCCTCCTGGTGCAGCAGTGCTACCCTTTGCAGCATGTTCTTCATGTGGTCCAGACATCTTCAAGTTGTTCTTCTCCTATGTGAGCAGAAGATACTATCAGACTAACTGGAAGACACTTAGAACAAACTCTACAACCTTAGTCCTATGTCTCTATAGACTCAGCGAACCTAGAGCTCTGATACCACTTAATTGTGGCATACAACTCATGCAAACATAATTAACTAATGCGGAAGCGTTCACTAAATAGCGGATTACCAAAAATCACTAAAATTTAAAACCTTTTTATCAAGAGATCCATCAAAGGAAAACTTTCTCACATAGAACCAAAGTAACACATTTACATTCTTGTTCGAAGGTACATATTCTGTATCATCTCTTTCTGAGAGTTACAAGCATTAACTGTCCTGTCAAGCTAAACACAGGCAGTATAAAATCTCGAGACACTGAGCCAAAATCTCGAAAGCACTAACTACTACTCCGAGGACCTGAGAGTACAGAGACAACACATAGGACTCTATCTACATCTATACAAGGCATAACAGCCAGTGTCTCCACCTGAGACTTCACTGTTGTCCCTGCTGCTACTGTTGTTGTCCTTCACCTACTGAAGGATTCCTGCCTCCTCGTCTGCGTCCACCTAAAAATGTGATTCCCATGGGGGTGAGACAATTGTAAATTGCCCCAACGAGAGATATAACTCTCCGCCAGAAATATTATTGTCGCAGCTTAAGAAGATAAATATGCACATAGGAATCATATTTGATTGACAACAACTAATTCAATGTCTAACTGATTAGAATATTATTCTTATCTAAAAACATTGCAGCTGTAACTTGAAAGAACAACATGTCACTTATCCTTTAAGGAATATGAAGAACATGTATTACATTTATTCACTATAGAATCATCACCACAACATTAACTCTCTTCAGGCTTAGGTCATATATCTAATGCCTAGTATTGTCATAGTGGAGTCATGGCCTGTAGACATACTCTTCTCAAAATGTATTGGGATCTTAATCCCTCAACTCATCAAGTACAATTCCATTTCTTAACAAGATCATCATAATGATTATACAATCTGGGTATTTGAACCCTCATCTCATCATAGAACACTTGTTACCATTTATTAGATAACTTCATACCTTTAGGTCATCTGACCAAGAACATTATAATTCTTACTTCACAAAGTATTGCACATAGTTCACAAAGCTCATACCACCTCTCATTACCCCTTATTAGGCAACAATGCATATTATGACTTATAAAGCTCATAAAACAATCTAAGATAATTATCACATCATGTGACACACATAACTCATTAATTATGGGTTACCTCTCACTAAAAAATAAGGCATATGAAAACTTATAAGGCCTATAGAACATTTTCAATATACATAACATCATAGCTCATACCTGGCTATGTTCATCATCTCAACATATCTGCATGATTAGTAATCATGATACAATTACATATCAGTACCATGCAATACAAGGGTTATCTTATTACATTCATAACCCATTAGTCTGTATGTGAACTTCGCATAGGATTATCCTGTATTAGAATTTCACATAGTAATACTCTGTATTAGGGTTTACATATCATTAATTTGTCATAGGATTTCACATAGCATTACCTTGTATTAGGGATCACATAGCATTGACTTGTATTAAAGTTTCACATAGCATTACTCTGTATCATGGTTCACATAACAAGGAATCAATATGAATAATCATAAGTATTCAATCATATTCTTTATTCTCATCATTTCATCATTAAATGAATTATCAACACATAGCTTGAGTTTCTCTCTCTTCTTTACTAGAATATGATTACATCATAGTTTATAGGTTTATATTAACCTTTTCATAAGGCATGTTAGCCTACATTCAACAGAGTACATGACATATCAATGTAACCATTGATATGACACATCTCATGTGTCATTCATCCAATTATATTGGACTTATAACACATCAAGGTACACCAGTATTGGGGTGTTGGATGTGATATCTATCATACCGTGATGTATCACTTCTCTCAACACTTTTATCTTACTTGAGTTTATTCACTTAGCTTGTATTAGGGTATTCCTCATCCTAATACTTATGCACTAGATCATCACATTCATCATGCAAGGTAGTGGTCATTAGTCACTTCACTTAGAATATACAACCATTGCCAAAACTATGGACTCATCCTTAAGTTAGGAACTAACAAAACGGCCATACTAGGTCACTTGCAAATCAACTTCAAGTTGAGCATAGATCACCACGGCCGTGTAGTCAAGAACGGCCGTGTAAGGGAAAGCCACCACAGCCGTGCTACCTTGCACGGTCGTGCTACAAAAAATCACCACGACCGTTTTACACCACCACGGCTGCCATCATCCAACCCCTTTAGCTTAATTAAGAATAGTATTCTCCATATTTATAATTTGAGGATTCACATAGAATATTCCATACATTTGTGGATTTCACATAGTATTATTCTCCAATAGAGTTTTACATAATCATCCTTCTATATCAAGGATTCACCTAGTATTATGTGAAATTAGAATTTCACAACACATCATCCAGTGGAAGGACTTCACATAGAATTAGTAGCACAACCCTATATTAGGGTTTCATATACCTTTATCCCATTTTAGGGATTAGGGTTTATCATTCACATCCAAGTGGGGTTTCTCTTTCCTCATACCCAAATTAGGGTTAGGATATACAATTCCCATTAAATTAGGGTTTCCTTCATTGTTGCACTAAGTTAGGATTATATCATCACCCTGGATTTATGATAACACTCAACTTTTCCCTAGATTAGGGTTTCACACATAGCTTTATTCTAATTAGAGTCTCACACATATCATTGCTCTAATTAGGGTTTCACACATAGCATTGCTCTAATTAGGGTTTCACACATAGCATTGCTCTAATTAGGGTTTCACACATAGCATTGCTCTAGTTAGGGTTTCACACATAGCTTTATTCTAATTAGAGTCTCACACATAGCATTGCTCTAATTAGGGTTTCACACATAGCATTGCTCTAGTTAGGGTTTCACACATAGCATTGCTCTAATTAGGGTTTCATGATCTCATTATTATGGATCAACCATTATCACATAGTTTACTCATAATGAGAGAATTAGCGCTTAATTATATAAGCATTCATCTCTCTCATTCTCTCTCTCATCCTCTTTAGGATTTTAACTACTCCAAGATTAATCTAGGTCAACTCTTCACTTGAGTACACATAGCTAGGGTTAACCTTCACAATCATCATGGGTCTACATCTTTATTAATCACATAGCTGATTGACCTTTGATCATATTAGATGTCAAAATGGTGTAATCAATTAAACCATCAATTATATAATGAATTCAAAAGAATTGACCAATTAAACTTTCAATTCCACAAGGTGATCAATTGGGTTAACCATTGAAATCTTCAATTGCATTAAGTATCTAAATAGATTCACCATATTGAACCTTCAATTACATGAGATGTTCAAATGGATTAACGATGTTGATCTTCACAAAGTTAATTACTTAGACCCTCAATGATCTTGGTTCTCATACATCAATTGGTTGAAAATCAATTGAACAAGTTATACATGAAACCAATTGGACAAAGTAGGTATTGAAACTGTTTGCACTTTGGGTCTCCAAATGGTTTGAGATCGTTTGGTCCCAAACGGTCTTGAGACCGTTTGGTCCCAAACAGTCTTGAGACCGTTTGGACCAAACCTTCTCAAAACCGCATGGACCAAAAAGGTACTTCAATACTCAATCGATTCAATGTTTCAATCCATGGACCAATTATAAATTGAATCACTAAAGCATTCATGAATTGGACCACTGAATCACCATTCAATTAGACCTTCAATTTAGGGTTTTGAACCCAATTTAACTAGGTTTGATAATCAAGAAACCATCACTTAGGTTTTGAAATCGAGGATCCATCAATGGTTGACATTGTGGAATCAAATCGATCGAAATCAATGAACTATCATCATCACATGATGTGACCTAACCTCAAACGGTCTTGGATGACCACCAAATGGTCTTGAGACCATTTTCCCATTCCATCATTAAAATCCATGACATCCAATTAGGGTTTTGGACCATTGGATTGATTATCAAATCATCACTTAGTTGCAATTCAATTTGGTACCTTTGGACCTTCAAACACATAGCCATACTTAACCCTAGACCTCCAAACGGTCTTGGGTGACTCCCAAACGGTCTTGAGACCATTTGGGTGATCCCCAAATGTTTTGGAAACCGTTTGGGTCAATCAACCCAAAACATCATGTCAAACAATTTGAAAATCAGCACTTAGCCGATTAGGGTTTGCAATTAAGGAATCATTCACAATTGAAACCTTCAAGATCAACCAATTAAAACCATTGGATCAATATCCAAGTACCACAGCATATATCTTCAAACGGTCAACCATTTCAAATGGTCAACCATCCCAAACTGTTTGGGAACCAAACCACCAAATGGTTTGCAAACCGTTTGGTCACCAAACAATTTGGTGAAACTGT
Organism: Alisma plantago-aquatica; assembly: GCA_963693085.1. Lineage (NCBI taxonomy): Eukaryota > Viridiplantae > Streptophyta > Magnoliopsida > Alismatales > Alismataceae > Alisma > Alisma plantago-aquatica. Next base: position 435,017,866 of record OY856412.1, on the reverse strand, counting down.
TTGGTCCCAACATTGAAACTGTTTGCCCAAGATATTTGGGGAGGTGTGTTCTTATGATGATTTAATCATCATCAAGCTCCAAAATCACGAAATCTACTGTGATTTCCATGGAGATTGCATCAGTCAACCAAACTTAATTTCGGAAATGTAGATATGATCACCAATTGATAAGGAATTGATTGCAATAATAAAATTAAGGGTTCAAGTTATAAAACCCACTTCCAATTGAGCTCCAAAGCTCCAAGCTCATGGAAAAAATGGTGTATGCAACTCCTTTCACTATTACAAGGGTCGTCCTCAAGCTTTGAGTGAAAAGAATTGGTTAGAATTGAAGAGGGGATCGAGATATGAAGAATTCATGCATTGATTTTCGATTTTCACCATGGATTCAAGGTGAAAGGAGGTCAAGAACCTTACCAACAGGTTGGGGGTCGTACTCCTGATCCTCCACAGCTCCTTGGTCGTTTTCCAAGCAAGGGGAAAGAAAGAAATCCGAAAAAGCCTTTCTTTTGGCTTGGAAAGGGTACTTTTATAAGAAAATTGATGAGAGAGAAAATCTTTTATAAAAGTCTATTTATTCCAAAATTGTTGCCACCACTTCCCCCTTGGTTTCTTGTATGCAAGGGCATATATATACCCACCTATATCCCTTCCATTATCCATGAATTAAGGGAAAAGAAATTAAGCACCTTAACCCTTATAATAAGAATATCCATATTTGAGTGGGAATTCTTTTTCTTATAATAATGGTGAGTGGGATTTCACCTCCTTAGGATATGCTCGTGCCTTTGCAAGGCTTTAAGTTCATACACACACATATGAATCCAACCATTTTAATTTTGGTTGAAGGCCCTTTAATTAATACATTCATTTTTGCCCTAAATTAAATTAGGGTTTCACTTAGGATTAAATCTTGATTATTTTAATATCAAGATTCTCTCTCCTCCAACTTAATTCAAATGAGGCGCCCCTCTCATTTCTTTTCTCTAAATGATGCCAAGAAACATTAGGGACCTTATTGAAGTGGTAATTTGCATATTGAACCCTAGGTTTTGGGTAAATTGCACATTACACCAAAACTAGGTTTTAATGCACAAGGATTGCTTTACAAGCTTAATCTTGGTGCCCAAGCTTGTGAAAACCATACCACTACATCATATTCATTATTATGATGTCTCAACATCAGAGGAACATTTTATCATGTGCAATTTGCAAGTTAACCCCTCAACTTGGGTAATTTGCACTTTAGTCCAAAATAAGCAAACATTGCTTCAACATTGTTCAAATAGGACCAAAATTGAAACATACGTTTCTCATGAGCCCTAATTACTTTTACCAAGATAAGATTAATCATTTACTCATCCTTATTAGGAAAAACATCTAGGGTTAACACATAACCCAGGTCAGGGATGTTACAGACTCCACAAAGGTAGCAAACCTTTCCCTGTTTTCCAGAGCAGACACAGGGGTGGTCAACTCAGCGTTTAATCCCTTCTCAAAACACCTAGTCCTTTCTTCATCTGTAGCTGCCATATGCAGACAGAACCGCAACAACTCCATGAACTTAGCCTCGTATTTGCTAATGTTCATCGGTCCTTGTCTTAACCTCTCTAACTGAGAGATTTTCTCATCTAGGAATGTCTTAGGGAAGTATCTGTTGATAAATTCCCATCAGAAAACTTCCCATTCGATCTCCACACCTGGCCTTTTCTATTCCTCCATGGTCCACCATTGACCAGCACTCCCCTTGAGAAGATACACAACATGTCTAACCTTCTCAACTTCTGGGATGTTCAAGATTCTAAAGGCCTTCTCTAGTTCAGTTAACCACAAGTCGGGATCTGTTGGGTCAGCTGTTCCAGCATACTCCGTGGATCCAACCCGGCGTAGTCGTTCAAACGTCTTGCCGGATCCTTGTCCTTCTGGATGGGTAGGTGCCCTAGGTATAGGTATAGGCATCCTATCAGTCATGTGTGTCATGGCAGTCATGAACTGCCCAAAAATGGCTTGGAAGGCTGGGTTCCCCATGTCAGCTGGATTGAACTGGGGTGGTTCAGGCACAGGTTCCCCCCTTTCTTGGTCTCTTGCACCTTCTTTAGGTGCAGCGACACTACTCTCAGCAACGTGTTCCTCGTGTGATCCAGACATCTTTAGTTTTCTCTGCTCCTCCTATATGAGAAGAAGACACTATCAGATATACTGGAAGACACCAGAACAGACTCAACAACCCTAGTCCTATGTCTCTGTAGACTCAACGAACCTAGAGCTCTGATACCACTAATTTGTGACACCCCGTTCAGACAAAACGTTATTAACTATGCGGAATCGATTAATTAGCAGCGGAATTATTGAAAATCACTAAAAATTTAAACTTTTTGTAAAGAGATCCTCAAACGGTAAAACTCTTTCATAAAGAAACAAGGTAAGTTATTCACAAGTTGATTCATCAGTACATCTCTGTATTATCTCATCTCGAGAGTCATAACACTGACTGCCATGTTAAACTGTACATGAGCAGTATACAAAAATCTCGAGGCGTTAAGCCAAAAATCTCAGATCTATATTAAACCATCTACTGACTCCTAGGACCTGAGAGTATAGAGACGACACATAGGACTCTCTATATACAAGACCTAACAGACAGTGACTCCACCTGTGGATCACTGTTGTCCTTGATGTTGCTGCTGCTGCTGTTGCTGCTCACCCACTGATGGGTTTCTCCTTCCTCGGCGTCTACCTAAAAAGTTGAATCCCACGGGGTGAGACAATTGAAAATTGTCCCAGCAAGAGTTACAACTCTTCGCCAGAAGCATTGTTATTGCAAATAATAGAATAGCACTGAGCAGTAGGATTATAAATATTCAACAGTAGGTAAATCATTGAATAACTAAATAAAGCAATATTCTATATGCAATCATTTCAATTATAACTTGATTGAATAGCAAGTCATTCATTTAATAAGGAATGTGAAGAACATGTATATTATTTGTCCAACTAGGACTTAATAAACAATGTATCATCAATCATTGTTTCTCATAGTTCCACCTAAGCAATTATGCTACACGTCTGATTACGTTTTACAAACATATTTATGCCCTGAGGAGATGAGGTATACCACTCATACTCCAACCGACCATTGTAAAATCGAAATCGGTACCATACATAGGACATCAGAAGAGTCGGATTTCTATGACCTCATCCTCCTCAGTCAGTGTGAGGAAAAACATGCATGACATCTTGTGTCTCTGCTATAATAGCTTTCCAGGGTATTCTGGCAACTTTTCTATTTAGAGTTACAGTGGCATGCTGTACTCTCTTCACAATCGAGGGATTTCTTGTTTATCTCTCATCGATGCATCATTAGCAACATCATCAGGAGATTAGTGATACATCATCCCGGCATATACATATAATGAAGGATTGAGAGATTAAATGTACATCTCACATCAATACCTCCATTAGGACGTAAGGATATTCGCGTCCATAACCCCCACATACTCAAAAGTATGCTCTCCAGGAGTTCCCTTAGGAAAACTTGTTTCACCATCATTTAGCTTCTGAAAATGATGGATCTATGGTCAGGGCTCTACATGATATCATTATACTTGATTATTTAAGTACATTATGGCATTCTTTTAGCATCAGGCATGTTTTCAAACATAAACCAATCAAACAATTGCTATAAAGAAAGGATACTAAACGTTTCATGTTCATTTCTCATCTTGTTAACATTGAGATATAAATCCCTAACCATCTCATCATTATGATTCAAGAACATGGGTGTTCAAAACCCTTAGATCATCAAAACACTTGTTACCAAGTAACATATTGCCATCAAGTCATTTGACAGTATAAACATGATAATAGAAATGCAGATATTTCTCATGGCTCATACAGCCCATCAGTCTCATTGGTTACCTCTCACTAGGCAACATAGCATACCATTGCTTTCAAAGCTTATAAAGTGCTTTCAATGAATATGGCATCATATCTCTTACCTGGCTATGATCACTATTTCATAAAACCTGCACGATTAATACAAATGATAACAGGCACATTATCTCTATATCAGCACAATGCAAAACAAAGATAACTTTTACTATTCAAAGGTTACACCACTATGCCTTTACTAGGGTTAGGGTTTCCCTTTTTAATTCAATTATGGTTAACCAACCCCTTTAGCTCAATTAGGAATAGTGATTCCTCATTTCATTATCTAATCAAAGAGTTTCATGCTATAAAGCATAACCCAGAATTAGGGTTTCACACTTTCATTTCACATCACCCTCGGTCAGGGTTTACTATTCACATACCTTGATTTAGGGTTTACTATTCATATCACATCACTCTAGGTTAGATTTCTTATTTAACATATTCTAAATTAGGATTACATCATCATCATGCATTAGGGATACTTCCATTATTACCCTCAATTTAGGGTTATGATTTATTAATCATCATAATTAGGGTTTTCATGATCTCACTATGAAGGATCATACCCTAATTAGATATTCATTCATATTGGAAGTCCATTACTTGATTATCATTTATAAAAGAAATATTCTCTCTCTTATCCTCTATAGGATGATGTTTACTTCAGCTTTGATTAGGTTAAGTAACTCAATCATGAAAGAGAATCAACTTCATGATTTATATCATCACCATTATAATCATTAGATCTTAATTACTTCATGGGTCTCAATCACACTATCCCATTAAGGTACAAGTACCATGATCACCTTTGATTACATCATGTATTAATTAACTAATCACTTTGTCCTTTAACCACTTTAAGTACCCATGAGGTTTAGGTTAAACATCCACCAAACGATCTTGGCCACTAAGGCCCAAAACGATCTTGACTAACTTAGATCTCAAACGGTCTTGCATACTTAACCTTCAAACGGTCTAAGACTGTTTGGACCTTCATGTGGTCTTGAACTGCCTTTGAAACCGTTTGGTAAAGTAGACCTCCAAGACCATTTGCTAAAGTTGGAGGTGAAGACCGTTTGCCCAAGTTTGACTTTTGAAACTGCATGACTTCAACGGGTTTTGAAACCGCATGAACTCAACCGATTTGGAAACCACATGAAACTAAACGGTTTGGGATCGTTTGGTCCCAAACAGTCTTGAGACTGTTTGGACTCAAACGGTCTTGAGACCATTTGGTCCAAACCTCCTCAAAACCGCTTGGACCAAGTATGGTCCCAACACCTAAAATTGATTTAGGGTTTCCATTGTTGGTTCCTTCAACACTTCATATATGTATACAATTATCAATTGGACCTATCACCATCATTCAATTGAGTTAATTAGGTCAACCTTCAACTGATTTGACCCTCAATTTTCCGGCAATTGATCATCAATTAGGGCTTGAATCAATTGGATTAGGGTTTGGAATCAATGACCTTTCAACATAATCCAATGTGAGTCTAATTGATTTGAACCCATTGAACCATCATCCAATTTGGTCATGACCTGACCCCAAATGGTCCTGGGATCGTTTGGATGACCTCTAAATGGTCTTGAGACTGTTTTCCCAAGACAAGACCAAAAACCAAGTCAACCAATTAGGGTTTGACTCATTAGATTGATCACTAGGTCAATAATTAAATGTACTTCAACCTAATTCCTTGAGATCTCTAACCACTTAACCATAGTCAACCCTAGACCTCCAAACGGTCTTGGGTGACCCCCAAACGGTCTTGGGATCATTTGGATATCCTCCAAACGGTCTTGAGACCGTTTTCCCATTAATTCATCAATAACCAATTCATTCACTTAGGGTTTGAATCCTAGGACTGGTCACCAAATCAGCAATTAATTACACATCACCTTGATACCTTTGAAGCTTCAATTGGTCAACCATGCTTAACACTAGACCTCCAAACGGTCTTGGGTGATCACCAAACGTTCTTTAGACCGTTTGGGTGATCCCCAAATGGTTTTGAAACTATTTGGGTCACTCAACCCAAACTTCAACATTATTCAATTATCAAAAACAACAATTAACCCGATTAGGGTTTAGATGGTTGATGGACCTTTGATTGGTGAACCAATTGAAATTAGTTGATGATTATTTATAGATTTTTGATCTAAATGTTTTTCAACAGACCTCCAAATGGTCAACGCCTCCAAACGGTCTTGGACCGTTTGCTTCTATGCGGTTTGGTTGAAACCGTTTGCAATCAAACGGTTTGAAACCGTTTGCTCCAAACGGTTTGGTAAACCGTTTGAGAAAGATATGGAGACCGTTTGCTAAAGTAAATTTCTTGGATAAACATAAAAATTAACGCCACCTTCGTCTACCTCTGTCCAACCAAGAAAAGGGGTTGTTCTTCACGGAATTGATAGCAAGAACACAAGAGTAGTAAAAGAAGAAGAATTAACCAACGATTTTAGGAGAGAAGGATGCATTAGCAAAGCTTAAGGGTTAGAGTTATAAAACCCACCTCTAGGACTGATCCAGAGCTCCAAGATCCGTATCTTTAATGGTGGTTTGAGCTCCAGCAGTTTTCCAAGGTTCCTGCTTCACTTTTTTGGATGAACAAGATGGCTAGAAGAGGAAACCGTGTGAAGAAAACCAATAATCCAACCTTGTTTTATGATTTTCACCATGAATTCGAGGTAGGAGATGACCCACACTTACCAACAGGTTTGGTCATCCTCCCTATGCTCTAGAGCTCCTCCTTGGTCGGCCAAAGCAAGGTGATAAGGAAAAGAAACTAAGGAACGATCCTTTGGTTGTTTGGAAAAGAATACACATATATATTTATGGGTTTTCAAGGAAAATGGAAAAAGAGGATTATTTCCTTTTATCTCCCAATTATTTCCACCAAGTCCTCATCCACTCTATGGCTACGTGGCCACCTTCTAAAACCTTGCAAAACTTCTCCATTATCCAAGGTTTATAGGAAAAAGACTAAGCATCTTAAAGAGTTATGTGTTAATATCCATCCTTTAAAGAATATTGATTTATATAATATTAATGCGAATGAATTCCACTCAAACAAGATATTTTTGGTGCCCAAGAATGGCACAAGCTCATACAAACTATTACAAACACATACTCCATCTTTTGATTGAAGGGCTCCATAATTACTTTATTTCTTTTTACATTAATTTGTATAAAAGAGCCATTTGTGCTTAAATCTTGATTATTTCAATGTCAAGATTCTTTCTCCTCCAAGATAATTCAAATGAGGTGCCCCTCTCATTTTCTTGGCTCTACTTGATACCAAGAAACATGAGAGACCCTCCTGTAAGGTCGGTTATTCAAAAAAAGCCGACCCTGTAAACTATCTCAGTCGAGAAATATTTAGACTGAGATTATTTCAAATGAGAAAAAAGAGAATGTAAGGTCGATTATTCCAAAAAAGATGACCCTATAAACTCTCTCGGTCGAGAAATATTTCGACCGAGATTATTTCGGTCAAGAAAATTTTCGACCAAGAAAGTACTGTTCATAGCATCAGAGATTTTTTCGGTCGATAAATTTGTCGAGTGAGAGACCTTCAGTCAAGAAAATTGTCGACCGAGAGGTTTTCAGATTGAGCTTGATAACCAGACCTCTAGGGTCGGTTATTTAAGAAAACCAACACTAGAAGTTACAAATTTTTTTAAAAAAATTATGTAGAAATAGAAACAGAACAGAAGAACAAGAAGATTCTTATATTTTGGAAGAGGGGAGCATTGATGCTCAACCATCACCATTCCAAACCACACATTCATAACAAAAATGATTCATATATTCAGTTGAGTTACACATAATCACATCATAATTTATAAAATGATAGATTGCAAGTCTGAGATGATATTAAATGTCAGATACAAAAGTAAATATGAAAGAGTACTACAACCACATACATAAATGGAGTTAATGCATGTACCTAGCTTGAGTGGGAGTTATCCACTCACAGGGGCTCTGTATGAGTCTGATGAGGTTGTTTCAAATGTTTTTAGGTATAATTCTATCCAAAGGAGATTTCATGACAAAGAAGATATAAATAACATAATCTTTATAGATTATAATGTCCTTAGACTCTCTCTTTTCCGGGATGGGTTGTAGACTAAGTTTTTTCATCAATGTACATGTATCTGATGTAAACTGAACCACATATGAGAACAAGATTTGATTCTGGTTTAAATGGAGTTGAATAAGATTTGTGATATATAAATGTGATGTCCTTGATGTGACATTGATTTATGAATTTGTGAAGAAAGAAAAAGGAAAAATTTATTTGTGTTTTTTGTATATTGTTTAATCGCCTTTGTCGAGAATTCATTGTTTTATTTCATAATCTGGGTTTAGGTTTTGGGATTATCTATAATGGTTGGTATTTATATAGATCAAAAGAGTGGGTCTCGACAATAAATGCAATTAAATCGAATATTTAAGTACTTTTATGGCACTTAACAAAATTCATCACATGCACTTTTATTAGCTGAGTTTCCCTCTCTTGAAACTTGACCAACAAATTGTGTCTTGCAAACTCCTAGGGTCGACCGACTTTGTCGTGGTGGAAATTTGACCAACACACTGCACAACAAATCAATTTTAAGATGTCAGCCGAGTTTCATCCATGATAAGCTCGAATGACAACTCAAAATTTCTTTGTCGCATAGTGCTATTGGTCAAGTTACCTTTATTGAAACTCGACTGACAACGCTGTACAAAATGTGCATAAAAAGCATTTCTAACCATTGGAGTATTGCAAAACTTGAAAAAATATCCATTGCAACACCCCAAATGGCTATAATTCATTCTTAAGTACATCTACTAGCTAGTAGACACACCAAACTATAAATATGTTCCCTTAGACTTCATTCCAAGTTTTCCTTCTTATGTTCGTAGCTATAGTTGAGTGGTTTAGTCTACTAAGAGCTCCTTTCTCTCTCACGCTTGCTATAAATCTACATCAATCTGAGTGAGATAGGTTTATTATGAGAGAGTTGCTCCATTGTACACCTCTCAACTTCCCTTTCCCAATCCTCTTTCTCAAAGCAAAGTTGGTGAAAGCTTCTCCTTAGTGAAGGTGAAGTTGAAGGCTGAAGATCCAAGAGAAGGTGGGTAACTCCTTCAAGGTGAAAGACTTTTTGCAAGAGTAGATCTCCTCAGTGAATGCAGATAGCTCATTACAAAAGTGGCTAAGACCTTGTGAAGGTAGAAAACTCTTTCTCTATTATGGGTAAGTCCTTGTAAGGTTATTGGCTCCCTTGTCCCAAAAGGAAAGGTTAGGTATCCTTGTTGTAACATCCCTGACCTGGGTTCTGTACTAACCCTAGGTGTTTTGCTTAATTAAGTGATTATATGCTTGTGTTTATCCTTCGAAATGTAATTAAGGCTTTTGAGGAACTTATATTTCATTTTCAGTCCTTTTTGAATAATGTTGAAACATTGTTTTGTTAACTTTGGACTAAAGTGCAAATTACCCAAGTGGAGGGGTTAACTTGCAAATTGCACATGTTAAGTTGTTCCTATTATGTTGACACATCATAATAATGTATATGATGTGGTGGTATGGATTCCACAAGCTTGGACACCAACATATAGCTTGTAGAGCAAACCTTGTGCATTAAAACCTAGTTTTGGTGTAATATGCAATTCACCCAAAACCTAGAATTCAATATGCAAGATATCACCTCTTTCAGAACTAAACTGAAGGTTCTACATCCTGCTGACCAGCCAGATAGCAGGCTGCAAGTTGATATTAAAAAAAACACTTCATCGTTGGTTGTTTAAAAGAACCATCAATGCATGTCTATATCGTCCATTATTTATAGAAAATAAACGACTATGTCCTAACCTGAGCCAATTTTTTTGATCAGGTATGGAGATAGGCATCAGTTTTTGAAATCATAACCGACAAAAAATTTCAGTTCATTATATATCACAGTTCTTAAGAAATATTAGAATAGGCATTAAAACTAGCAATAGTAAAAGCATATAGATAACATGTATCACGAATCATACTCAGAATAGATTTATCATACAACATATGCTTGTTCCATCCAATTTCAATAGATGCAAATAAATTTCATGCATATACATGCATAACAGACTTAGTTCTCTTCTTCTTTTATTTCACATTCTTCATATGGGGTTACCAATCAACACATGTTGTCTATCATTTGAAGTTTGTACTATTAGTCCATTCTCAGAATACAAGTCACAATTCACGAACACATTCTTGTAAATCAATTCAAATACTTGAATTTCATCTTTTCATTGAATTCAACTACAGTTATGTGCATCCTTTAATCCCTCATTTGAGATTTTCATTCACTAGCATCATCAAACTCATCATTTTAGGGTAAGAGTTACATTCTTAGAATCATCAACTAATTACCATCCTTTTCCTTCATTTTATATTCAGTAGTCTCAACTTCTTTCATTTCATGTTCATTACATTATCCAAACCAATATTTCTTGATTCAATTTACATACAATGCTTCTCTTCTACTTAACATTTATCAAAGTCTAGTTCTTATCATATTTCATATAATTTGGGTTTAGCCACATTTAATCAAAATAAAAGATAAAATACTTCATCATACTAACTTCATTAGTTTCATCTTTAACTTGCAATCACCATTAAGTACATCTTGTTCATATTGTCTCTTATATTTAGATAAGTGTATCATGTCATTGACTACTAATGTCATTTCCATAATCAACAATGATCATTCTTTATTATACTAATCACTTTTTCTTAAAAGAATGGTTTAGGTTACATCTTCTTACATCATGATCTCTGATCATCCTTCACAAATCATTGTTATGTAACTTGTATAAAAGGACCCACATTCATATGAGGGCTAATCATTATTCCATAAATTGTACTAAAATATATTCATTAGGCTTAGATCATATTAGTAAGACTCATCATCTTTAATTGATGTATTAATACTTACATTCAACATTTCATCACATTTACAACATCATATACAAGTTCTAGATTCATCACTCATACTCGTCTTAATACTCAACATCTAGGGTTTTCAAGAAGTCATCCTTAGTTCAATACATCACAAGAACCATATCACTAAGTAATTTCATAATGATTCATAGAGGTTCCTTAGTGCTATTCACACACATGGAAACCCTAGTTTCCATTTTCACATATTCCATTCATCAATCACAAGTATACATTGATTAATTTACTCATTTGATTCAGTTCCTCAATACAAACCCTAATCAAGATATGTAGTCACCTCATACTGATCCTTATACATATTATATATTCATTTCCATTATCATTCAACAATACACTTGTATAATACAATCTATTACAATTCAAATATGATTGTATACATGTCAATTCAATTCCAAGCATATCGGCCATTGGGCTCATTTTTAGGAAAAACTCACATGAAATAGCATAGTCATCTATATGTAGGATTCTCCATGGATCCTCAATCAATACATCAGGAACTAATAAAGTTCAAAACAATGAGAAATAATCAAAATTAGTAGAATTTGATCCCCCAATATCTTTCCCAAATCAATATCCAATCACATACATATACAAGAAGGGTTTCTGATTATTTTAGCCGGATAGAATTAGGCTTTCAACATGAATACAGAGCTTAGGAGGGAGAAAAACACTCACCTCGGGAGCCAAGAACCTTAAAAACGTAGGTGAACCTCTGAATTTTTGGAAACCCAATCAAACTCTAGCAAAAGAATCCAATTCTTTCTCCTCTCAACTCGGAAACCCTAGAAATGGGGATTAGAAGAGAAAGAGTGAGAAAATGGGGATATTTGATGTGATTTCAGATCAAATCAGAGGAGGGACAAAATCTTGACATGTGAGAGAATATTCACCATGAAATTTTATGCAAAGAAGCTAAACTTACTTGATTTCACATCTTGGTTAGAGAAACCCTAGGTCAACATCTCCACCCCTTTCTCTTCTCAAAACCCTATCTCTCCTCTCTCTCTAGAATTTCATTTATTTGACAGGAATGATGAGTTATGAGAGCTCCTTGTGTGTTATATTAGTCATATAGATGAATTGAGGTGCTTAGAACAATTGCAAACAAGCCCTTCATTGTATATTTATTTTGCTCAGACTGGTTGGTCGGCTGAGTTATAAACTCGACCGACACCACACTTTTTAGAACCCAAAAATAGTCCAAAAATTATGAACCTTTAACCCAATGTCTTAAATTGAGTTTGAAAGCAACATTAATTTTTTTAGATAATTTGGAGTTACCAATAAATAACTAAAAAGAAAATACTACATTTCTATATTACAGTCTGCAGCATGGCTGGTCGAGTTTCTCCTTCACAGAACTCGACCGACACCCCTCTCTGTAGAGATAAAACATCATCAAAAAATTATTAAATTTTTTTTAATCTAAAATGGAGTTTCCCAACTACATTTAAAATTTTATATCAATTGGATATACCAATAAAAATATAAAATTCACTTACCATACTGCTATATCAATCTAAAAATATGGTCGGTTGAGTTTGAAACTCGACCGACAAATAGGTCAAAAAATTCTTCAACAATTCTGATATTTTTCAATAGTTCTCACATTTGAGATATAAAATCATATAAAAATTTGAATTAAATCATATTTACCCATTAAATACTAAAAATTATTTAGTGAGACACTATACTTATCAAATTATGTATTCATATGTCATCAAAACCCTAATTAGATGACTAATTTCAAAATGGGTGACTTCATTTATATTTTTCTCATCTTAGTTACAATTCATAGCCTCAATATAAGTGATTTACAGAAATGTCCTAAGTGATTTAGGGCCGTTTCCACAAAAGTGCACTTACATCGATTTTGGCTTGGTTTTGGTCAAGATAGGGCTTGGTTAAATTCATTTTTTTCATGTACCTAGCACCTAAAATCAATCTCAAATAGACATATTAGATACATATGAATGGAATGGATAAGTTATCATCAAAATATGGAAAATATATAACTTCTAGGCCAACATTCTCCCACTTTTTGAAGATGACAAACCATATGTTAACATGCTGAAAAGAACTTAGAGTTTAAACTTTTTACTTTGTCAATTTTAGGGGGATACATGAATGTACAATAGCAATTGTTCCCCCTTAATTCATGCTTACCTTTACCTGTATGGTTAGTTCCTCCAAAATCATAACCATAACATGTATGTACTATTTGAGCCCACTTTCATAGTCACAAGATATTTTAGAAAATTAACTAGAAAAGGATCAAATTCAATAAGTACTATTCTCATTTCTCCCCCTTTGTCATATCAAAAATGGAGGGGTACAAGAGCTAAAAATGGATTATCCAAATGCACAAACACCACATACAACCACCATTTGCAAACACCAAAAATAAGACAGAGAGAGAATAGATATAATAAAGTCATAATCTAAATATGGAAGCACACACCAATAACTCATGAAATGTAGCAAAGCATAGAGTTAAAGGTGCATATGATAATATTAGCTTACTTTATTTGGAGATTATTGTTCTATAATAGAGTTTTTTGTCTCTTGTATATGAAACTCTAACTTCCCAAGTGAGGTGAATGTGCATAGCTAAGAGAATTCTATGGCGAACCTTATACAATATAGGGTGGTGATTATAATCATACATCATTGTTGAGATATACTGTAATATTAATTGCAAAGGTTTTAGGTAATATGGATCTTATGACTTGTTGAGTGCCTTGAGCACAGTTTGAGGTGAAATCATCTAGAGATAGAATTGAGGTATTGACATCCCATAGTGATGTGATATTATTAAAGACATTATGAGAGGAAGTAATAAAGTGTCATATAATGATGAAACACTTTGTTGGTGAGTCCCCATACCATGTTGGTGCATGGTTGATATATATTTATATGATGCATGGTTGTAGCATATGCATGACATAATAAGATGGTACACTTACATATGTAAATAATGATGATAATTAGTGTTGTATATATCATGACCAAATCTTGATCAACTAATGATGTTAAACCTTATTCATGTTCCTTAACACTAATATGCTCCAAGAAAGTGGGAAGTGACCCAATTAGGGTTTGGTACAAAATTCTTGATGTAAACTCTAATTGTCTATGTGAGTGAACCTTAACCCTAATTCTAGGGTATGTTATACTTATAGAACGTGCATGGATGAATAGTATATGATGATACTTTCTCTCTGGTACTTGCATGGTTCTAACTTATAGGGTGATGGAATGTCATAGCTTATAAATGCTACGAAGATTATTAAATGATAATAGATGATGGAAATGAGCCTTGATGAGGAGCACTAGAATTGTAAACATGTGAATGTGCACACCTAATTACAATCTATTGTGCTTAACCCTAATATATTCCTAACTTGTGGGAGGTAATAAATTAGAGATTAATAAATAAATAATGGCATGGAACCCTATGTGGATAATCATGAATCCTTAACTCTAAATTGAGGGGACTTATAATGCATTGCTTACATTGCCTAGTGTTTAATATGAGATGACAATGAGTATTCTCTCTGTATTTGTATAATGTTGATTTGGCAGGTGAGATAATTATCATGGCTAATGATTGCTATGGTGTATATATGTGATGCAATACAAGTGATGCTTATATGCCTGATGAGGCATGATGTGATGGTTATAATAGCTAATGATTGCTATGGAATATATACGATGCAGTCCAGGTGTTTCTTATATGCCTGATAAGGTAAGATGAGGCAATAGTGAGTTACATGAATAATGTGATTGGTCTTATGACCTAGTGAAGGCTTAATGCCTAGTATGAGGTTATATCTTCCAGTGGCGTGATAAGGGATTAATATCCCCAGTGATGTGATAATAGTGATTAGCATGATATGGCAGTGTTAACAAGTGGTGATGTTGATGACCTTGTTTAAGGTAGTGACACAATGTTGTTCTGAGATGATGTGACAAGTTCAGACCTTATACGTTTTGTATCTTCTGAGGTTGTTTCATAGTTATGCTTTCTAGATTGAATTAGGGTTTTGTAAGTCCACTTGTATGATGGAGCCTTAATTCACCAAACTGGAATAACTAATAAAGTGAAACCTTAATCATGTAGTTGCCTTGTACCATAGATCCATCTTCAACGTCAATATCTTGATGGATGGTGAAACGAGTAACTGCTACGGGAAGCTTTGAGCACATATTGTTGAATATGCGGGGTATACGTTGAGATATCTCCATGTATCCTTAAATTTTTGAATTAGTGATATGATGTTTTATTATAGAACAACCATGTGTGATCTTGTTCTCTAGCATTGTGCCATGTACCAAGCTTTGACTATGAGTTGTTGTCTTTACAAGACTATAGTTGCGGCTATAAGTTTCTCTCTTTGAAGTTTGACTATATGTCACTGTGTTGTAGACTCGAGCTGATCGAGTAGTGCTGGTGATGATCATGGAGTCTGACTCTTCCATTGATCTTGTATAGTACTGATTTCGACTTAACAGTGGTCAGTTGGATTTGAGTGGTACTCCTCAAATCCTCAGGGCATAATAATTAAAGATGTAATACAACCATGTAGTGTTATTGCTTAGGGTCATATACGAATAACATTGGATGACCTCCTATTGTGTTTCTTATATTGTTTACATTATAATAGTTATATGTTCTTGTCGTAATCATTCTGATAGCATGAGACATTCTATTGCTTAGTTGTAGATACTTGAATTACTTAAATCATGATACCTATCATGTTTATATCATTTAGCTGCATCCGCCTATATGTTATTGGTATAACATACTATTTAGATTATCAGTGCTTATAATAGATGTTGATGGATAGTTATATCTCTCGTTGGGACTTTGGTCTCACCCCGTGGGATCCACCTTTTTTAGGTGGAAGGATAAATTGAGATAGTGATTGTATGGATGAAATTGATAATAAGAGGAGATGCATCTGCTAGAATATGGATGTGCAGTTAGTGTCTAGTAATAGAGTCCTATGTCTCGTCCTTGTACACCAGGTCCTTGGAAGAGTTTTGGGAATGTTGTACATTGGTTTGAGTTTTTGGATGTAAGCCATAGTGGTATAGACATAGTTTGTATACGTGAGAAGATGATTATGTGTAACAGGTTGTGGATAAATAGCAGTGAACAATGACATGTAATACCTTTTGTTTTGAATGAAATATAGTGGCAACAGTTTATGGCTCCAATTGTGTCTTGTTGAGCTTGAGATCATGGCATGTGATCGGTTTTAATTTACCCTATTTTTGTGTTAATATTGTTATTAGTGATAATTTCACGCTTTGTTTTGAGTAATCTCATTAGTGTGGTGATGGTCGTAAATAATTATGGTATCAGAGCTATAGGTTCCCTGAGTCTATAGGGATACGAGGACTAGGACTAGCATGATGTCTAAGATGAGAACATGATATAAAATATGGTACGTACTACCTAACCTCAGTACTTGAGTGCCCTGACCAGGTATTTAAATGTTGAAGGAATAGGAGTATGGAACTCTTAGGTTGTTATCACTTTGATTAATCTGATCAAGTTATCATTTAAAAGAATCTAAAGAGAATAGCAGATCAGGAATCATGGTGCTAATATCCTCATCTTACCCTAAATAAGATGAGAAGTACATTATAATATACCTAAACATTGAATATTAGGTGATTAAAAGAGAAAGATGTGCCATCATGAGACCTAAACCTGAGCATAAGTAAGCTATGAGAGGTTCTTGAAGTTATAATTTCAAGAAGTTTATAATTCAAGAGACAAATAAGTCTATGCTAATAAAGTGAGTCAAGGTGTAAAATCCATATATGATGAAGAGATCTTTTGAGATAAGTATGAAGTGAGAATCTAAAAAAGAACAAATGATGAATAAATAAAGTGGAACCTGAGTTAATCTCAGACCAACCTATGTGTATAAGAAAGTGTAAGATGCAATTATCATAATATGTGAAAGAGAATGAGGGAGATAATCCCTACTCAAAAGAGAACATGAGAAAAATAATGATCTATCTCTTGATGTGAAGTTGTAAAACATAGTAAAATAAGGGAATATATATGAAAATGATGAACACATAATAAAGGAGTAATAATATGTATTCATCTATATAATTCCTATGTTGATGGCAAGGAGACCAGGAGGAAATAGGTTAAAATGACACATGGGCTGATGTAGACCTGTGTAGTAACAAAAGGAAGATGGTAATCTCCTTCTCCTTGATAGCAATCCTTGGGTGGTACTATGATGATAAGGGAAGTATGTTTCCTTTGTGTTCTTTCTTTCCAAGGATGTGACATTCAAGTGAGTCTTATATCACTTAATTTGCATGGTTTTGAGGTGACCTTGAGATGAATACTTTAGTTCCAAGATGGTGACATCTATGAATGATGATGTTTTGTGGATCTTTCAAAATGCTAGGAAGATTCTTTTGACATGTTTGGTATCAATAGCAACAGCTAAAAAGCTGATTGGACAAGAATGTGATGTGTTTTGGCATATGTGATGGACACCAAGGTAAGGAATCCTAATATCTAAGAGGTGCTAGTTGTATGTAAGATCAAGGAAATGTTTCCTGATGAGACCCTAAGTGCTTTTCTTTCTAGACGGGTTGACTTTAAGATCCATCTGGATACCAATGCCCAACCTATAGTACAAACGTCACTTGTTAGGGGTTTATGCATTGTATAGAATGGTGTCGGCAAAGAAGTACGAGTTAAATAGAAAGTTGCAAGATATGCTTGGGAAAAGAGTTATATACATTTTGTGAAATATCAAGGAATTGTTTAGGTTACAGATACCTTGAGTAGAAAATCTTTCTTGTTACCATTTGCTAAGAAGGCTAAATAGTATTTTTTAAATGTACCTTAAAGATGACATTAACCAATGGTGACTTTAAGCTCAATATTTGAGAATGTTCAATGATGGTAGTATTGGCCTCATTAGCCAATGGTAAGATGATACTTCACAACCAATGGGGGTTCAGGTTACCACATTATGGTGTGATTAGGCATCATGAGTTGCTTTAATTAATCCCTAAACTAATGGTTCCTTTGGTTATATGATCCAAGGGTTAAACCTACATATCAATCGATGGTTTTGAAATGTCAAACCTAATCCAATAATTTTGAATGAATGCTATAACATCCGATGGTTTATAATGAAGTCGATAGTACAAAGCTTTGCTTCTAATAATGAGATTTTGATGGTCAATGCCCTTAAACTTGTAGTCTTACCTTTTCCCTCAGATAGATATGTTAAAATCCCAGATTTGTGAGCCTTATCAGGTAATATTACGCATTGAGAATGTAACTTACAAATTAAAATTTTCATCTGAGTTGTACAAGGTACGGACAATGTTTCTATGTTGAAGGTGTGTCTCATGTGACAAATCCTATGTCAATCTAGGATAAAGGACATCATGTTGGTAAAAGTTTAATGACATCACTATAGCATGTAGGATTTCATGTGTAAGTTTGAGGACATGATGCATGGGAAGTATCTATCTCTTCTTGTGTGGGATTACAAGGATGAAATCCTTGTTAGGGGTTTATAGTTGTAAGGCCCCTTACCTAACTTAATGCTAAATTGTGTGTACTTTGTATAATGAGATACATAAACTTTAATATAATCTTATGGATTGCTTTAATATCATGTGATAGGTCTTTGGTTTCAATTTGGTTCAATTTGATTGAGGTTTGAACCATGTTTGCCATATAAGTGTTTGTTTTGGACTAGTTTGTGATTTACCCATAAGTGAGGGTTAACTTGCAAAATGTCACATGTTGAGAATGTTTCTTATGATTTGGCACCATGAGAGAGAATATGGTTACATGGGGTGACTTTTTTTAATCATGTTTGGTGATGGAACACACCATAGTGTTCTAGGGTTACTAGGGTTTGCTACATGAAAGTGGTGACAAACTAAGGTTTGGGTGTTGCAACCACTACCCCACACTTGGGTGAGGGTAGACCACAACAGATGATCTGAGGTCATGTGGTTTTGACATAAACAACCTAGAGGCTGAAACACCTCTTGTTCTTTACTGTATTGACCATGCATGATGGATTAGGCTTTCGGGTCAAAATAAGATGTGCTTGAAGGTGTTGCGACCTAGATAATGGTAGCGACCATGGAGTCACTACACTTTCTGGATAAATATGAAACTTTCATATTTTTGCATCTGGAAGAGGATAAGACCATGGGGTTGAAGGACATGTGTCCTTGGGAGATCTAGAATGGTGAGACATCACCAACCACTTTCTCTCTCTCCCTTGGGGTATATATCCCTTTCTCTTCATATGTGAGAGACTTTTTGACTTCCTCTTTTTCCTCACTTGAACATGAACCAACCTTGGAGCTTTAGGAGAAAGAAGGAGAAGATCTTGAAGCTAGGGTGTCTGATCCATCTCACATGTGGTGGATTTGGTGCTAGTCATGTTCTTGGTGGTGGTTTCTTGGAGAATCTCTTCTCTTGGTAAGTGATTCAAACCCTAGATCTAGTTTCCCCTTTCTTCTTCATCTTATTATTCCTCCATCTCAACCATGAGGGTTGTGGATGGTCCATGGTGATACCTCTTGGGGATTTCTTCTTCTCTTGGGTCAAAAATCATGATGTAACCTAGGATTTTTTCATCTTCTACCATGGTTTGAAGTTAGGCTTTGGGTTTTCTTTTCCCTGGACTTTTCTTTATCAATGGTGTTCCTCTCGTTTTGAAGGAGATTCGGTGGTCAAAGGTTTGGATCTAGTTGGGGATTCCTTTTCTTCTTTGGAGCTTAAGATCAAGGAGGCTTGGATCATCAACTATAGGCGGGTTATATAATTCCTTCCTCCTTTATTATGTGCAATCTAAACCTGATTACATGTTGTTTGTATGTTCCTACTCCAGATCTTGAAAATCTATTATTTTAGTGAAGAAAGTGATGGTAGTTATGTTTGACCTATATTGTTCTCGAAGCTGATGTATATTTCTTGTAAAACCTAAAATCCTTGAACCCGATTTAGATATTTTAGAAGAAAAAGTAATGGTGTATTGTTCTTTGTTATTGAAACTATTTTTTTCTATTTATTATGTGTTCATTTAATATAAATGATGGTCATTATGATAGTTACATGTGTGAGAAACTTGATTTCCACACCTTTAAGAACGATCCTTAAGATTATCTTCGATGATCTTGTTCTAGGGTTTGAAGAACACCCTTGTGAAGGGTCTTTGTTCTTGGTTTAAATGTTTGGTCTTCCCTATATTCTACCCAAGTGTTACCACCTATTAGTAGTGGGCTAGATGTCATGTAGGTGGAAACATTGTGTATGCATGAGGTTGCAACATCTAGGATGGTATGTGGTGGTGACCACGCATGTTAAAGGGGTTGAAACACTTAGGGTTTTGAAGGTAGAAAATATATGAAGTGTTACGGATGATACCTTTGTATAAATAGGTCACAAAGTTGTGATAAGAGTGGTTAATCCATGTGAAGTGTTACACCCAATTTACCATGTGATTGAGGTTGAAACACTACTTATATTAGGGTTGAAACCATGAATGGTTAAGGTTGAACCACCTTGAAGTGTGGAGGTCCAAACACTTTGGTTGGAAGTCAAGACACTCATGTCTTATGAGGTTAATACACCTAGAATGGTTGAGGTCAACACATCATCATGATCTAGGGTTGAAACACCAAATGTTGCAGTCGTGACACATGGCGTGTGTCTAGGTCGATACACTTATGTATGTATATATGGTCAATACATAGTGTAATGATCTATATGAGATGATGTGACCTTGAATGGTTAATCACTAATCATAGTGCTTGACTCTAGAATTCTACAATAATGTGGGAGGTAATGGAATTAGGGTTTAGAGGGTGAATAGTGATATGAAAACCTAATTGATTACATATAAACTCTAACCCTAATCCAATTTTCAAATGATGTATGTGCTTACTTTACTTGGAGATTATTATTCTATAATAGAGTTTTCTCTCTCCTATGTATGATGTTGAATTAAGAGTTATACATTGCCCATATTTTAATAATGACTTAACCATTCCATTCCTACGTATCTAATATGTTTGTTCAAGATTGATTTCATACTTTAGGTACATGAAAAGGATCAAATTACACAAGCCCTAGCTTGTTCAAGTTCAAGTCAAATGCAATGCAAGTGTGCAATTCGGGAAATCACTACAAATGACCTTAGATGATTTTTGTAATCACTTGTAATGATGATATGACTTGTAACTAAGATGAGAAAAATATTAGGGACACTTAATACCAAGGGTTAATCACTCAAAAGTCAACTTAGAAAATTTGTCACAGGCTGTTCATCGGTCGAGTATGATGGATTTTCAAATAATGACCCATCGATCGAGTTGTACACTCACAGAACTCGACCGACTGAATCACTGAGCAAATCTAATTTTATCTCATCGGTTGAGTTTCCTAGAACAAACTTGACTGATAGTTTGAAAATTGGCTTTGTCTTTTAGTTGATGGGTCGAGTTACCTTTATTGAAACTCAACCAAATGCATTGTACAAAAACACAGATTAAGTGATTATAACCATTGGTGAGTTGTTTTGGGTGAGATCTGTTGCATTGAGGAAAATGGCTATATTTCGACCCTAAGTGATCCCAAACTCAAGGGAACACCCCCAGCTATAAATAGGACCCCTTGGAGTTCATTCCAAGTTTTCTCATTCATGTTATTCTAAGTCCTTGCCATAGTTGAGTGTGATGCAACTCCTTAAGACCCTTTCTCTCTCAAGTTTACACTTCATTTCGTGATTATGAGTGAGATAGGCCTGTTATAAGAGAGATACTCCCTTGTGCATGTAAAGCTCTCTTCTACTCCATCTTCCCTACCCCCTTTCCTCCATGAAGAAAAGGTGAAACAAGCTACTCTGAGTGAAGGTGGATCTGTTGCTGGTATTCTTCAAGTTTGAAGAAGAGGTGAAGAGCTTCTCAAGGAGAAGGAGAAGGCAAAGGCTAAAGATCCAAGAATAGTAGAAAAGTCCTTGACGGCAGAAGACTTGTGCTAGAGTGGGTAAGACCTTAAAGAAGGCTTAAGACTCTTGGCAAAGTGGGTAAGGCCTTGGTAAGGTGGAATACTCTTGGTTCTTAGATGGGTAAGTCCTTTGGTGGTTTTGTGTTGTAACTCTTATTGGTGATAATATACAGAAAAACACTTACAAAGTCCTAGAGGCTGACTCTCTAGGTAGTGGACTGACTCTCTCCTAGTTTGGAGAGTGGAGCCACTCTACATAACCTTGTCAAGTGCTTGCTATGAATTTCTCTCATCCTTGCTATGCTTGTTAGTTAGGACTTCAAATTGCAGGTAAGCTATTGGTTTTAATTTGATATAATTTGAAGGTCTATTCTATCTAGTGACAATTTTTGAAGCTCTATTCACCCCCCGTCTAGATCCCTAGATCCAACAAGTAGTATCAGAGCCAAGGATCTTCTCCAATTATCTCCCATGAGATGAGAAGACGGGCGACAACCTACTTAGTTCTCTTAACCTATAGGGAGGGTTCTCCATGCATCCTCCGGTCTTTGATGGCACCAACTTCCTCTATTGGAAGAGGTGTATGCAGTTCTAAATTCAAGGCATGAACTTTAACATGTGGAAGATGATGGTCACACCTTACAAGGAGCCAATCAGAGCTATTGCAACATGGAGTGAAGCTGCACTCAAAGAAGCCCAACTCAATGCCAAGGTCATAAGCATCCTCTATGCAACCCTTAACCCAACAGAGTTCAACCAGATCTCATCTTGGGACACCGCCTATGAGATTTGGGATAAATTGTGCATCACCTATGAAGGCACAAAGCAAGTCAAGGATGCCAAGATCTACATGTTGAACAGCCTTCTAGAGAACTTCAAGATGGACAAGAAAGAAGGGATTGAGAAGATGTACTCAAGACTCAATGTCATCATCAATGGGTTGGTTGCTTTGGGCAACACTTTGGATAGAGGTGTAATCAACCCCAAGATCTTTAGGACTCTACCAAAGAGATGGGAGTCAAAGGTCACCTCCATTGAATAAGTGAGGAGCCTTGGTGACATCCCAACCAAAGAGCTCATTGGCAACCTCCAAGCCCATGATCCAAGGCTTGACAAGCAAGAAGAAGAAGCCAAGCAAGAAGAGAAGGAAGCCAAGAAGATCAAGGATAGTTCTTTTAAAGCACAAGTGGAGGAAGTCATCCTTCAACAACAACTTTCTTGTCGAACTTCTCCTTCCTCCTCTAGTGAAGATGATGGCCCAAGTGAGCATGAAGCCAACTACATCAATGGAAAACACTTTAAGGGAAAGCAAGCCTCCTCCTCTTCTTCTCTAAGATGCTACAAGTGTGGGCAAAAGGGGCACTACAAGAGTGAATGTCCCAAGTCAAGAAAGTCACACCACAAGGGCATCTCAAAGAAGGAAGAGGAGTACAAGAAGGAGAGAAAGTACAAGAGGAAGGACAAGAAGGAGAAAAGATACAAGAATGCAGCTTGGGAAGCTTCATCTTCAAGCAGCTCAAGCTCTGAAGAAGATGGAGATTGCCACCTTGCACTCATGGCCTCTACTAGTGAAGAAATTGATGAGGAAAAAGGAATATGGATTGTTGATAGTGGTTGCACTAAGCATATGACTGGTGATATAAGCCATTTCAACAACTTCACCAAAAAGAAAGGAGGATCGATCACCTTTGGGGACAACAAGAAAGGTAAAGTCAAAGGTGAGGGTGATGTAGGTGAATCCTTGTATATCCAGAATGTTCTTTTTGTGGATGTCCTTCATCACAACTTAATAAGTGTTAGTCAACTATGTGACAATGGTTACCTTGTGCTATTTGCTTCCTTTGAATGCTTGATTCTAAATTCCCTCACCTACCAAGTTATATATAAGGGAACTAGAAGTGGTAATCTTTATGTTATTATTCTTTCCTCTATTAAGCCTTTTGTTGGTAGATGCCTAGTAGTCAACTTGAATGATATTTCTCTTTGGAACCATCGTCTTGGTCATGTAAATATGCATCAGTTGAAGAAGTTGAGCAAAAAGGACTTGGTCAAGGGACTTCCCAAATTGGATTTTGAAAAGGATGAGGAATTACAACCTTGTACCCAAGGAAAGAAAACCAAGTCCTCCTTTAAATCCAAAGGAGTCCTTAGTACCAAGAGAGCTCTTAAGCTTCTCCACATTGATCTATTTGGACCAATGAGAACTCAATCGCTTCGTGGTTCCAAGTATTGCCTTATTATTGTCGATGATTTCTCTAGATATACTTGGACCTTTTTTCTCATTTCTAAAAGTGATATGTTTGATGTTTTCTCGAGCTTTTGTAAATGAGTTGAGAATGAAGCTTCTTGCTGCATTGTTTCCATCCGTAGTAACCATGGGGGAGAATTTGAAAATGAGATTTTTGAACGCTTTTGTCAAGAATCTAGTTATGCACACAACTTCTCTTCACCTCGAATACCTCAACAAAAATGGTTGTAGAGAGGAAGAATAGGTCTTTACAGGATATGGCTAGGACCATGCTTCTAGAGTATGATACTCCAAAGAAGTTTTTGGCTGAAGCTGTTAGTACCTCATGTTTTATGCAAAATTGGGTTTTTACTCATCCTTCTTTGAAGAAAACCCCTTATGAGCTATGGCATGGTAGGAAGACTTCTATCGAGTATTTCCATGTTTTCAGATGTCCTTGTTTTTCTTTGAATACGAAAGATTCACTCGACAAGTTTGATATGAAGTCTTACAAGGCTTTCTTTCTTGGCTATAACACTACTAGCAAGGCTTATAGAGTTTTTAATGTTGATCTTGATAAAGTAGAAGAATCCATAAATGTAAAGTTTATTGAGACTAGCCCCTCTATTCCTAAAGGTATTGTTTTGAATGATGATGTTTCAAGTGAAGTAATTCCTATTCTAAAAGGTCTCAACATCACCCAAAAGGGAAAAGAGGTGGCCACTCAAGAAGAAGAGAAAGATGATGAGAAGAAGAATCCAACCCCCCAGTTTGCCAAGAATCACCCAAAGGAGCTGATTTTAGGTGATCCATTTGAAAGAGTGAAGACGCGGGCTGCATTCAACAAAGAACAAGCCAACATCGCCTTCATCTCACAATTCGAGCCTAAGAATGTCAAGGAAGCTCTTGGGGATGACAAGTGGATCCTAGCTATGCAAGAAGAGTTGGAGCAATTTGAAAAGAACAAAGTATGAACACTAGTGCCAAGACCATGTGATAGAAAGATCATTGTCACCAAATGGTTGTACCGCAACAAGCTTGATGAAAGAGGCAAAGTGGTAAGGAACAAAGCAATGTTAGTGGCTCAAGGCTATAATCAATAGGAAGGTATAGATTTTGATGAAACATATGCACATGTAGATAGACTTGTGTCCATTTGTATGTTGCTTGCCTTTACTTGTTATAAAAACTTTCTTCTGTATCAAATGGATGTTAAAAGTGCATTTTTGAATGGTACAATTGAGGAGGAACTGTATGTTGCACAACCTCTGGGCTTTGAACATTATAGTTTACCTAACCATGTTTATTTTTGCAAAAAGCTCTATATGGACTCAAACAACCACATAGGGCTTGGTATGAGAAGTTAAAGAACTTTTTTCTAGATCATGGGTATATCATGGGCAAAGTGGATTCTACCTTATTTCTAAAGCACACTTTTAACAATTTTCTTATTATACAAATATATGTTGATGATATCATTTTTGGTGGAACTAACCTTGATCTTTGCAAAGAATTTAGTGATCTTATGCAGAGTGAATTCGAGATGAGTATGATGGGTGAACTCATGTTCTTCCTCGGCTTTCAAATCAAGCAAACTAAAGATGTGAACTTCATCAACCAAGGCAAGTACACAAGTGAACTACTCAAATGCTTTGGGATGGATAACAACAAGCCGATGGACACACCCATGTCTAACACCACCAAACTTAACAAAGATGAAGAAGGTGAGAAGGTAGATGAGAAGCTGTATCGAGGTATGATTGGAAGTTTACTTTACTTAACTGCCTCTAGACCTGATATAATGTTTAGTGTTAGCTTGTGTGCTCACTTTCAATCAAATCCTAAGAAATCACATCCTATAGTTGTTAAGAGGATTTTAAGGTATTTAGCTAAAATCCAAAATTTTGGACTATAGTATCCCAAGTTAAGGGACTTTAATCTTATTGCTTATAGTGATGCGGATTATGCATGGTGCTTGATTGATAGAAAGTACACAACACTTGTTTCATTATAGGACCATGCTTGGTATCTTGGTTTTTCAAAAAATAGAGCACAATTGCATTATCAACCACCGAGGCTGAATAAATTGTAGTTGAGAGTTGTTGTGCCCAAGTTCTATGGATGAAGCAAATGCTCCAAGACTTTAACATTCATTTTGATGCTTCTCCTATCTATTGTGATAATACTATTACAATTAGCTTGTCATATAATCCTATATTTCATAGTAGAGATAAACATATAGAGGTTCATCATCATTTTCTCCGTGATCACATTGCCAAGAAGGATATCTATATCACACATGTGGACATGGAAAATCAGTTGGCGGACATTTTCACTAAACCTCTAGCTAGAGATCAATTTAACTTTATTAGATCAAAATTGCTTATAATTGATTTGAATGAATCTGATATGCCTCCTAGCTAGTTGTCATCTATCCTATATGTTTTACCTCTATTTTGACCATCTTTGCTTGCTAATATGCTCAAAATCCATTTTTCATGTTCATTTTTGCCTTGTTTTTCTCTTTTTTTGGGTATTTTTTGCAAACACATGTTTTACCACAAACTAGTACCCAATGATGAGTGTTATGTGCCTAAGTATGTTCAAAATACATAATAGACTTGAAAAATAAATTTAATTAGCAATCAAATGGCTAGAAACTAAGTTTCTTATGTTTAGGTCAGGTTGACCATCGGTTGAGTTGCCAACTCGACCGATCGGAGGCCGAGAGATTTTTAACAAAGCCTGTCGGTCGAGTTTTTGAGTTCACAGAACTCGACCGATGGTCGGGTTGGAGCTATCTTAAGTTGGGTTTGGCGGACTATTCTCCCTCTCAACTAGAGAAAAGTCGACCAATTCCACCTCCATATGTCTTAAGCTCTCTACCATTGCCCTTCCCTTCCTCAACCTAGACCTAACCTGACCTAGCTAGACCACCCTTGACCTTCCCCCTTGCTAACCTAGGTCTGTGGACATTTTTGGTGGTGAGTTTTTAGCTTTTTCTCTCTCCTTCCTCTCTTTTTCGTCTCTATGGCATCCAATAGGAGAAAGAGAGATGCCCCAGCTAATGCACCATCTTCTTCGTCCTCCTCCCACTTGATCCCTTTTGATGACACTCTTTTTGTCTCAAATGAGGCTATAAATAGGTATAAGGAGGTCCTTCCCCATAATCCTTTCCTTTTTCATGCCCTTTTTGAGCCTAGACCTAGAAGACAAGAGGTCATAGATCAAGCAGCATAGTTGCTTAACATTCACCATCTCTCATCCTTGGGTGTAGAATGTGTGTGCTACAACAATTCCATTACTAGCACGAAAGCAGTTCATGAATTATATGCTAACTTGCGTTGGAATTATGACACCCTTGTACCATCACCTGATACTCAAGTAGTCCTCATGTCCATGATATCCGAGAAGAAATTCCAAGTCTCGAAAGATACCATGAACATCTTCTTCTTAGGTACCGATGAGACTGACATCTGGTGTAAGGATTACCTTGAGTATTTTGACCTAGTTTATCCTGAGGCCTTCTACAAGAAATATGATCTTACTCTCCCTAATATTCATAGATTATTGAAGAAGCCTCAATTCCCTTATAAGAATAAGTGCACCCTTCCCTCTTCTGCCTTGGATCTCAAGAGACGCATCCTCACCCTAGTTGTTAACTACAATATCCACCCCAAGAAGAATCAAACGGAGATTTAGAAAACACTGCAGTGATCATATATTGTCTCTTAGAGAATGTCGTAGTCAAGTGGTCAAGATATATTCTCCATCATATGACCTACTTTGACTCAGGAAAGAACACCCATGGCACCCACCCTCCCTACCTAGCCCTAATTTGTGGTCTATTTCAGATTACCACTGGCAAATCTCTTTTCCATGACTTTCATTACAAACCTGCCCAAAATGGAGTTTGTATCGGTGAGACCACTCTTCAGAAGTCTATGCCTATCCTCTCCTCCACCACACCTGGTGCCTCCGCCTCTACCTCTACCTCTACTCAAGCACCTCCACCACCTCATCCTTCCCGACCTACTTGTGCCTCATTCCATGTGTCAAATGAAACCCATATGGGATACATGATGCATCAACAAGTATACAACCTTTAGGTTCAGGAGCACCTACATTAGGACCTATGTTCAATCATGTCCAACATGAACATGTCATGTGCACATCCCTACCCATCCTACCAACCTTACCCAAGAGGTGACTATGCATCCTTTGCATATAATTAGTTTTACCCAGTCCCTCCATTTGTACCTTCTGCTACTACACCCTCTACTATTCATGGATCTACCCCTGTTGTACTGCCTCTTCCTACTGGCCCCTTGACCACTCTACTTGCCAGCCTCAGTAATTCTACTCCTTCCTTCCCACAGGCCATTGAGCTCCATACTCTTGGTATGTCTTGGGATGAGAAGAATACTCGTTGGCCCGGTCGTGGTTTCGGTCCCTCTGTTGATGAAGAGATGTTGGACCACGCTGATGAGGAGGTTGATGATGCTGATGAGGTTGTTGGTGATGATGAGGATGATGGTGTTGCATCTGATGATGATGGTTCTGATGGTTTTGCTGGTGACTCTGGTAATGAAGGCGATGCTGATGCACCTTCAGACAGAGATGACGACTATAACATACTAAAATCTAGGGTCTTCCATGCAATTTACCTACTTTTGAACTTTTCTTTGCCTTCTAGTCCATTTGGACCTTTTTCATAAATTTCCCATCCTTTTGAATCATTTTTGGACTCTATATGCAATTTGAGCATTGATTATGGTGAAATTTCATTTTTACCCCCATTTATGATTATAAAGGGGGTATTTGCACAAATAACCCACTTAAGGTAATAATTGAGGACTAATAATGCAAAATGGAGTTTTATGAGAGATAATAAGTGGATAATGTTAATTTGGAGCTTTTATATCTTTTTGGATAGGATATGAGAGAAAATATGTAATAGAATTAATTATGAGTGTAATTAACCTAATTTCCTTCTCTCTCCTCAAAAATGATAATAATATATCAAAATAGAATATTATGGTGAGATTTTGTTCTTTAAATTAATTATGGATGGATATCTCGAATTTTACTCATATAATTCATTAAAAGAAGTCTTTTCATATAACTCATTCATTTTAATATATTAAAATACACCTTAATGAGAAATATATTAATTAAGGGCCAAATAATGGGTCAAACGAGAATCTAATTGCATAGCATGATTCTAGACATTAATTTGTGCACGTGGTTAAAGTTTGGTACCATTTGGACTTCATTTGACCTTTAAAATCAAATTTATGAGTTGGAGTAAAGTGTGACTAAAGTTCCTACTTGAATATCATGCATTTCATTTTGTAACGGTATGGTTTTGATTCATTTTTCCATCACGTGCTTTGAGCAACATTTGTGGACCATCGATCTGGGATCTGACGGAAGGTCCTTTGTCTTCTACCTCCGGCCGTCGGGCTGCTCCCGACCCCCGACCTGCCCCGGTCTCGTTCTCCCTCTATGCTTAACCATTTCACTCGATTCTTCCTCCACGTGATTCGTCTCTCCAAGACACATCCAACAAGGGGTTTCTCACCTTCTCCCATTCACAGTGCATGAAACGCCCAACTAGGGGCACTTCCTCCTCTCAACCGAGGATTTACTGTAAAGGTTGGGGACCTCCCCACACCTATTTAAGGGCGTCTAAAGCTTCCTCAGGCCCCAAACCTTACTCCTCTCCCTCCATTTCTGCCTAACCTCGTCTGAGTCACCCTGACCTACTCCACCCACTTCCCCGGAGACCTCGTCATGCTGCTCGCTGCCTTGACCATTCTTGGTCCAATTGAAGTGGCTTTAAGCATCTTCGGCTGCCCCTATCCATCTCCCCACTCTCCATTTGCCTTATGGTCGTCCCAATCAGTGTATCCTATAGCCACCGTAATTCCTTCGTCGGCGCCCTGCGTTTCTCCACTCCAGTGTTCCTCTGTTGCCGCCAACACTTGCTTTTGGCTCGCACCGCTTCCGCGAGGGTGCTGACGGCCCCAGTTGATAGTCTCCAATTCGTCTTCTTGGATTTTGCCCTTCTTAGCGACCTCCCCTGCTCCGGTCAGGTTCTGACGACCTAGGCCATGGCTGGCCTTGTTCTGGGGATCGTTGAGTCCACGGGAAGCTAAGGAACTCATCCCTGATGCTATCTTGCATCCCCACACCCAGAACAACAAGATGCATCGTGAAGCTGAACCTCCAGTAGCCTGCCATTGCCATGGCTCGAAGCTACAATCCAGGTGCTGGTAAGACTACTTTGCCCCCACGACTTTAATTAATCAATCAATTTCACATGGGCCTTTCAGTAATTTCAGTTCCTCTTTACTCCTCACCAGCGAAGAATTGATAGTTTCAAATGACTCTTCTACCCTCGCTGTTTTGATTAATTTAATTTGACGAGTAAGGGCATTTTAGTAATTTCCCCTTCTCACTCGCATTTGACCTAGGTTTGCGAAAATGGACCCGCCGACACGGCCAATTGTGATTGATCCGCGTCAGCATGGGCCCAACCTCAGTGGCCCATTCCCATTCGCCCATTTATTTTTCTTATGTGGCATTTTTCATGCATTTTCATTGGTCTGATTTAAATAATTCATAGTAAATCAACCATTGGTCAGAAAAATGCGAATAAATAGTCGTTGGAAAGGATTTTTTGAGTAGAATCCGAATTTCTAGTTTTTGAGTCCTATTTATAAATTATTTCTCTAAGTTTATCTCAAATATCATTTTAATCACATGAAATGATCTAAAATGTGTATTTGATTCATTCTAACTCCAAATTGGGAAATAAAAGATGTTTTATTAATCAGGAGAATATGATTAATCGATTGGACTAGGTTTTGAGTCTTAAATCGTGGTTTTGAAAATAAGTTCCAAAATTAAGGTTTTCCTATGCTTTATGCCTTAATATATATTAATTCATGCGAAATATTTATACCTAGGAAAATGGAATTGGATAACAAGCTTTTGGTGAGAAATGATGATTAAGAATCTACAATAAGGTATGTGAATCCTATTTATGTATGTGAGTCCTATTTCAGTATGTGACTCCTATTTAAGTGTGTTGGCCATATTCATGAATGTGATCCCTATTATAATTGTGAAGAATGAATGTGGAATGATTAATGTGTAAATACAACTATTCCTCAGTTGGGACTTTATCCAACTCCACATTACTAAATTTTTAGACTTGTAATCCCTATAATGTCATTTCTTGGTTCTTTTCATTATTTGATTCTTATAATGCCTAAGTTGGCTCCTTTATTGATGTACTTGATCATTACTTGAAATGCTAATGTTGGCTTACTTAATTGGAATGTTTGTTGGAAATTATTCCCATTTACTATGATGCAATTTTATTTATATCTCTCAATGCTGGCAAGTGACTTATTTATGCATGATGTATTTATTGGCCAAATGACAATATAGTGTACATGAGTACAAACCACCCATAGGGCAATGGGGTTTTAGTCCCCCTACCGTAGGCACTGGGGTTTTAGTCCCCCTGCCACTTTATACAGGGCACTGAGGTTTTAGTCCTCCTGCCAGGCACTGGGGTTTTAGTCCTCCCTGCCATTTTATATATGGTGACGTCAGGTAGGTGCCTCACCCTACATTGAGATGAGTTTATGTCATAATATATTCATTCAATGTGATTATTGTTGATGTTGTACTATGGCAGATTTCCAATTCTTATTTGACCACTTGCCTCATACTCTTGAAATCCCTTAGTATAGCGGATTCTTTTTAATATGCAATGCTTTAGCTTTATAATTGTCCTTATCCTTTATTGACACATACAATTTTATCTTTCTCTTGCTGGGTGATCCCAACCACCCAGATTAGGATCAAAGTGTGCATGGGAAGCTTGGTGAACCTGCCTAAGGCTAAGGAGATCATACACATTTAGTTAGCTTGGACTAGTTGCATATACTTTTGTTATGTTGTTTGTGGAGACAAGTTGTATTATTTTGAGTCTTCCTCTACCTAGATCCTTGTTCTTGTATAAATATGTACCCCATTTGGGAAAATTTTGTATAGTACTCTTTATACATTTTGAATAAAGTCAAGTTTTAATCTTCCACTGCTACACAATTGGTGTTTTTATTTGCCATGGTTTTTAGTAGAGACTTGGTCTTTACAATGACTACCAACATGATGTTGATGATGATGTGGATGATGTAGATATAGATAACCCAAATATGTAGTTGCACTTAGTTTTTAGTCTAGTTGTTGATCATATATATCTTTCTCGACTATTTTATATTAAAAACATATGGGCAGATGTTCTGAGTTGTACTATTTTATCATCTTAGCTTTCATCATTTTTTCTTGTATATATTTTATGAGAACTTTCTTTCTGGGTTGTAATCTTATTTCTATGCACACTTACTCTTTGATTTCCTATATCTTATGAGTTAGTGTAAGGCCCCTAAACTTGCTTAATGAGTTAAATAAGATTCATTATCATAATTGAATTCTTATAAACCTAATATAACATTGTGATATGCTTTGAAATCATAAGACAAGCTTAAGTTTCAAATTTGGTCCAATTTGGACACTGTTTCAGCAAGTTATGCAATTTTATGCACATTTTGGACTTTTCTGCAATTTACCCAATTGAGAGGTATTCTTTGCAATTTATCCCTTGATTTATGTTCCTTGGATATTATCTCATCATTCTTGAGCTTTTTGAGCCATGGGGTGCCTATTTAAACCTTGGTTTGAAGGTGTTTTCTCCAAGGGTATTTTAGGATTTACCCCTTCACGGATGAGCTACCTTTAGTAGCTATCAACTAATGAATTATGTGATTGGCTGGGAAATTCAAAAAAGGAAAGATAATAAGGTCTATAAGGATGGTGGGGGATCTTCTTGTGTGTGTGCTTGTATATTCTTAATAGTTTAAGGCCATAGAAACATGGGGAAGCTACTTTTACACCTCATGCTTGCTTCCATCCTTATACATGGGCTATATTTACATCTTCCTTGCCCAAGTACGAAAATATGCTTGCTTTCTCTTTCCTTTAATCTGGAGCAACGACTCCCCTCTATTTTTCTGTGTAACCAAGTTCTCTAAGGTAGAAGACAACCTCTTTTTGGAGAAGAAGGTCTCCTATAGCTCCATTTATTCCTACCTAGGGTTTCCAAGGTCATCTTCTAGGGATTCCGACCAAGGCAAGTTAATTTTTTCTTTCCTTCTCCATTTATCTTTCTCTTCTCCTTCCTTAGACCTTCCTCCAGGTCGGAACCTTTATGTTCCATGGTAGAATTTGCTCTAAAGCTCTAAAACTCTACCTTTCTTGCTCCTTATGCTTAGGGTTTGCTCATTTGATGAAGAAAGGTGCTAGATGGACGAATTCATAGCTTATGCTTGGATTTTCTACCCTACATGCTCGAGTTTTCTTCTGTGTGGGGTTTCATATTCTCATTAGAGACAAGTTTTATAACTTTCTCCACGTTTATTGCTTACCATAAGCTTGCTAGCTCATGTTCTTGCTTGAAAATGATGATTCATGCACTAAAAAGTTATGATTGACTTGGATTTCGATTTTTATAATGTTACCTGTTCTGATTTCAGTTCTATATGAACTTGTGATAATTTTTACGTTATTCCTAAGGTATAATATGACTTGTATCAGGTTGGTTTGAGAACCTATGGTGCTAAGCACCTATCAACCAATGGTCAATTTTAGAGTTTAAAGCTAATTTCTTATATAAAACCATGACCCGATGATGTTACCATTGCAACAACCCTATGGTGTTGTCTTCATGAAAATTTATGGTCGGGATCAAAGGTGTCAAATTATGGTGACATCCTATGGCCACCCCCTTAGGTCAGGTTTTGGGTCAATTAGAAGTTTAATGATCAATCATTAAGTACCGTATTGATGTTATCAATCAATGATGACATTAGCTTAATATTTGATGTTGAATAATGAATATAGTGTTGATCTAACAACCTATGGTGATTTAATGGTCATTAATGATGGTGGATCAGGTCTCTACAACCTATGATAAGTTAAGAATTGTAGTTTTAGCATCAATTAATCCTTAGACCAATGGTTTCTTGGGTCACTTGATGCAATGGTCGGACCTATACTGTAATTAATGGTTTTAACATATGAACTTGACCCAATGGTCAAGATCTACTATTTATTCCTCCAATGAAGTTGAATGATGGATAATGTAATATGTTGGTCCTAAGAATGTGATTTAGATGGTTTCCTTTATATGATCAACTTAAGGAGCTTATTTGTTGATAATGGATGGCTTGTTTTAAATGAACAGTCGATTGTGGGTTTTACCCTACTCTCAATGGAACTTTTTGTGTTGTTAATCAAGGGATGTCTAGGGTTAAATGGTGACTCTTTCTAGATAACAAATCAAGGACTTCATAGTGTTTTATCCAAGGTGTTTATTTATGTAAACAACCAATGGTCTTACCTTTTAAACATCTAATGGTTCTGGGTGACATTCTGGTAAGGTGATATGGGTTGAATGATGATGGAACAAATGGAGGGTTACCCTTAATAAGCTATTATTACCTATTCACTCATATGAATAGAAGGGATGATAACAATATTGTGTTTATATGTAACCCTAATGAGGTATAGCTTGTTATACCTAGCTTTAATATAACTAAATGATAGTAATTAGGTATGAATAGTCCTTGAATGACTAATTCAATCATGGGATAATCTCTTATTATTGTTGAAACCCTAGTATGCTATAACCCAATTATTACACCTTGATTTATGTGTTGGTTCATACTTGAGAATAGTATGGAATGTTATGATGATGCTTCAACTTATGCATCCATGATCCAATGGGGATGTCGTGAGTTAGGGTTTGGGTATAAGTGTTGATTAGTAACATTGATATAATTTGTCATGTTGAAGCTAACTCTAATGCAAATAGATAAAAATGAGTATTAATGTTTAACATTCTTATATGATGGAATGATGGTGGAATAACCTCGTTAATATGATCATAACCCTAATGTGTTAATTGGTGGTTATCATAGCCACATGGTTGATACTTTCTTGTGCTAAAGATGTGCATTATGAATATGAAGAGGGTTAGTCATATCTAGATTCCTTGCATGTTGATGTAATAAAGCAATGTTCTTAATGTTAATATATCCCTACTATGATTGTTTATGAATATCTCCTAGTTCATTAATGCAATATTGTGTTGATCTGGTGCATTATATGTAAGTTATGTTGTTGAGCCTTGTTATAAGGCATGCACAGATAATGATGATCTTGCAGGGAATAGTATGATGGTATTAATGACCTTTGGGCATGGTTGAGCCCTAAATGAGGTGTAATCCTCTTGTGTTGATAAGGGTTGATACCCTGTGATATTGTGTAAATGATTTTATATCCTGTGATAGTATGATGGTCTTAATGACCTTTGGGCATGGTTGAGCCCTGAATGAGGTGTAATCCTCTTGTGTTGATAAGGGTTGATACCATGTGATATTTTGAAAAGGATTTATATCTTGTGATAGTATGACGACTAGTGTGGTCTCATGAATGGCAAGTGAATAGTACCATGTGATGATGAGATGAGAAACTATGTTTCACACATTTTATATCTTTTTAAGTTGTGATACTTATGTGCTTGTTAGAAATGAATTAGGGTTTGTATGTCCACTTATTTGATGCAGCCTTAATTCACCCAATTGGCATAACTAATCAAGTGAAACTCTAATCATGTAGTGCCCTATGCCATAGATCCATCTGAGTGTCAGAATTTGCCAAATGGTGAAACGAGTATTCCTAAGGGAAACTCAGAGCGCATACTATTGAGTATGTGGGGGTGGCAAGTTGAGGATATATCCTTGTCATCCACAATACAGATTGTGGAGGTTGACTATGGTCATGCCTCATACATCTGATGTGATTGAGAATGGCTATGATCGTGTCTCGATGATTATATATGTGACAAGATTGGAGGACAACTGCGGTTGTACCTCAGATGGTAGGTTATTACCCACCTCCCTTCATTAGTGCCATGACCTGTACCAAGGATGGACTAGGCTGTTAGAAGCTTGACCTTATGTGTCACTGTGGCGGACCCGTACTGACTGGGGGCAGAGAAGATCTTAGGAGTATGTCTCGTTCTAGATCTTGTATGGCATTGATTTTGACTTATCGGTGGTCAGTTGGATTTTGAGTGGTATCCTCAATTTCCTCAGGGCGTAATAAAAGATGTAATACAGCCGTGTAGCCTATTTGTTTAGGGTTATACACAACACTTCACATTGGATGATAACCCTTGTTTGTTCTCTTTACATAAAGATGATGCTTAGTGCAATTAAGAGATAGTAATTATACTTATGTTGTGGATATGCTTAAGATTGTAAATGTGTACATATAGTACTCATGCTTATGTTTATAACTATACTGCTACTACTGATTATAATCATGATGCTAGCTATCTCATGTTGTTACTTATGTTTAGCATGCTAGCCATGCCTTTATAACTAGAGATGCATATACTACTAATCATGCTTATCCAGATCGTTGTGCTTATGTTGTTATCTCTTCTTATGATGTTGATATGTTCAACCAATTAGACATGCTCATGTTGTTAGCTATGCTATATTACTAGACTTGCTCATGATGCTAGAACTGCATATGCTACTGAATTGCTTATATTGTCAACAAGAAAAAGGATGATAGTATGGCTAATGATGATAGTTATTATCTACTCCTTTATGTATTTTGTTAATCATCAATATTTTTGATCTTATTTGTTATCTCTGGTTTAACTGCTTAACTGTTTAATTGCTTAAAATGTTGTAATCAATAAACATTGTTGGAGGTTATATCTCTTGCTGGGACATGGGTCTCACCCTTGTGGTTCGCCACATTTTTTTAGGTAATCGGAAGTGAAAAAAACAAACGTGTGGAAGCAAAGAGGAGCTATAGTAATTAATCTTTAAGAAAGTTGATTATATGTCTAGTCTTTCCTAGAGTCATCCTTGTACTCTCAGGTCCGGGCAGGAAAAGTTTATATATGGTGTTTCAAATAAATCATACTTTTGTTAGCATATTAATGCTTGTTTGTGTGGCATATACGACATTGTTCTCCTGTGTATATATGTTGTGGCTAAGACTATAGAACAATTTGTATCAAATTATCAGCATAGGATGGATACAAGAAAGATGTTGGGCTCTTATGCAAATGTTTCTGAGCATGTGCTGACATTGAAATCGGTTTTAATTTACCCATATTTTTGGGTATGTGATTAATTGGTGATTGATTATGTTTTATGTTTTGAGTAATCTCATTTAGTGTAACGAGTTCTCACAAGTTGGTATCAGAGTTTTAGGTTGAATGAGTCTATAGGGACACTAGGACTTAGGACTAGGATGATGTCTAAATTAGGAATATGACATAAAAATATGGTGCATACTACCTAATCTCAGTGTTTGGGTGCCCTGGCTAGGTATTTAATTATTGAAGAAAAGGTAAGTATGTAACTCTTAGATTGTTATCTTTCTGATTACTCTGATCAAGTAGTCATTTTGAGACAATCTAAAGAGCATAACAAATAAGAAATCATGGTGTGAATATCTCAATCCTACCTTAAGGAAGATGAGAATTGCATCATTATCAATAAAAACTTTTTTAGGGTTATCAATCAAAACTTGAATGTTTGGTAACTATAAGAGAAATATACAACACCATGAAATATAAATCTGAATACAAATAAGGAAAAGAGGAGTTCTTGAAGATGTGATTCAAGAATATAATAAAGGAAAAGATAGATAAGTCTATGATTATAATGTGATTCAAGGTAAGAAATCCATATAAGATGGAGAGAACTCCAATGATATGTATATAATGAGAAGATAAATGAGAACAATGACAAAGGAATAAGGTGGAACCTAAGTTAATCTCAGACCAACCTATGTGTGCAAGAAAGTGTTAATGTAAAATAAGCATGGCATTTGAAAGAAATTAAGACAGACGATCCATGTTCAATGAAGAAAATGTGGAATATGATGATTTACCTATTGATAAGTGGTTGAAAAACATAATAAAATAAGAGAACATACCCAAGTGGGATAAATAATCATAAAGGAAGGAGTAATGAGATATGTTAATCATGATGATTCCTGTGTTAGTGGCAAGGAACCTGAAATGAAAAAGGTAAAATGATACATAAGAAGTTGTAACCTACATAATGAAAATAGAATTGGGTACCTTTTTACTAGTGACCGTTGAACAATGTTGCTATGATGTGGAAAGTGTGTTTCCCTTTGTGTCTTTCCTTTCTAGGGCAAAACTTTCAAGTGGATCGTTGCCACTTGGTATGTGTGGATTCATTGTAAACATGAGGGTGGATAGCTTATTATAGCATAAGGTTGTTTGGACTATGGTTCCAAGATCATAAAGTTTGTGATGACTTTTCTTTTGATCCTTCCAATAATTAGGAAGACTCCTCTTATATGTCTTGATATTTGTTATGTTGGTAAAAGTACATGATATAAGGATGTGAGTTTCTTATAACACATGAGGTGGATACCAAGTTAATGAATCCTAGTATCCAAGATGTATCAATAATATGAGAAATATGTGAAGGTTGGAGATGCTTATTAAATGAACATTCCAAGTATTCCTCTTCCGTAGAGAGAGAGGGAGAGAGAGTTAATGATGACCCTCTAAATGTTGTTTGGAAGGAAAAATAAAAGTGATTCTATAATGTTGTGTATGGTTCAGTGATAGTTGGGCAAGACCACTATCAAGGATAAATGGTTTTTTGGTTAATAGATATGTGATACCGTGTTCCTTTAAGATAAACCTAGGATCAAATATCAATGCATAAGAGTTAGAGTGGATGACATAAGTTAGATATGATAAGAGATACATAATGTTCTATGTTTGATAAGAGCCAGCAAGTATGACTTTTAAGTAATGTGTTGATACAATAGATATAATTTCCTGATGATATCTATAATTTAAAGTTGAAAGTTACTATTAGAGTTGTATAGATGACACAACAAGCTTCTACATTCCATATTGAGAATGTATTCTTAGGTCGGGATTTTTGTGCTAACCCAAGAGGATATATGTATGAATGATGTGACATCACCATGATATGCAAGTAACTATTTGAAGGTAATAGGATGAGGTTCAAAGGATGTACCCATCTATGTTTACCTTGGATTTCAGGGGCAAAATCCCTGTTAGGGGTTTATAGTTGTAAGGCCCCTAAACTTGCTTAATGAGTTGAATAGGATTAATTATAATAATTGAATTATTATAACCCTAATATAAAATTGTTATATGATTTGAAATCATAATTCATAAGAAAAGTTTAAGTTTCAAATTTGGTCCAATTTGGACACTGTTTGAGCAAGTTATGCAATTTTATGCACATTTTGGACTTTTCTGCAATTTACCCAATTGAGAGGTTTTCTTTGCAAGTTATCACTTGATTTATGTTCCTTGGATATTATCTCATCATTATTGAGATTTTTGAGCCATGGGGCGCCTATTTAAACCTTGGTTTGAAGGTGTTTTCTCCAAGGGTATTTTAGGATTTACCCCTTCACGGATGAGCTACCTTTAGTAACTATCAACTAATGAATTATGTGATTGGTTGGGAAATTTGACAAAGGAAATCTAAGAAGGTCTATAAGGATGGTGGGGGAGCTTATTGTGTGTGTTCTTGTATATTCTTAATTGTTTAAGGCCATAGAAACATGGGGAAGCTACTTTTACACCTCATGCTTGCTTCCATCCTTATCCATGGGCTATATTTACCTCTTCCTTGACCAAGTACGAAACTATGCTTGCTTTCTCTTTCCTTTAACCTAGAGAAACTACTCCCCTCTGTTTTTCTGTGGAACCAAGTGCTCTAAGGTACAAGACAACCTCTTTTTGGAGAAGAAGGTCTCCTAGAGCCCCATTTAGCCCTACCTAGGGTTTCCAAGGTCATCTTCTAGGGATTCTAACCAGGGCAAGTTATTTTCTTCTTTACTTCTCCATTTCTCTTGCTCTTCGCCTTCCTTATACCTTCCTCCAGGTCAGAACCTGGTTGTT
The DNA here is from genome assembly GCA_963693085.1 of Alisma plantago-aquatica. Taxonomy (NCBI): domain Eukaryota; kingdom Viridiplantae; phylum Streptophyta; class Magnoliopsida; order Alismatales; family Alismataceae; genus Alisma; species Alisma plantago-aquatica. The sequence continues at coordinate 434,977,577 of OY856412.1, read as the reverse complement.
ACATGGTAGAATTTGCTCTAAAGATCCAAAACCCTACCTTTCTTGCTCCTTATGCTTAGGGTTTGATCATTTGATGAAGAAAGGTGCTAGATGGACAAATTCATAGCTTATGCTTGGATTTTATACCCTACATGCTCGAGTTTTCTTCTGTTTGGGGTTTCATATTCTCATTATAGGCAATTTTTATAACTTGCTCCACATTTATTTCTTACCATAAGCTTGCTAGCTCATGTTCTTGCTTGAAAATGATGATTCATGCACTAAAAAGCTATGCTTGACTTGGATTTCGATTTTTATAATGTTCCTTGTTCTGATTTCAGTTCTATATGAACAAATGATCATTTTTACGTTATTCCTAAGGTATAATATGACTTGTATCAGATTGGTTTGAGAACCTATGGTGCTAAGCACCTATCAACCAATGGTCAATTTTAGGGTTTAAAGCTGATTTCTTATATAAATCCATGACCCGATGATGTTACCATTGCAACAACCCTATGGTGTTGTCTTCATTAAAACTGATGGTCATGATCAAATGTGTAAAATGATGGTGACAACCTATGGTCAACCCCTTTGGTCAGATTTTGGGTCAATTAGAAGTTTAATGATCAATCATTAAATACCCTACTGATGTTATCAATCAATGATGACATTAGCCTAATATTTGATGTTGACTAATGAATATAGTGTTGATCTAACAACCTATGGTGATTTAATGGTCACTAATGATGGTGGATCAGGTCTCTACAACCTATGATAAGTTAAGAATTGTAGTTGTAGCATCAATTAAGCCTTAGACCAATGGTTTCTTGGGTCACTTGATGCAATGGTCGGACCTATACTGTAATTGATAGTTTTAACATATGAACTTGACCCAATGATCAAGATCTACCGTTTATTCCTCCAATAAAGTTGAATGATGGCTAATGTAATATGTTGGTCCTAATAATGTGATTTATATGGTTTCCTTTATATGATCAACTTAAGGAGCTTACTTGTTGACAATGGATGGCTTGTTTTAAATGAGCAGTCGATTGTGGGTTTTACCCTACTCTCAATGGAACTTTTTGCGTTGTTAATCAAGGGATGTCTAGGGTTAAATGGTGACTCTTTTTATATCACAAATCAAGGACTTCATAGGTGGTTTATTCAAGGTGTTTACTTATGAAAAAAACCAATGGTCTTACCTATTAAACATCCAATGGTTCTGGGTGACATTGTGGTATGGTGATATGGGTTGAAGGATGATGGAAGAAATAGAGGGTTACCATTAATAAGGTAGTATTACCTATTCATTCATATGAATAGAAGGGTTGATAACCATATTGTGTTGATATGTAACCCTAATGAGGTATAGTTTGTTATACCAAGCTTTAATATAACTAAATGATGGTAATTGGGTATGAATAGTCCTTGAATGACTAATTCAATCATGGGGTACTCTCTTATTGTTTTTGAAACCCTTGTATGCTATAACCTGATGGTTACACCTTGATTTATGTGTGGGTTCATACTTGAGAATAGTATGGAATGTTATGATGATGCTTCACCTTATGCATCCATGATCCAATGGGGATGCCGTGAGTTAGGGTTTGGGTATAAGTGTTGATTAGTAACATTGATATAATTTGTCATGTTAAACCTAACTCTAATGCAAATAGATAAAGATGAGTATTCATGTTTAACATTCTTATATGATGCAATAATGATGGAATAACCTCGTTAATATGATCATAACCCTAATGTGTTAATTGGTGGATATCATAGCCACATGGTTGATACTTTCTTATGCTAAACATGTGCATTATGAATATGATGAGGGTTATTTATATCTAGATTCCTTGCATGTTGATGTAATAAAGGAATGTTCTTAATGTTAATATAACCCTGCTATGATTTTTTATGAATATCTCCTAGCTCATTATTGCAATATTTTGTTGATCTGGTGTATTATATGTAAGTGATGTTGTTGAGCCTTGTTATAAGGCATGAAAAGATAATGATGATCTTGCAGGGAATAGTATGATGGTCTTAATGACCTTTGGGCATGGTTGAGCCCTAAATGAGGTGTAATCATGTTGTGTTGATAAGGGTTGATACCCAGTGATATTTTGAAAAGGATTTTATATCATGTGATAGTATGGTGGTCTTAATGACCTTTGGGCATGGTTGAGCCATGAATGAGGTGTAATCCTCTTGTGTTGATAAGGGTTGATACCATGTGATATTGTGAAAAGGATTTATATCTTGTGATAGTATGATGAATAGTGTGGTCTCATGAATGGAAAGTGAATAGTACCATGTGATGATGAGATGAGAAATTATGTTTCACACATTTTATATCTTTTGAAGTTGTGATACTTATGTGCTTGTTAGAAGTGAATTAGGGTTTGTATGTCCACTTGTTTGATGTTGCCTTGATTCACCCAAATGGCATAACTAATCAAGTGAAACTCTAATCATGTAGTGCCTTGTGCCATAGATCCATATGAGTGTCATAATTTGCCAGATGGTGAAACGAGTATTCCTAAGGGAAACTCAGAGCGCATACTATTGAGTATGTGGGGGTGGCAAGTTGAGGATATATCCTTATCATCCACAATGTAGATTGTGGAGGTTGTCTATGGTCATGCCTCATACATCTGATGTGATTGTGAACGACTGTGGTAGTGTCTTGGTGATTATATATGTGACAAGATTGGAGGACAACTACGGTTGTACCTCGGATGGTCGGGTATGCATACCCACCTTGTTTCACTAGTGTCGTGACCTATACTAAGGACGGACTAGGCTGTTAGTAGCTTGACCTTATGTGTCATTGTGGAGGACCTGCATTGACTAGGGGCGGAGAAGATCTTAGGAATCCGGCTCTTCCTAGATCTTGTATGGCACTGATTTTGACTTAGCAGTGGTCACTTGGATTTTGAGTGGTATCCTCAATTTCCTCAGGGCGTAATAAAAGATTTAATACAATCATGTAGCGTATTTATTTTGGGTTATACACGACGCTTCACATTGGATGATAACCCTTATTTGTTCTCTTTACATAAAGATGATGCTTAGTGCAATTAAGAGATAGTAATTATACTTATGTTGTGGATATGCTTAAGATTGTAAATGTGTACATACATTAGTCATGCTTATGTTGATAACTATACTGCTACTGCTGATTATAATCATGATGCTAGCTATCTTATGTTGTTAGTTATGTTTAGCACGCTAGCCATGCCTTTGTAACTAGAGATGCATATACTGCTAATCATGCTTATCCAGATAGTTGTGCTTATGTTGTTAGCTCTTCTTATGATGTTGATATGTTCAACCAATTAGACATGCACATGTTGTCAGCTATGCTATGTTACTAGACTTGCTCATGATGCTAGAACTGCATATGCTAATGAATTGCTTATATTGTCAACAAGATAAAGGATGATAGTTTGGCTAATGATGATAGTTATTATCTACTCCTTTATGTATTTTGTTAATCATCGGTATTGCTGGTCTTATTTGTTATCTCTGGTTAAACTTTTTAACTGTTTAATTGCTTAAAAAATGTTGTAATCAATAAACGTTGTTGGAGGTTATGTCTCTTGCTGGGACATGGGTCTCACCCTTGTGGTTCGCCACATTTTTTTTAGGTAATTGGAAGTGACAAAAACAAACGTGTGGAAGAAAAGAGGAGCTATAGTAATGAATTTTTGAGAAAGTTGATTAGATGTTTAGTCTGTCCTAGAGTCATCTTTGTACTCTCAGGTTCGGGCAGGAAAAGTTTGTATATGGTGTTTCAAATAAATTAGACTTTTGTTAGCATATTAATGCTTGTTTGTGTGGCATATACGACATTGTTCTCTTGTGTATATATGTTGTGGCTAAGACTATAGAACAATTTGTATCAAATTATCGGCATAGTATGGATACAAGAAAGATGTTGGGCTCTTATGCAAATTTTTCTAAGTAGGTGCTGACGTTGAAATCGGTTTTAATTTACCCATATTTTTGGGTATGTGATTAATTGGTGATTGATTGTGTTTTATGTTTTGAGTAATCTCGTTTAGTGTAACGGGTTGTCACAGTTGGTGCCATGTTTTACCATATTTTGATTATGACTTTGTTTGGTTGTTTCTCTCATCTCTGTTTGATGTATGTTTTTGAGATTGCATGTTATGGATATATGCTTGGTTGTGTCTTGGAGAAGACTGTTTCATTTTTATGATTTTCTACCCCCTTCCTTTTTGATAATGTCAAAATAGGGGGGGGGATATTTCAATATCTTGAAGCTCAACCATATTGCTTTTATTGCCTAAGTGTTCCTTTTCTTGTTCATTATATGCTTTATCATGTGACTTGCTAAAGGACCATATAGTTTATATATCAGGTTACTTTGTGTAGATAAACTAACTATGTAGGTTAGAGTAAGCATAGAGTGAGGGGGAGCAAATTCACATTGTTCAAAACTTGAATCCCCTTATAATTCATAAGGCAAAGGTATAACTGCAATATCCTTTTCAATATGATTGAGGAATAGTTTGTCATTGTCAAAAAGGGAGAGAATGTTGACTTAAGAGTTATACATTGCCCATATTTTGATATTGACTTAACCATTCCATTCCTATGTATCTAATATGTTTGTTCAAGATTGATTTCAGGCTTTAGGTACATGAAAAGGATCAAATTACACAAGCCCTAGCTTGTTCAAGTTCAAGTCAAATGCAATGCAAGTATGCAATTTGGGAAATCAATACTAATGACCTTATATGATTTTTGTAATCACTTGTATTGATGATATGTCTTGTAACTAAGATGAGAAAAATATTAGGGACACTTAATACCAAGGTTTAATCACTCAAAAGTCAACTTAGAAAATTTGTCACAGGTGTTCATCGGTCGAGTTGGAAACTCGACCGATCCTATGATGGATTTTCTAAAGATGACCCATCGGTCGAGTTGTAAAATCATAGAACTCGACCGACTGGCTCACTGAGAAAATCTAATTTTATCTCATCGGTCGAGTTCCCAAAACAAACTCGACCGATAGTTTGAAAATTGGCTTTGTCTTTTAGTTGATCGGTCGAGTTACCTTTATTGAAAATCGATTGAATGTACTATACAGAAAATGCAGAAAAAGTGATTATAACCATTGGTGAGTTGTTTTGGGTGAAAATATATTTGTTGCATTGAGGAAAATGACTATATTTCAACCCTAAGTGATCCCAAACTCAAAGGAACACCCCCAGATATAAATAGGACCCCTTGGAGTTCATTCTACGTTTGCTCATTTATGCTATTCTAAGTCCTTGCCATAGTTGAGTGTGTTGCAACTCCTTGAGCCCCTTTCTCTCTCTAGTTTACACTTCATTTCATGATTATGAGTGAGATAAGCCTGTTGTAAGAGAGCTACTCCCTTGTGCATGTAAAGCTCTCATCTTCTCCATCTTCCCTACCCCCTTTCCTCCATGAAGAAAAGGTGAAGCAAGCTACTCCGAGTGAAGGTGGAGCTATTGTTGGTATTATTCAAGTTTGAAGAAGAGGTGAAGAGATTCTCCACGAGAAGGAGAAGGTAAAGGATAAAGATCCAAGAAGAGTAGAAATGTCCTTGAAGGCGGAAGACTTGTGATAGAGTGGGTAAGACCTTGGAGAAGGCTGAAGACTCTTGGAAAAGTGGGTAAGTCCTTGGTAAGGTGGAATACTCTTGGTGCTTGGATGGGTAAGTCCTATGGTGGTCTTGTGTTGTAACTCTTATTGGTGATAATATAGAGAAAAGCACTTGCAAAGTCCTAGAGGCTGACCTCTCTAGGTAGTGTACTGACTCTCTCCTAGTGTGGAGAGTGGAACCACTCTACATGACCTTGTCATGTACTTGCTATCAATTCCTCTCATCCTTGCTATGCTTGTTTGTTAGGACTTTAAATTTCACTTAATATATTGGTTCCAATTTGATATAATTTGAAGGTCTAACCTATCTAGTGAGAATTTTTGAATCTCTATTCACCTCCCGTAGAGCCCTAGATCCAACATATGAAACTCTAACTTCCCAAGTGAGATGAATGTGCATAGATAAGAGAATGTTATGGTGAACCTTGTACAATACATGGTGGTGATTATAAGCATACATCATTGTTGATATATATTGTGCCCTAGATCCAACATATGAAACTCTAACCTCCCAAGTGAGATGAATGTGCATAAATAAGAGAATGTTATGGTGAACCTTGTACAATACATGGTGGTGATTATAAGCATACATCATTGTTGATATATATTGTGATATTAATTGTAAAGGTTTTAGGTAATGTGAATCTTATGACTTGTTGAGTGCCTTGAGCACAGTTTGAGGTGAAATCCTCTACAGATAGAATTGAGGGATTGAATCCCATAGTGATGTGATATTATTAATGACCTTATGAGAGGCAGCAATAGAAGTGTCATGTAATGATGAGACACTTTGTTGATGTGAGTCCCAATACCATGTTGGTGCATGGTTGATATATATTTATCTAATGCACAATTGTAACATATGCATGACATAATAAGATGGTACACTCACATATGTAAATAATGATGATACTTAGTGTTGTAGATATCATGACCAAATCATGATCAACTAATGATGTTAAACCTTAGTCATGTTCCTTAACACTAATATGCTCCAAGAAAGTGGGAAGTAACCCAATTAGGGTTTAGTGCAATAGTTTTAATGTAGACTCTAATTGGTTATGGGAGTGAGCCTTAACCCTAATTCTAGGGTATGTTCTACTTAACCCTTGTGAATTCTATGAAGATGATTAAATGATAATAGATGATGCCCATGACCCTTGATGAGGTGCACTAGAATTGTAAACATGTGAATGTGCACATCTAATTATAATCTATTATGCTTAACCCTAATATACTCCTAACTTGTGGGAGGTAACAAAATTAGAGATGAGTAAATAAATAATGTCATGGAACCCTATCTGGTTAATCATGAATCCTTAACTCAAAATTGAGGGGACTTATAATGTATAGCTTACATTGCCTAAATTGTTTAATATGAGATGACAATGAGTATTCTCTCTATGTTTGTATAATGTTGATTTGGCAAATGAGATAATTATCATAGTTAATGATTGCTATGGTGTGTATATGTGATGCAATACATGTGATTCTTATATTCCTGATGAGGCATGATGTGATGGTTATCATAGCTAATGATTGCTATGGAATATATGTGATGCAGTCCAGGTGATGCTTATATGTCTGATCAGGCAAGATGAGACGATAGTGAGTTACATGAATAATGTGATTGATCTTATGACCTAGTTAAGACATAATGCCTAGTGTGAGGTTATACCCTCCAGTGATGTGATAGGGGATTAATATCCTCAGTGATGTGATAATAGTGATTAGCTTGATGTGGCAGTGTTAAAAAGTGGTGATGTTAATGACCTTGTTTAAGGCAGTGAGACAATGTTGTTCTGAGATGACGTGACAAGTTCACACCTTATACATTTTGTATCTTCTGAGGTTGCTTCATAGTTATGCTTGCTAGATTGAATTAGGGTTTTGTAAGTTCACTTGTATGATGGAGCCTTAATTCACCAAACTGGCATAACTAATAAAGTGAAACCTCAGTCATGTAGTTTCCTTGTACCATAGATCCATCTTCAGTGTCAATATCTTGTTGGACGGTAAAATGAGTAACTCCTAAGGGAAACTCAGAGTGCATATTGTTGAATATACGGGGTACAAGTGGAGATATCTCCATGTATCCTAAAATTGTTGAATTAGTGGTATGATGTTTTATTATAGAATGACATGTATGAGCCTATTCTATAGAGATGTACCATGTACCAAGGCAGGCTAGTTGTTTTTCATGACCATAGCTTTGACTATGAGTTGCTGTCTTTACAGGATTATAGTTGCGGCTATAAGTTGTTGTCTTTGCAGTTTGACGATATGTCACTACATTGCAGACTCGAGCTGATTGAGTAGTGCTGGTGATGATCATGGAGTCTAGCTCTTCTATTGATCTTGTATGGTACTGATTTTGACTTAACAGTGGTCAATTGGATTTGAGTGGTACACCTCAGATCCTTAGGGCATAATAGATAAAGATGTAAGACAACATTGTAGTGTTATTTCTTAGGGTCATATACAAATAACATTGGATAACCCCATGTTGTGTTTCTTATACTATTTACTCTATAACAATTATACATGTTCTTCATATTCATACTAATAGCACGAGACATTCTATTACTCAGTTGTAGATACTTGAACTACTTAAACAATGAAAATTACCATGTTTATATCATTTAGCTTCATCTGCCTATCTATTATTCATATAATATGTTGTTTAGCTTATCAGTGCTTATAATTGATGTTGGCAGAGAGTTATGTCTCTTGCCAAGACTTTGGTCCCACCCCTTGGGATCCACTTTTTTTAGGTGGACGGACAGACTGAGACAGTGATCATATAGATGAAACTGATAATAAGAGGAGTTGTATCCATTTGATCATGGATGTGTAGTTAGTGTCTAGTAATAGAATCCTATGTGTCGTTCCTATACACTCAGGTCCTTGGAAGAGTTTTTTTAATGTCGTACATTGGTTTGAGTTTTTGGCTATAAGCCATAGTGGTACACACATAATTTGTTTACGTGATGATTATGTGTAACAGGTTGTGGATAAATAGCAGTGAACAATGAAGTGTAATACCTTTTGTTATGAATGAAATACAGTGGAAATAGTTTATGGCTCCAATTGTGTCTTGTCGAGCTTGAGATCCTGGTATGTGATCTTTTTATATTTACCCTATTTTTGTGGTAATATTGTTATTAGTGATAATTCCATGATTTGTTTTGAGTAATCTCACTTAGTGTGGCAATGGTCATCACAACACTGGTGTTGGGCTAGAAGGTTTGCACAGGGCACTGACAATGGATGAGCTAATTAGATCTTGTATGATTCTTTTGGTCTCATCATGCAAATGTTGTGGCAAGTGAGGTGAGGAGTCAGATGAACACTTATTTTTATCAAGAAACTTGTCCAGGGCTATTTGGGATAGAACAATGAAGTTGATGGACTTACCTAGTAACATGGGCAACAGCGAGAAGATCAATGACACCATGAAGGTGTGTTGGGGGAAGCAGGGGATAAAAAGTGAGAGGATGGATTAGGGGGTGCATCTAGTTGGTCATGCAGAACGTATGGGTAAATAGATGCAACTGAAGGTGGAAAGGAAGAATCTGAAAGGAGAATCATGTATGGGAGAATGTAAAAAGATGTTGGAGGCAATGGCCTCGAGGAACATTTTTTGAGGGCGGGATAAGTCTCAAGGAGAGAAGTAGACTCAAAGAATATTGGATGGACATTGTCAGATTAAAAGAGAGAGTAGTGGAGTTGATCAAGTGGAAACCACCCATGGAGGTCTATCTTAAGCTCATTATGGTGGTGGTTATGGCTAAATTCATGATAGGAGAGAGGGTGGTGATGGTAGGGGATGGTTAATGTAAGACCCCTGACCTAGGTTTTGGGTTAACCCTGGTTGCTTTGGCTTGTTTATGTGCTTAAGAACCTTGGTTTAATCTTTTGAGATGATCTTAGAGCTTTTGGAGAGATTAATTTTCCAGTTTGGGTTAACTTGGATGTTGTTTACACTTTTTGTGCTTGTTTTGGGATAAATAGTAGTTTTCCCATTTGTGAGGGTTATCTTGCAATTTGCCATGTCTAGAGTGTTATTTCTATCTCTTGGATTCATGATAGAGAGTGTGGTGCTTTGGGGTTCCTTGGTGGTTGTGGTGTCACCCTTAGTGGTGATTAGGGTTTTCTAGGGTTTGGTGTGTCTCGACCTAGGTCGTGACCTAGGGCATGTTTTGTGGGTGTCGCAGTTGAGACACCTTCCCTAGGTGTGGTGGTCATGACCAAGATGATCTTGGGTTGAGAGAGTTGCTTTTGTGTAGGGTGTATCTACCTAAGGAGTGTGTGGTGATCCTTTGTCTCGGCCAAGTGATGTTTTGGTGTTGTTGCGACCATGGATGGTGTTCCTTGGTGGGTCACGACCGCGACCATGTTAGGTGACCTAGGTGGTCGAGACTCAAAATAGAGTGAATCACCATCTTTTGCATGTATGGCTAAGGTGGTTGCATATGGTTGCATGTGTGTTTCTTGGGTGGACAAGTGTCCTAGTGGATCCCTACCTTGTTGACACCTCATCTCTCACCCTACTTCTCTCCTCTTTTGCTATACAAACCCTATTCTCTCCATGCAAGTGACCCCTTTTGGCTTTCATTCTTCCTCCATCTCTTTTTCTCATCCTTGGATCCTTGAGGAGAAAGAAGATCTATTTTGGAGCTCTTGGTGGCTGGACATTCCTTGCATGTAGTGCTTGTGGTGATCCTTGATCATCTTCTACCTTGGTAAGTGTTTACCTTTCCTTGATGGAATTTCTTTTTTTTTATCTCCTACCTTGTCCTTCTTATCTTTACTCAACCCTAGATCATGGATCTTACATGGTGGTCATTTGGTAGAGAAACTCATCATCACAAGGGTCATAGGCCATGTTTTGACAAGGTGGACCCAAGTGTGAGGAATTTTCCTTCTCCCTTTCATCCTCTTTCTTTTAGATCTACCTAGGCTCTTTCTTGGCCTTTTCTTATTCCATCTTTGACATGGTGTCTTCTCCTTCTTGAGGTGATATTGTGGCCGAGAGTGGAGCCTTTGGTGGAATTTTCTTTTCCCTTGGTGATTGAGTGCTTGGAGCTTGCAATCCTTGGAGCGATCTTCCTTAAGGCGGGTTATATAACTCTTAACCTTCTCAACTAATGCACTTTTCCTATATGCATGTTGATATTTTCTCTATCTAAAATGTTCCCTTAACATGCTAGTGGATGATGCTAAGCCCTAGGACTTGTTTGATGTTAAAAACCATGTTTGGTTTAGAATTAATCAGAAACCCTAGTTTTGATACCCGATTTTGGTGATTATGGTGTAATGGTGGTTTTCCCCTATCTCTTGATCTTGGTTTTGATCACATGCATGACGAACGAGTGTATTGATGTTCTATGAAGTTTATATTCTATTTTGATGGTGTAAATGTGATTTCCTCTCTCTTGCACAAGGGTCTTTCATGATGTTTTTGTGATTCAAATTTAAGGTTTTTGGTGACCGGTTTGCATGAGATTTTTTCCTCCATTCTGATGATGGATTTATTGGGTATGATTTTCAATTTTGACCATGGAGACCTTCTATTTTGATCATGGTTAATCCCTGGTTTGGTCATTCTCTTCCCTTGGTGGTAGCTTCACCTAAGTGGTTGTTATACCTTGTTGTGTCTTGGGTTGTGACACTTTGGTTTTGGGTCAAGACAACTGACCTTGTAGAGGTCACAACATCCTCCTCTGTGTTGGTCGTGACACCTACTCCCTAGTGGGTTGAGACAAATCCTTGGTTCTGGTTGAGATGTTTCCTTTTTTCTTGAGTTGGTGACATGTTAGTCTCGGTGGTCGAAACCCTAGTTTCATGTATGGTCGAGATACCATGTAGCATGGTGGTCAAGCCCCTTTGTGTCACGGGTGTGACACCTGCTTGTATGGTGGGTCGTGACATTACATATGTGCATGGTCACGACAGTCCTATATAGTGAATGGTTGACACATATACAAAATCATATGATTGATACATGAGTATGAACACTAAGTAACGAACCATGTATGGTGTTGTTTGGTTGGATGCCAAATGAATCCTAATCATGATCCTTAACCTTGATGTTCTCTAAGAATGTGGGAGGTGAGACAATTAGAGTTTAGTGTTACAATCATGTTGTAAACCCTAATCGGCTAAGTATGGAACCCTAACTCTAACCTTAGGACAATAGATGTGTTTACTTCTTTCCCTTAGAATGGCTCTGATGTTATGATGTTATCTCTCTCTTGGTTATGAACACCTAACCTTGTAAGTGATATGAGTTTGAATGTCATAGCTAATGTATGATATGGTAAATATGATATGACACAGGTTGAATGAACCTGGATGAGGCATGATGAGATGCTTGTGATGTAGGATTGATGTGAATGGGTCAATTACCTGGCATGTACCTTGTACATGATTTGAGGTGATAACCACGAGAAGTGTGGTTGAGGGATTGATATCCCACAATGATGTGACTTTGGTGATAGCCTTGTGTGGATGTGTGACAGTGATGATGGCCTTGTGAATGGTAGTGCAACAGTGTTATGTGATGATGTGACAAGTCCACACCTTATACATTTTATATCTTCTAAAGTTGTATTATACCCTTATTCTTGTAGAGTTTGTTATGGCTTTATACGTTATAACTTGATTGATGCTAAAAGATATCTAATTGACTTAATTAATCAAGTGTAACCTAATCATGTAGGTGCCATGTGCCACAGATCCATTCCAATTTCAGTCTTAGTGTTGGATGGTGAAATGAGTTCTTCCTTAGTGGAAGTTCAAAGTCATATATTGTTGAGTATATGCATTCACAGGATTGGCTGTGGGCCATACCCTAGTAGGAGTACGACTATGAGTTGTAGCTCAATGATGTGACTCAGTATATACTTTCATAGGATTGGATGCATGCCTTACCCTGCTAGGAGTGCGACTTTAGGTCGTAGCTCAGTTTCACTAGCGTTGTGCCTATATACCAAGGTGGGATAGGTTTTTTTTGTAGATGACTCATATGTTATGTCATTGCGGTATTTCTCTCATGCTGATCGGAAGGTGTGGAGCGGTCGTGGATTTCGGCTCTTCCATAGACCTTGTATGGCACTGATTTTGACTTAGTAGTGGTCAGTTGGAGTATGAGTGGTATACCTCATCTCCTCAGGGCATAATAAAATACGTAATACAATAGTGTAGTGCAATTGCATAGGGACAAATGTGGATAACATTGGTTGAAGCCTTGCCTTGTTTTTGTATAGTTTAGTTGATAAATGATATACATGTTCTTCATATTCTTTTTTAGAATATAACTTGATCTATTGTTCAGTGGTAGCTACCTAGTCTTGTTTAATCTGCTTTATCTTTTGATTACATATCATTTAGTTGAATCTACTCAACCTGATTAGTATGTTATCTGCTGCTTAGCTTATTTGTGCCTTTAATATACATTGGCGGAGAGTTATATTTCTTGCTGGGACATTTGGTCTCACCCCACGTATTTCCACATCTTTTAGGTGGTTGTGCACGATGAGGTGGTGATTGTGCAGCTGAGGAAGAGAAGCCACAAGAGCAGTAGATGATAAGGTTGGATGTGATGCTAGTCTTTTGGTGATAGAGTCCTAGAGTCATCCCTGTACACTCAGGTCCTAGGGGGTGTTTTCGATATGTGTCGTAGAGATGCCATCGATGCAAGGTTTTGACTTATGTGCCTTTTGTTGTATAGCCTTGGCAGTTGTACATGTATATATATGTGGAACAAGTATCTCATGTAACAAGTTGAAAACAATGATGTAATCACCTTGTGATATATAACATGTTATGCAAATGTTTTGTTAAGGACTTATATGTAAAAGTTTTAAGCTTGTGGTGCTTTTATAAAATAGGTTTTAATTTCCTATGTTTTCTGGTAATCCGCTGGCTTAGTTGTTGTTTTCACATTTAGTTTTGAGCAATCCCACTTTGTGTGGCGCGGGGCGTCACAGTCGGAGATGGGAGAGATAGACTTCTACTGGCAATATCAAGCTGAGCCAGAGGACGAGGGACCCACAAACCACAAGCCTGAGCCCGTGTCTGGCCCGACCCAACTAGGTGAGCCGAGGCGAGGCGAGGCAAAGTGTGGCATGGCGCGTGCGTGTATGTGTGTTATGATCACTATAACTACCAAGGAGGTGAGCATACTCTCTCCTAAGACCCTTTAGACACTAGTGTCACATGTGATCCTATATATAAGGACCACAAAAGTTCTAGGAATGAGCAATGTGGGATAAAACCTCTTCCTATTTGCATAAGACAACATACTACATTTTCGTCCATGTACTAGCTGCACTATGTTGGGCTTAACCAATGTTATATATATGGTTGAGTAGCCATATATCTAACAATCCTCGACAAAGTTCAATGTGTAGTGCACTCTATCATTCATTACTCCATACTGTACTTTTAGCAGATACCTTTCAGTTTGAATCTACCTGAGTTATCCAACTGTGACCCCAGCAAGAACTAGGTGAATAAAAATCTTGAACTTGAACCTTGGGTGCAAGAGTAGAGGTTGGTAACAACACAATAAAGACATGGTAGAAAAGAAATCCAATACATTAAGGCCATGCATCCAAAATATACATATCATGAATGATATCAGGGAACAACCCAATTTCCTGTTGTAGCCTACACAACATCAATCATTTAATTTGAGTCTCCAAAGATGCACTACTAACATCCTGCCTAAGACTTGACACCATTTAGTGATAAATCTCTTACTAACTTACAGTCATGACACTAACATGTTTTCCAAGGGATATACAGACAAATGGATAAAGCATCAAATGAAATTACATATTGTCATCTACTTCACCCAATAGCTAGTTATTACCAATTTTTGCGATCTCCACTCAGTCGAGTTGAGTTGCTACTTCCTACAAATAATGAGGGATTTCAGTCCCATCCCCAACCTAAATTTTACCACTAAAGCCAGGGTAAGGCCTTTAGTGAAAGGACCAGATGTATCATCTTTGATACTGATGTTGTCCAAAACCATGACTCCATCAGACACTAACTCCCTTACAGACTTAAGTCCTACTTAGATGTGTCTACGATGTTTTTGATTGTATTTGGAACTCTTCATCTTAGCAATAGTCGTAGTTCTATCATAATAAACTAAAATTGCAGGAAGAGGCTTCTTTACCATAGGTAAACTGTACATCATTCCAATTAAGCATTCAGCTTCCAATCTAGTTTCCTCCAAAGCACACAACTCATCCTCAAAAGTAAACGGAGACAATATGGTATGTTTCTTAGGCCTCCAGGAAACAACTCCTCCCAATAAGAATACTATCCTAACACACCATTACTCCCAGGGTTCACGGCAATCCAACATGCATCACTATATTCTTTGACTATAGAAGGATATTTTCCATAATGCAACCGAAGAGAAAAAGTTCCCTTGATATACCTCAAAACTCTTTTAAGAGCTTCCTAACATGTCTCGTCGGGACAAGTGGTGTATCTATTTAAGTTGCTCAGGACAAATGCAATGTCTGGATGTGTGCAGGTCATAAGATATGTCAAACTTCTGATAATCTCATAGTATCATAATTGAGATATTTGAACTCCAATATCAGTCTTGAACAAAGCCTTGGATGCATCATATGGAGTCTTAATAGGTTTACGTGATGCGTACTCAAACCACTCCAGTGTCTTTTCAACATGGTGAGACTGAGAGAGAGTTATACCATTAGTAGACCTTATGACTTTAAGCCCTAAAATCATATTAGCAACACCCATAGCCTTCATCTCAAAATTGGTAGACAATAATGACTTGGTCTCATTTACTACTTCCTTATTGGAACAAAAAAGCAAGATATCATCGACACCATTGACGACTATACAGTAGAGACACTTATCAAATTCATTAGAAACAAATCCAAACGATGATATCACATAATCAAAATTATCATGCCATTTCCTAGGGGCTTGCTTCAAGCCATATAATGATTTAACAAGTTTACACACCTTGGACTCATTCCCTCAAACCATAAATCCCTCAGGTTTTCCATATATATCTGTTCCAGAAGTTCACCATGTAAGAACACGGTCTTTACATCCATCTAATGGATATAGAGGTTATAAATGGAAGTCAATGCTATAAGCACTTAGATTATGGTCATATTAGAAACAAGAGAATAGATATCAAAATAATATATTCCCTCCCTCTGTGTGTAACCCTTTGCAACTAACCTAGCTTTATACTTATTAATCATCATGTCTGCATTAAGTTTCTTCTTAAAGATCCATTTGCATCCATAGATTGTTTAAAAGTTACATGATCATCCTCAACATTGTAAGTGAGAAATTAACTTCCAAAATCTTTGGATGTCCTAGGACACTTACTTCTCTTGGTTCAACCATTTCTTCATAATCATCATATTTAAAAATAGATCATTCTGAGTCGCCCCCACATTTGTCATCCTTTCCACGTGATCGGGAATGGAACTTGTGGTAAATGAATCCTCTTAAGATACTCCATTGGGCACACTAGATTTCATAGAAAATACATCCTCAAAGAATGTAGCATCACGTAATTCTACAATTATATTGACTTCAATGCTTGAGATATCAAATTTTGCAATCAAGAATCAATATGCATAACTTGTCTCCACATAATCCAAGAAGAAGACATCAACCATTTTTTGTCCCAATTTATTCCTTTTATGATCAGGGACAAGTACCTTAGTAAGGCACCCCACACTCGAATATATTTGAGACTCAGTTTTCTCTCTCTCCATAACTCAAGAAGACTATTTTCTACATGTTTATGGGGAACTCTATTTAGAATATGACAAGCTATATTCAAAGCTTCCCCCACATGAATTTGGGTAGACCTAAAGTTGTGTATAAAGAATTAACCATATCTATTAGGGATCTTTTTTTACATTCTACAATCTCATTAGATTGTGGTGAATAAGGAGTGGTAACCTCATGCGCTACACCATGGATTTGACAAAATTCCAAGAACAAATTCGAGGTGTATTCTCCCCCCAACCAGACCTTATCACTGAAGTATTTTTCTAGTTTCAGTTTCAACTTCTTTCTTATAAATTTTGAATTTATCCAATGTCTCGCCTTTACTTATAAGTTAATAGACATAACAATATCTACTCACATCATCAAGAAACGTTATAAAAATGCTTTTGATCCCTAGTAGAAATCCCATTAAATTCACAGATATTAGTGTGTACTAAATCTAATATTTCAAAATCCTATTCACAAATGAAAAGGCTTCCTAGGAAATTTAGCATGCACATAGATTTCACATTTGTTATTACTAATTTCAGATTTAAGGATTAAATTTAGATTCATCATACATTTCATTCAGTCAAATTAACATCTCAAATGTGTATGCCAAACATTAGATGACACCAGATTCAAGCATAGAGAGCTATTATCATTCAAATTTAAAATTACATTTGAAACAGGTTCTACAAAAATCTTAAATAAGTTTTCTATATCACATAGATGCCTCTTGTCAAAAAATAAAGAATCACAAAGATGAGAAATATTATCCTTATTACATTTATAGTGTATTGTAAAACTATCTGTAACTAAAATTGCACCACTAAGTATATTGCGTCATACTGACGGAACATGTCAAACTCTATGAAGGTCGGAAACTTTCCCAAAGGAAACTTCAAGTCCACTTGTCTTTCACCTTTGACTTCTACAATGCTATAATCGCCCAAAGTCATTGATCGACCTTTGGAGGTTTGGTAAGATACTAACATCAACTTGTCAGTATAAACATATACATTAGCCCCAATGTCAATTATCCAATATAGTGGTTCAAAAATTAAAAATAACTTTTTATTTTATAGACACACCCATCATTGTGGTTCAATGATAAAATTGTCATGTTGACCACAGCCTCCTCAGTTGCAGATGTGGCAGCTTTATTTTCCTTCTTTGAAGGACAATCCTTGTTCTAGTGGCCAACCTATCCACAATTCCAACAAGGTTTGTTCTTCAATTTCTTTTGGACCTTAACCGTAGGTTTAAGTAAATACTTTATTTTCTTATCTTTTTCTTAGCAACAGAAAAATTGACACTAGGATTAACATTAGTGGGTAACTTGACAAACTTCTCCTTTAGATTCTCTTCATGTATGTTGATGTCCATCATGAGATCGTTCATTGACATGTCAGACATGGCAAATGACTCTCAAGATTTCAGAAATTTCTCAATGATTAACACTACAACAAAATTTTTAGGAAGTATCATGTCCGCATCTGCGAGCTCTTGCACAAGATTTGAAAATCACGTGTTTGTTCAGAAACATATTTACCCTCAGCCATCTAAAACTTTAGAAATTTAGAGACACAATATTTTTTAGTTCCCTGATTTTTTGTATTGTATTTCTTTTCTAACACCCCCTATAGAATATTGGATGTAATAACATACTTCTTTAAGTATGAGTCATACAATTTGTTATTTAAAGAAAACAAAATCAATCCTTGACACGTCTCATCACCCTTCTTCCAGGTTGCAACTAAACTGGCATTATCATGGACATTTTCACCAGGTTTGGGCTCATCTTCTTCTAAATATTGATCATACTCTACTATGTTTAGCCAAATTTGCGTCATACTTTGCCAACAACAAAATTAGTTCAACTAATTTTTTTGGCATAATACACATATCAATTTTTATACCAGATACTTGAGAAGCCATAGTTAACTAATGATGGAAAAATGATTTCTTTAAGATTGTTGTTAATAATTTAGGTGTCTTCACATGCAATAGCAACAACTACAATTAAGTTAACATTTTTAGGCAGATCTAGATAAAAAATTGAAGAATAAATGAAGCAGGTGAATAATAAATAAATAAAACTAGGAACACAGACTAGATCGTTTGTTTGAGAAAATGAACTAGTTACTTAAAAACACCAACTACCCGTAATCCTTCTGGACATCATTCTTCTAGTCGGCCTAGTCACGAACCTGTAAAATGTTGTCGTCCCGCTCGCTCTTGATGACGATCGGTTGCACTACCATCGAAGCAGGAATCACATCTTGACATATCATCATCCCAGAGAGGAAGAATGAACTCGCTACACACAGGAGGAAGTCTCCATATAGAAGCTCGAGAACAACAACTAAAACATATCGGTTTATTGCTTACTAAATGTGTATCCTAACAACTGACTACTGACGTTTGAAAGATGCGTTTAACCATAATGATCAGAGGCTTATATATAGCCTTGCACCAAACACTTTCCGAATAGAATTAGTAAATATTATTTAGAAAGAAATAATTGATTAAATTAATAATTAATTACGTAATTGTATCCTTGTACAAAATAAGACAAAAAATAATTTTCCCGAGCCCAAGCCCGAGCCCGAGCCTGGCCCGATGAGGCGGGGGTGTGTGTATGTGTTGTAGTCACTATACCCACCAACGAGATGAGCATACTCTCCCTAGGACCCTTTATACACTACTGTTACATGTGATCCTACATATAAGGACCAAAAGATTTTTAGAAGTGAGAAATGTAGGATAAAACCTCTTCTTATTTGTACAAGACAAAATACTACATTTTCCTCGTCTTTACTTTTAAGTAAATAGACATAACAATATCTACTCGCATCATCAAGAAAAGTTATAAAGATACTTTTGATCCCTAGTAGCAATCCCATTAAATTCACATATAGATATTAGTGTGTACTAAATTTAATATTTTAAAATTCCTATTCACAAATGAAAAGTCTTCCTAGGCAATTTAGCTTGCACACAGATTTCATATTTGTTATTACAAATTTCAGATTTAGGGATTAAATTTAGATTCATCATACATTTCATTCCGTCAAAATTAACATGTCTTAAATGTGTATGCCAAACATCAGACAACACCAGATTCAAGCATACAGAACTATTATCATTCAAATTTTAAATTACATTTGAAATAGGTTTTACAAAAATCTTAAATAAGTTTTCTATATCACATAGATGCCCCTTGTCAAAAAATAAAGAATCACAAAGATGAGATATATTATCCTTATTACATATACAATGTGTTGTAAAACTATCTGTAACTAAAATTGCACCACTAAGTATATTGTGTCATATTGATGGAACATGTCTAACTCTATGAAGCTCAGAAACTTTCCCAAAGGAACCTTCAAGTCAACCTGTCTTTCACCTTTGACTTCTGCAATGCTATAATCACCCAAAGTCATTGATCGACCTTTGGAGGTTTGGTAAGATACTAACATGAACTTGTCAGTATAAACATATACATTAGCCCCAATGTCAATTATCCAATATAGTGGTTCACAAATTAAAAAGAACTTTTTGTTTGATAGACACAGACCCATCATTGTGGTTCAAGGATAAAATCATCATGTTGTCCACAACCTCCTCAGTTGCAAATGTGGCATCTTGATTTGCCTTCTTTGAAGGACAATCCTTGTTCCAGTGGCCAACCTATCTACAATTCCAACAAGTTTTGTTCTTCAATTTCTTCTGGATCTTAACCGTAGGTTTAAGTCAATACTTTAGTTTCTTATCTTTGTTCTTAGCAGTAGCAAAATTGACACTAGGATTAACATCAATGGGTAACTTGACAAACTTCTCTTTTGGATTATCTTCCTGTATGTTGATGTCCATCATGAGATCATTCATTGACATGTCAGACATGGCAAGTGACTCTCAAGATTTCAGAAATTTCTCAATGATTGACACTACAAAAAAAATAGGAAGTACCATGTCCGCATCTGTGAGCTCTTGCACAAGATTTGAAAATCATGTGTTTGATCAGAAAAATATTTACCCTCAGCAATCTAAAACTTTAGAAATTTAGAGACACAATATTTTTTAGATCCCTGATTTTTTGTATTGTATTTCTTTTCTAACACCCCCTATAGAATATTGCATGTAGTAACATGCTTTTTGAGTATGAGTCATATAATTTGTTATTTAAAGCAAACAAAATCAATCCTTGACACGTCTCATCACCCTTCTTCTTGGTTACAACTAAACTAGCATTATCAGGGACATTTTCACCAGGTTTGGGCTCATCTTCTTGTAAATATTGATCATACTCTACCATGTTTAGCCAAATTTGAGTCATACTTTGCCAACAAGCAATATTAGTTCCAGTAAATTTTTCTGGCATAATAGACATATCAATTTTTATACCAGTACCTTGAGCATCCATAGTTAACTAACGATGGAAAAAAGATTTCTTTAAGATTGTTGTTAATAATTTAGGTGTCGTCACATGCAATAGCAACAACTGCAATTAAGTTAACATATTTAGGTAGATCTAGATAAAAAATTGAAGAATAAATGAAGCAGGTGAATAAAAAATAAATAAGACTAGGAACACAGACCAAATCATTTGTTTGAGAAATGAACTAGTTACTTAAAAAAACCAACTGCCTGTAATCCTTCTAGATGTCATTCTTCTAGTCGGCTTAGTCACGAACCTATAAAATGATGTCATCCCACTCGCTCTTGACGAGGAACAGTTGCACTACCATTGATCGCAGGAATCACATCTTAAAGGATCATCAACCTGGAGAGGAAGAATGAACTCGCTACACACAGGAGGAAGTCTCTATATAGGAGCTCGAGAATGACAAATAAAATATATCATTTTAGTGCTTACTAAA
Organism: Alisma plantago-aquatica; assembly: GCA_963693085.1. Taxonomy (NCBI): domain Eukaryota; kingdom Viridiplantae; phylum Streptophyta; class Magnoliopsida; order Alismatales; family Alismataceae; genus Alisma; species Alisma plantago-aquatica. The sequence continues at coordinate 434,956,248 of OY856412.1, read as the reverse complement.
CATGTATCCTAACGACTGACTACAGATGTTTGAAAGTTGTATTTAACCCTAATGATCATAGACTTATATATAGCCTTGCATCAAACACTTTTCAAATAGAATTAATAAATCTTATTTAGAAAGAAATAATTTATTAAATTAATAATTAATTACGTAATTGTATCCTTGTAAAAAATAAGACAAAAAATAATTCCCCCGAGACCGAGCCTAGCCTAACGAGGCAAGGGTGTGCATATGTATTGTGGTCGCTATACCCACCAAGGAGGTGAGCATACTCTCCCTAGGACCCTTTAGACACTAGTGTTACATGTGATTCTACATATAAGGACCAAAAGATTTTTAGGAGCAATGTAGGATAAAACCTCTTCTTATTTGCATAAGACAAAATACTACATTTTCCTCATCTTTACTTTTATGTAAATAGACATAACAATATCTACTCGCACCGTCAAGAAAAATTATAAAAATGCTTTTGATCCCTAGTAGAAATCCCATTAAATTCACAGATATCAGTGTGTACTAAATCCTATATTTCAAAATTCCTATTCACAAATGAAAAGGCTTCCTAGACAATTTAGCTTTCACACATATTTTACATTTGTTATTACTAATTTCAGATTTAGGAATTAAATTTAGATTCATCATACATTTCATTAGTCAAAATTAACATGTCTCAAATGTGTATGCCAAACATCAGATGACACCAGATTCAAGCATACAAAACTATTATCATTCAAATTTAAAATTGCATTTGAAACAGGTTCTACAAAAATCTCAAATAAGTTTTCTATATCACATAGATGCCCCTTGTCAAAAAATATAGAATCACAAAGATGAGTAATATTATCCTTATTACATTTACAGCGTATTGTTAAACTATCTATAACTAAAATTGCAACACTAAGTATATTGCGTCATATTGACGGAACATGTCTAACTCTATGAAGGTCGGAAACTTTCTCAAAGGAAACTTCAAGTCCACCTGTCTTTCACCTTTGACTTCGACAACGCTATAATCACCCAAAGTTATTGATCGACCTTTGGAGGTTTCATAAGATACTAACATGAACTTGTTAGTATAAACATATACATTAGCCCCAATGTCAATTTTCCAATATAGTGGTTCAAAAATTTTAAAGAACTTTTTGTTTTATAGACACATACCCACCATTGTGGTTCAAGGATAAAATCATCATATTAACCACAACCTCCTCAGTTGTAGATGTGGCAGCTTTATTTGCCTTCCTTGAAGAACAATCCTTGTTCTAGTGGCCAACCTATCCACAATTCCAACATGGTTTGTTCTTCAATTTCTTCTGGATCTTAATTGTAGGTTTAAGTCAATACTTTACTTTCTTATCTTTGTTCTTAGCAGTAGAAAAATTGACACTAGTATTAACATCAGTGGGTAACTTGAAAAACTTCTCTTTTATATTCTCTTCATGTATGTTGACGTCCATCATGAGATCGTTCATTGACATGTCAGACATGACAAATGACTCTTAATATTACCGAAATTTCTCAATGATTGACACTGCAACAAAATTTTTATGAAGTACCATGTCCGCATTTGTGAGCTCCTGCACAAGATTTGAAAATCATGTGTTTGATCAGAAACAGATTTACCCTCAGCCATCTAAAACTTTAGAAATTTAGAGACACAATATTTTTTAGTTCCCTGATTTTTTGTATTGTATTTCTTTTCTAACACCCCCTATAGAATATTGAATGTAGTAAAATGCTTCTTTGAGTATGAGTCATACAATTTTTTATTTAAAGCCAATAAAATCAATCCTCGACATGTCTCATCCCCTTCTTCCAGGTTGCAACTAAACTAGCATTATCACGGACATTTTCACCAGGTTTGGGCTCATCTTCTTCTAAATATTGATCATACTCTACCATGTTTAGCCAAATTTGTGTCATACTTTGCCAACGAGCAAAATTAGTTCCAGTAAATTTTTCTGGCATAATAGATGTATCAATTTTTAGACCAGAACCTTGAGCAGCCATAGTTAACTAATGACGAAAATTGATTTCTTTAAGATTGTTGTTAATAATTTAGGTGTCGTCACATGCAATAGCAACAACTGCAATTAAGTTAACATTTTTAGGCAGATCTAGATAAAAAATTGAAGAATAAATGAAGTAGGTGAATAATAAATAAATAAGAATAGGAACACAGACCAGATCGTTTGTTTGAGAAATGAACTAGTTACTTAAAAAAACCAACTGCTCGTAATCCTAATCCTTCTAGAAGTCATTCTTCTAGTCGGCCTAGTCACAAACCTGTAAAATGTTGCCATCCCGCTCGCTCTTGACGACGATCGGTTGCACTACCATCGATCGCAGGAACCACATCTTGACAGATCGTCAGCCCGGAGAGGAAGAATGAACTCACTACACACAGGAGGAACTCTCTATATAGAAGCTTGAGAACGACAACTAAAAGATGTCGATTTAGTGCTTGCTAAACGTGTATCCTAACGACTAACTACTGATGCTTGAAAATGTGTTTAATACTAATGATCAGAGGCTTATATATAGCCTTGCACCAAACACTTTCCGAATAGAATTAATAAATATTATTTAGAAAGAAATAATTGATTAAATTAATAATTAATTATGTAATTGTATCCTTGTATAAAATAAGACAAAAATAATTCCCTCGAGCCCGAGCCCGAGCCTGGCCCGACGAGGTGGGGGTGTGTGTATGTGTTGCGGTCACTATACCCACCAAGGAGGTGAGCATACTCTCCCTAGGACCCTTTGGAAACTAGTGTTACATGTGATCCTACATATAAGGACCAAAAGATTTTTAGAAGTGAGCAATGTAGGATAAAACCTCTTCTTATTTGCACAAGTCAAAATACTACATTTTCATCATCTTTATTTTTAAGTAAATAGACATAACAATATCTACTCGCATCGTAATGAAAAGTTATAAAAATGCTTTTGATCCCTAGTAGAAATCCCATTAAATTCACAGATATCAGTGTGAACTAAAACCAATATTTCAAAATTCCTATTCACAAATCAAAAGGCTTCCTAGGAAATTTAGCTTGCACACAGATTTCACATTTCTTATTACTAATTTCAGATTTAGGGATTAAAATTAGATTCATCATACATTTTATTCAGTCAAAATTAACATGGCTCAAATGTATATGCCAAACACCAGATGACACTAGATTCAAGCATACAGAACTATTATCATTCAAATTTAAAATTGCATTTGAAATAGGTTCTATGAAAATCTTAAATAAATTTTCTATATCACATAGATGCCCCTTGTCAAAAAATAAAGAATCAAAAAGATGAGAAATATTATCCTTATTACATATACAGTGTGTTGTAAAACTATTTGTAACTAAAATTGCACCACTAAGTATATTGCGTCATATTGATGGAACATGTCTAACTCTATGAAGGTCGGAAACTTTACCAAAGGAAACTTCAAGTCCACCTGTCTTTCACCTTTGACTTCTACAAAGCTATAATCACCCAAAGTCATTGATCGACCTTTAGAGGTTTCATAAGATACTAACATGAACTTGTCAGTATAAACATATACATTAGCCCCAATGTCAATTATCCAATATAGTGGTTCAAAAATGAAAAAGAACTTTTTATTTTATAGACACATACCCATCATTGTGGTTCAAGGGTAAAATCATCATGTTGACCACTGCCTCCTCAGTTACAGATGTGGAAGCTGTATTTGCCTTCTTTGAAGGACAATCCTTGTTCCAGTAGCCAACCTATCCACACTTCCAACAAGTTTTGTTCTTCAATTTCTTCTGGATCTTAACCGTAGGATTAAGTCAATACTTTAGTTTCTTATCTTTGTTCTTAGCAGTAGAAAAATTGACACTAGAATTAACATCAGTGGGTAACTTGGCAAACTTCTCTTTTAGATTATCTTCCTGTATGTTGATGTCCATCATAAGATCGTTCATTGACATGTCAGACATGGCAAATGACTCTCAAGATTTCAGAAATTTCTCAATGATTGACATTGTAACAAAAATTTTAGGAAGTTCCATGTCCGCATCAGAGAGCTCTTGCACATGATTCAAAAATCATGTGTTTGATCAGAAACAGATTTACCCTCAGCCATCTAAAACTTTATAAATTTAGAGACACAATATTTGTTAGTTCCCTGATTTTTTGTATTATATTTCTTTTCTAACACCCCCTATAGAATATTGGATGTAATAACATTCTTCTTTGAGTATGAGTCACACAGTTGGTTATTTAAAGCAAACAAAATCAATCCTCGACACGTCACATCACCCTTCTTCCATGTTGCAACTAAACTAGCATTATCAAGGACATTTTCACAAGGTTTGGACTCATCTTCTTCTAAATATTGATCATACTCTATCATGTTTAGCCAAATATGCGTCATACTTTGCCAACGAGAAAAATTAGTTCCAGTGAATTTTTCTGGCATAATATACATATCAATTTTTATACCAGAACCTAGAGCAGCCATAGTTAACTAACGACAGAAAAATAATTTCTTTAAGATTGTTGTTCATAATTTAGGTGTCGTCACATGTAATAGCAACAGATGCAATTAAGTTAACAATTTTAGACAGATCTAGATAAAAAATTGAAGAATAAATGAAGCAGGTGAATAATAAATAAATAAGACTAGGAACACATACCAGATCGTTTGTTTGAGAAATGAACTAGTTACTTAAAAAAACCAACTGCCCGTAATCCTTTTGGACGTCATTCTTCTAGTCGGCCTAGTCACGAACCTATAAAATATTGTCGTCTCGCTCGCTCTTGACGACGATCAGTTGCACTAACATCGATTGCAGGGACCATATCTTGATAGATCATCAGCCCAGAGAGGAAGAATGAACTCGTTACACACAGTTGGAAGTCTCCATATAGAAGCTCGAGAATGACAACTAAAAGATGTTGGTTTAGTGCTTGCTAAACGTGTATCCTAACGACTGACTACTGATATATAAAAGATGTGTTTAACCCTAATGACCAGAGGTTTATATATAGCCTTGCACCAAACACTTTCCGATTATAATTAATAAATCTTGTTTAGAAAGAAATAATTGATAAATTAATAATTAATTATGTAATTTTATCCTTGTACAAAATAAGACAAAAAATAATTCCCCCGAGCCCGAGCCTAAGCCTGAGCCTGGCCCGACAAGGCGGGGGTGTGTGTGTATGTGTTGTGGTCACTATACCCACCAAGGAGGTGAGCATACTCTCCCTAGGACCCTTTAGACACTAGTGTTACATGTGGTCCTACATATAAGGACCAAAAGATTTTTAGAAGTGAGCAATGTAGGAAAAAACCTCTTCTTATTTGCACAAGACAAAATGCTACATTTTCCTCGTCTTTACTTTTAAGTAAATAGATATAACAATATCTACTCGCATTGTCAAGAAAAGTTATAAAAATGCTTTTGATCCCTAGTAGAAATCTCATTAAATTAACATATATTAGTGTGTATTAAATTCAATATTTAAAATTCCTATTCACAAATGAAAAGGCTTCCTAGACAATTTAGCTTGCACACAAATTTCACATTTGTTATTACTAAATTTAGATTTAGGGATTAAATTTAGATTTCATCATACACTTCATTCCGTCAAAATTAGCATGTCTCAAATGTGTATGCCAAACATTAGATGACCCCAGATTCAAGCATACATAACTATTATCATTCAAATTTAAAATAATATTTGAAACAGGTTCTACAAAAATCTTAAATAAGTTTTTTATATCACATAGATGCCCCTTGTCAAAAAATAAAGAATCACAAAGATGAGAAATAGTATCCTTATTACATTTACAGTGTATTGTAAAACTATTTGTAACTAAAATTGCACCACTAAGTATATTACGTCATATTGATGGAACATGTCCAACTCTATGAAGGTCGAAAACTTTCCCAAAGGAAACTTCAAGTCCACCTGTCTTTCACCTTTGACTTCTACAACTCTTTAATCGCCTAAAGTCATTGATCGACCTTTGGAGGTTTGGTAAGATACTAACACGAACTTGTCAGTATAAACATATACATTAGCCCCAATGTCAATTATCCAATATAGTGGTTCAAAAATTAAAAAGAACTTTTTGTTTTATAGATACATACTCATCATTGTGGTTCAAGGATAAAATCATCATGTTGACCACAACCTCCTCAGTTGCAGATGTGCCAGCTTTATTTTCCTTCTTTAAAGGACAATCCTTGTTCTAGTAGCCAACCTATCCACAATTCCAACAAGGTTTGTTCTTCAATTTTTTCTGGATCTTAACTGTAGGTTTAAGTCAATACTTTAGTTTCTTATCTTTATTCTTAGCAGTAGAAAAATTTAACACTAGGATTAACATCAGTGGGTAACTTGACAAACTTCTCTTTTAGATTCTCTTCCTTTATGTTATTGTCCATCATGAGATTGTTCATTGACATGTCAGACATGGCAAATGACTCTCAAGATTTCAGAAAATTCTCAATGATTGACACTACAAAAAAAAAATAGGAAGTACTATGTCTGCATCTGTGAGCTCTTGTACAAGATTTGAAAATCATGTGTTTGATCAGAAACAGATTTACCCTCAGCCATATAAAACTTTAGAAATTTAGAGACACAATATTTTTTAGTTCTCTGATTTTTTGTATTGAATTTCTTTTCTAACACCCCCTATAGAATATTGGATGTAGTAACATGCTTCTTTGAGTATGAGTCATACAGTTTATTATTTAAAGAAAAAAATCAATCCTCGACACGTCTCATCACCCTTCTTCCAGGTTGCAACTAAACTAGCATTATCAGGGACATTTTCACCAGGTTTGGGCTCATCTTCTTCTAAATTTTGATTATACTCTACCATGTTTAGCAAAATTTGCGTCATGCTTCACCAACGAGAAAAATTAGTTCTAGTAAATTTTTGTGGCATAATAGACGTATCAATTTTTATACCAGAACCTTGAGAAGCCATAGTTAACTAACGACAGAAAAATAATTTCTTCAAGATTGTTGATAATAATTTAGGTGTCGTCACATGCAATAGAAACAACTACAATTAAGTTAACATTTTTAGGCAGATCTAGATAAAAAAAATTGAAGAATAAATGAAGCAGGTGAATAATAAATAAATAAGTCTAGGAACACAGACCAGATCATTTGTTTGAGAAATGAACTAGTTACTCAAAAAAATCAACTGCTCGTAATCCTTCTGGACGTCATTCTTCTAGTCGGCCTAGTCACAAACCTGTAAAATATTGTCGTCATGCTCGCTCTTGATGACGACCGCACTACCATCGATTGCAGGAACCACATCTTGACAGATCATCAGCCTGGAGAGGAAGAATGAACTCGTTACACATAGGAGGAAGTCTCCATATAGAAGCCCGAGAACAACAACTAAAAGATACCGATTTTGTGCTTGCTAAACACATTTCTTAATGATTGATCTACTGATGTTTGAAAGATGTGTTTAACCCTAATGATCAAAGGCTTATACATAGCCTTGCACCAAATACTTAGAATTAATAAATCTTATTTAGAAAGAAATAATTGATTAAATTAATAATTAATTACATAATTGTATCCTTGTATAAATTAAGACAAAAAATAATTCCCCAGAGCCCGAGCTCGAGCTTGGCCCGACGAGGCGGGGTGTGTGTGTATGTGTTGTGGTCACTATACCCACCAAGGAGGTGAGCATACTCTCCTTAGGATCCTTTAGACACTAGTGTTACGTGTGATCCTACATATATGGACCAAAAGATTTTTAAAAATGAGTTACGTAGGATAAAACCTCTTCTTATTTGCACAAGACAAAATACTAAATTTTCCTCGTCTTTACTTTTAAGTAAATAGACATAACAATTTCTACTCGTATCATCAAGAAAAGCTATAAAAATACTTTTGATCCCTAGTAGGAATCACGTTAAATTCACAGATATCAGTGTGTACTAAATCCAATATTTCAAAATTCCTATTCACAAATGAAAAGGCTTCCTAGGCAATTTTAGCTTGCACACAGATTTCACATTTGTTATTACTAATTTAATATTTAGGGATTAAATTTGGATTCATCATACATTTCATTCAGTCAAAATTAACATGTCTCAAATGTGTATGCCAAACATCAGATGACACCAGATTCAAGCATACCGAACTATTATCATTCAAATTTAAAATTGCATTTAAAACAGGTTCTACAAAAATCTTAAATAACTTTTCTATATCACATAGATGCTTCTTGTCAAAAAATAAAGAACCACAAAGATGAGAAATATTATCCTTATTACATTTACAATGTATTGTAAAACTATCTGTAACTAAAATTGCACAAACAAGTATATTGCGTCATATTGATGGAACATGTCTAACTCTATGAAGGTCAGAAAGTTTCCCAAAGGAAACTTCAAGTCCACCTGTCTTTCACCTTTGACTTCTACAACGCTATAATCACCCAAAGTCATTGATCGACCTTTGGAGGTTTGGTAAGATACTAACATGAACTTATCAGTATAAACATATACATTAGCCCCAATGTCAATTATCCAATATAGTGGTTAAAAAATTAAAAAAAACTTTATATTTTATAGACACAGCCATCATTGTGGTTCAAGGATAAAATCATCATGGTGACCACAGCCTCCTCAGTTACAGATGTGGCAGCTTTATTTGCCTTCTTTGAAGGACAATCCTTGTTCCAGTGGACAACCTATCCACAATTCCAACAAGGTTTGTTCTTCAATTTCTTCTGGATCTTAACCGTAGGTTTAAGTCTATACTTTAGTTTCTTATCATTGTTCTTAGCAGCAGAAAAATTGACACTAGGATTAACATCAGTGGGTAACTTGACAAACTTCTCTTTTAGATTTTCTTCCTATATGTTGATGTCTATCATGAGATCGTTCATTGACATGTCAGACATGGCAAATGACTCTCAAGATTTCAAAAATTTCTCAATGATTGACACTGCAACAAAATTTTTAGGAGGTACCATGTCCGCATCTGCGAGCTCTTGCATAAGATTTGAAAATCATGTGTTTGATCAGAAACAGATTTACCCTCAGCCATCTAAAACTTTAGAAATTTAGAGACATAATATTTTTTAGTTCCCTGATTTTTTGTATTGTATTTCTTTTCTAACACCCCCTATAGAATATTGGATGTAGTAACATGCTTCTTTGAGTATGAGTCATACAGTTTGTTATTTAAAGAAAACAAAATCAATCCTCGACACGTCTCATCACACTTCTTCCAGGTTGCAACTAAACTAGCATTATCAGGGACATTTTCACCAGGTCTGGGCTCATCTTCTTCTAAATATTGATCATACTCTACCATGTTTAGCCAAATTTGTGTCATACTTTGCCAACGAGCAAAATTAGTTCCAGTAAATTTTTTTGGCATAATAGACATATCAATTTTTATACCAGAACCTTGAGCAGTCATAGTTAACTAACGACGAAAAAATGATTTCTTTAAGATTGTTGTTAATAATTTAGGTGTCGTCGCATGCAATAGCAACAACTGTAATTAAGTTAACATTTTTAGGCAGATCTGGATAAAAAATTGAAGAATAAATGAAGCAGGTGAATAATAAATAAATAAGACTAGGAACACAGACCAGATCTTTTGTTTGAGAAATGAACTAGTTACTTTAAAAAAACCAACTGCCGGTAATCCTTCTGGACGTCATTCTTCTAGTCATCCTAGTCACGAACCTGTAAAATGTTGTCATCCCGATCGCTCTTGACAATGATCGGTTACACTACCATCAACCGCAGGAACCACATCTTGACAGATCATCAGCCTGGAGAGGAAGAATGAACTCGCTACACACAGGAGGAAGTCACCATATAGAAGCTCGAGAATTACAACTAAAAGATACCAGTTTATTGCTTGCTAAATGTGTATCCTAACGACTGACTACTGATGTTTGAAAGATGTGTTTAACCCTAATGATCAGAGGCTTATATATATCCTTGCACCAAACACTTTCTGAATAGAATTAATAAATCTGGTTTAGAAAGAAATAATTGATTAAATTAAAATTTAATTACGTAATTGTATCCTTGTACAAAATAAGACAAAAAATAATTCACCCAAGCCCGAGCCCAAGCCTGGCCCGATGAGGCGGGGTGTGTGTGTATGTGTTGTGGTCACTATACCCACCTACGAGGTGAGCACACTCTCCGTAGGACCCTTTGGACACTAGTGTTACATGTGATCATACATATAAGGACCAAAAGATTTTTAGAAGTGAGCAATGTAGGATAAAACCTCTTCTTATTTGCACAAGACAAAATACTACATTTTCCTCGTCTTTACTTTTAAGTATATAGACATAACAATATCTACTTGCATCGTCAAGAAAAGTTATAAAAATGTTTTTGATCCCTAGTAGCAATCCCATTAAATTCATAGATATCAGTGTGTACTAAATTCAATATTTCAAAATTTCTATTCACAAATGAAAAGGCTTCCTAGGCAATTTAGCTTGCACACATATTTCACATTTGTTATTACTAATTTCAAATTTAGGGATAAAATTTAGATTCATCATACATTTCATTCAGTCAAAATTTACATGTCTCAAATGTGTATGCCAAACATCAGATGACACCAGATTCAAGCATACAGAACTATTATCATTCAAATTTAAAATTGCATTTGAAACCGATTCTAAAAAAATCTTAAATAAGTTTTCTATATCACATAGATGCCCCTTGTCAAAAAATAAAAAATCACAAAGATGAGAAATATTATCTTTATTACATTTACAGTGTATTTTAAACTATCTGTAACTAAAATTGCACCACTAAGTATATTGCGTCCTATTGATGGAACATGTCTAACTCTATGAAGGTCGAAAACTTTCCCAAAGGAAACTTCAAGTCCACTTGTCTTTCACCTTTGACTTCTACAACGCTATAATCGCCCAAAGTCATTGATCGACCTTTGGAAGCTTGGTAAGATACTAACATGAACTTGTCAGTATAAACATATACATTAGTCCCAATGTCAATTATCCAATATAGTGGTTCAAAAATTAAAATGAACTTTTTATTTTATAGACACATACCTATCATTGTGGTTCAAGGATAAAATCATCATGTTGACCACAACCTCCTCAGTTGTTATTCCAGTGGCCAACTTATCCACAATTCCAACAATATTTGTTCTTCAATTTCTTCTGGATCTTAACCGTAGGTTTAGTCAATACTTTAGTTTCTTATCTTTGTTCTTAGTAGTAGCAAAATTGACACTAGGATTAACATCAGTGGGTAACTTGGCAAACTTCTCTTTTAGATTCTCTTCCTATTTGTTGATGTCCATCATGAGATCGTTCATTGACATGTCAGACATGGAAAATGACTCTCAAGATTTCAGAAATTTCTCAATGATTGACACTGCAACAAAATTTGTAGGAAGTACAATGTCCGCATTTGTGAGCTCTTGTACAAGATTTGAAAATCATGTGTTTGATCATAAACCGATTTACCCTCAGCCATCTAAAACTTTAGAAATTTAGAGTCACAATATTTTTTAATTCCCTGATTTTTTGTATTGTATTTCTTTTCTAACACCCCCTATAGAATATTGGATGTAATAACATACTTCTTTAATTATGAGTCATACAGTTTGTTATTTAAAGCAAACAAAATCAATCCTCGACACGTCTCATTACCCTTCTTCCAGGTTGCAACTAAACTAGCATTATCAGAGACATTTTCACCAGCTTTGGGCTCATCTTCTTCTAAATATTGATCATACTCTACCATATGTTTAGCTAAATTTACGTCATACTTTGCCAACGAGCAAAATTAGTTCCAGTAAATTGTTCTGACATAATAGACGTATCAATTTTTATACCAGAACCTTGAGCAACCATAGTTAACTAACGACGGAAAAATAATTTCTTTAAGATTGTTAATAATTTAGGTGTCGTTACATGCAATAGCAACAACTACAATTAAGTTAACATTTTTAGGCAGATCTAGATAAAAAAATAGAAGAATAAATGAAGCAGGAGAATAAAAAAAAGACTAAGAACACAGACCAGATCATTTGTTTGAGAAATGAACTAGTTACTTAAAAAAACCAACTGCCCATAATCCTTCTGGACGTCATTCTTCTAGTCGGCCTACTCATGAACCTGTAAAATGTTGTCATCCCGCTCGCTCTTTACGACGATCGGTTGCACTATCATCGATCGCAGGAACCACATCTTGACAGATCATCAGTCCGGAGAGGAAGAATGAACTCGCTACTCACAGGAGGAAGTCTCCATATAGAAGCTCGAGAACGACAACTAAAAGATATCGGTTTAGTGCTTGCTAAACACGTATCCTAACGACTGACTACTAATGTTTGAAAGATGTATTTAACCCTAATGATCAGAGGCTTATATATAGCCTTGCACCAAACACTTTCCGAATAGAATTAATAAATCTTGTTTAGAAAGAAATGATTGATTAAATTAATAATTAATTACATAATTGTATTCTTGTACAAAATAAGACAAAAAATAATTCCCCCGAGCCCGAGCCCGAGCCTGGCCCCATGAGGCGGGGGTGTGTGTATGTGTTGTGGTCACTATACCCACCAAGGAGGTGAGCATACTCTCCCTAAGACCCTTTAGACACTAGTGCTACATGTGATCCTACATATAAGGACCGAAAGATTTTAAAAAGTGAGCAATGTAGGATAAAACCTTTTCTTATTTGCACAACATTTTCCTCCGGTACTTGCTGCATTACATTAGGCTTAACCCATTTTATATACATGCATGTAGCAGCCATATTTCTAACCGGTTGTTTTTAAAATCTTCGTCAACTTTTATACGATGTTTTCTGTATGACATCTAATGAATGTAACTTTAATCATCGAAGTACATTACAGAAGTGAATATTGTTGTGTACAATGAGAACTTTGTGATGATAAAAGGGGATACTTTTGTGGGTGAACATTTGTTAAGCATGTATCAAAAACTAATACCTTTTGTGCAGTTCTGCTAAAGAATAGACAATCCTCTATTCTATTGGCTTACTAATTTTGTCTTCATCTGTACTTAATTGTCTCTTGGACACATGATCTTCTTTCTCTAATCGCTTGTTTCATCTCCATTACTTTTCGTTAAGTCTGCACTTAAAAAGTCTTCATCGACAATTCATTGTCTTCTTCTACACCTAAGCTTCTGTATCCTCCTTTATGGAATGTGGGTCGTGAAGAATGGAGATTCCATGTATAAAGACGGTTAGAAGAGCACTGACTGGAATACTAATTGAGAAACAAATAGACGTTGCTTAATCCATCGGATCGTGTTAGCTTAATATTCTTAATTTCATTGACACATTGAAGAACAAGATGAATAGAATCCATTGGATTTAATTTTACTTTCACGCACTGTTTTGTGACTATAAAGCGTTTTTGCAAAACCAGAGAGCAGACGAACGGATCGTAAGTTAAAAAAGAAAAGTTGGTAATTTGGTATCATTTGGATAAATCCTTTCATCCCTAACTGTAAAGGCGGGCAAATCTCGTTCCGTCCCCATGACCCCACACACAGACAGAGAATGGACACCATGCGACACACAGATTCAGCGACAGAGGAGGCACACGCCAACCAAAGTTCTTTCCGTCTTGGGCGTGGACACGGATCATCGATGTGCTAAGCCGAACAGCCAGCGGCTCGCGTTGCTAATCTGCCCCGTCTCCGCCGCTCTCCTCTCCGATGCATTCATCCAGTGCCGGCTATGTCCCCAGCCATTTTATGGCTATGTCCCCAGTCAGTGCCCTTCCTTTACAACCATTTCAGAATCTTAAAGGTGCACCTGATTTAACGGCAAAGCTGTAGATAGATTGGCCACAAAAGCTCACAAACTCTTGTTGCATGTACCTAGATTGCAGTATCAGCAGCATTTTGTCACACCACTGAGGAGTTTGGTATATGCACGTTTGGAAGCAACATTTCATAAAGCCTACAACTATAATCTACAATTTATCAGAGAAGCGGATTACGTGTGCTCAGCAGCTTAATTAGGCATAGATACAAATTTAGTTAATCGCACAGGGTTCTACTCAAGCAGGTAATTTCATCCCTACAGGCAGAAGTTAGCTTGAAAGATACAAAAAACGAACAAACAAACCAAAACAATTTGAATTGAGGAGAGAGCCTCCTTCTTCAACTTCTTGCATCATCAACACCGCGCCATGGCCATCATCACCTTCTTCTTCAGGCAAGTGAAGTTACAGTGCGGGAGAAATGGACAAGGAGAGAGGCAGATTGTACAACCCGCATGCCCTGCCTTCCTGCCTAGCTTTCTTGCAACATCCACAGTCTTAACACACCGACATCAATCCGCCTTGTCAGCACCGGTCCCCATCTTCTTCCTCATAACCACCTCCGTGTCCAACCCAAACCCGTCCACTTTCCTCACCTCCACAACCTCCGATTTCCTAAACAACCCTAATAACCCGTCTAAATTCACCAGATCATTAGCAGAATACGTGTCCCCTCTCCTTTTGACCGCCACGTGCAACACACACACTCCCCCAGGCCTCAACGTCCGCTCCACTTCCGCCACAAACCGGTCCGGGTACAACGCGTGGTCGAACACGTTGGAGAACTCCAAGTCGAACGTGTCATCTTCAAACGGTTGGGAGTGGAAGTCCCCCTTCACGACCAGCGGCGGCCGAGGTACCAGATCGATCCCGACAGAGTCCGTGACGCCGAGCGACCACAACGCGGCGACTTCCTGCCCGACGCGGGCGCCGACGCAGAGGCACTTGGAGGTGTTGTGGAGGAGGCCTTGGTGTTGGAGGCGGGAGAAGAAGCTGGAGAAGACACGAACCTTGCGGTCCCAGTCACGCGTCGTCCATAGCTGGCGGAGGCGCGGGTCGAGAGTCTTGTTGAGCTGTTTGGAGATGTAGGTCGAGTAGGAGGTGTAGCCGGGACGGATGCGGATGCCAGGGGTGGAAGGTTGTTGTTGTTGTTCGAGAAGTGTGACGGGCGGGGGACGTGTCGGGGAGGTGAAAGGGGATGAGAGGAAGAGGAGGAGGATTAGAGCAAACGGTAGGAGGAACAGCAACGGACGGAGCAGAGGAGACGACGGTGGTTTCCACCCCATGCCTTGCTTTCTGCTCTTTTTGCTTGTTTCGCCTGCCTTTAGGATGGAGAAGGGATCGAGTCAACAACTTACGGAGGACGATTTGGGATACCCATAACCATGCCGACAAATAAAAAGCTCCGCCGAAAAACGACGACGACAGGGCTCGGCCCCGCTGACCGGCGAGCCGGCGCTGGATTGGAATTGCTTCCCCCCTTCCTCTCTCGTGATCGACAGCCTCCTCGGTCCCGTCGCTCTTCCCCTTCCTCCCTTCTCCTCTCGCCTTTCCTCTGATTGGCGTTGCCGAGACGTGGCGTGGAGAGCAGACCAAGTGAACGGGAGAGAGAGACAGAGACACACAGACACGCGAACAAATGTGGAAGTGCTTCACTTCCGCTTCCTATTTGCCGACTGAAAGACCAGCTGCGTCATTATTGCATTTCTAACCCAAACTAGTGGAGAAAATTAACAAAAGCATACGCCTGTGTGCATGGGATCAATGTTTTAACATAACAAGCGAGGGTAGAACACTAAACTTGTTTTATTCATTATATTCATCAAATCAATAGAGGAACTTCTGCCGTTGACATGTTGTGAGGAAACTGATAGTTTGATAAGACAATAGTTTTTGTCTTTTTGCCTTTTATTAATTATTATCAAGGAAACTATATAAGAATATGAAAAAATTATGACCCGTAAAATCCTTGGGCACCGGGAACCCCACCTACTTGAAAATAGGTGCATAATTCCCACAAAGTGCCATCTGGAATTGTTCCGCTCTTAGTTTCAAGTCCAACATATGCAATTATGTTTTATTTTAGAACTTAAACCGAAATGTGCATAATTGATCCGTTCGCATGATGGGTATCATTTTTGATAAATGACTCTCAATAACAGGCGATCCCGATGTCACTTATGTAGATTACCGAGCTCTACCACTTGAGCTACACCAACCAATAATAAGACCATAATTAATTAAATATGTACCGTAAAAAGAATAATAATTAAGTAAATTGAAAAAGAAGAAAGCCTGATTTGGTCATTTTACTAAACCATCACGGCACATGACGTCGTGTGATGCATTTGACTTTGTCTAATATGTTACTATATTAAATGATTATTGTAGTTTTTTTATAAAAAAAATTGTATCTTTATATATATAATTTGGACTCATCTTTTCAATGACAAAATAAAGTATAAAATATATTTCACATTTTCATAAAGTGTAGAATATATTTTACACGAATTATTTTATAAAGTATAAAATATATTTTCACAAAATTATAAATAAAATATAGAAAAATTGACACAATCTTTTCTACAAAGTGTAAACTATATTTAACACAAAATTTATTTATAAAGTATAAAATATATTTCACACAATTTTTTGTAAAGTGTAAACTATATTTCACACAATTTTTATACAAAAATATTTTCACAAAAATATTTTAATATAGTATAAAATGTATTTCACACAAAAGCATCAATAAAAATATATAAAAAATTATGTGAAATATATTTTATGCTTTATCGTGTCATTAAAGGAATGAATCAAAATTATATAAATAAATATATTTTTTAATAAAAAAGTACAAGGATATTTTTATATAGTGACATTTTAGAGGAAGTCAAATGTGTCACACGCGTCATGTGGTCGGATAGTTTATAACCAAAAATGATTTCTTTTCCTATTTGCTTCATTCTTCTTTTTCTTACGGTACAAGTTTGTTTAATTATGGTCTTATTGTTGGTTGGACTAGCTCAAGTGGTCAAGCTCGATAATCTATTGGGATCGCGTGTTATTGAGAATTATTTTTAGAAATGAGATGTGTGGTGCGAACTGATCAATTATGCACCTATTTTCAAGTAGGTGGGGCCCCAGGATTTTAGCAGGTTGTAAATTTTTCGTATACTGATATAGTTTTCTTAATAATAAAAGAAAAGAAAACTATTGTCTTATCAAACCATCGACGAACTACATTACAACGGAAGAAGTTTCTCTATTGATCTGATAATGAATAAAACAAGTTTAATGTTCTACCCTCGCTCGTGGTGCTAAAACATTGATCTCTCATGCACACATGCGCACGCTTTTATTAATTTTCTCCTCTAGTTTGGGTTAGAAATGCAATTATAACGCAATTGGTCTTTCAGACGGCAGATAGGAAGCGGAAGTGAAGCATTCACCGTTCCGTTTTGCGATCCACGCGGCAGAAGACCAGTGACGGAGCAGAGTGCTCCTTATTAGGAGTCGGATTAGCAAATCCGCGCCCCTAAAGCACACGTTGTCCGCGGTTCCAACAGACGACACTTGGAATTTGTGTGACTGATGGTGCTCCATTAACTAGCTGACTAGCCTTTATCATTCGAGTTCGAGTTCCCGTCACAAATGATTACGCGTACACATGTTTACCCAAGGTCATGCTATCTAAAACCATTTTGGGACATATAAGACTCATTCTCTACCAAATTGGGTGGAACTTTGGATTCCGAAGTCCACCTAACATATTTCTTTATCAAATAATAAAACACTACACCTACTTTATTGGAAAAAGTAAAAACACCACACCCACTCCATAAAATTTTATGAGATTGTTTTTTTTAATTATGAAAAAGAATCATAATTTTATGACTTGGTTATCAAATTTGCCAATTGACAGACATCGTGGTTAGCAATTTCGTTTTCTTTACAAATATGGCTATATACTTCAGAATGAACATTCAAGAGGAGGTGGGATGCGGTGGACAAAAGACACTTTAGAGTAGGGCTGAAAATCTCAAATTTGACCCACTAGACTCGATCTGATGCGACCTAAGACTATGACTTGAAATTATCCAAAATAAACTTTTTTTTCATTTTGCCTCACAAAGCAGGCCAAATATCATAAAATTAAAAGAACAACCATCTCAACAAACACCAGAAACACCCCTCAACTCCACCTCCCCAACACTAGCTCCTAAAGACCATCCCAACACAAAATTTGCATCGCATCATATCCAAAAAGCTCACTAAGACCAGAAACAAGGGAAAAAATCTACTTGACCAAAAAGCAAGACTCCACCAAACCAAAGCAACAAACCCATACATCAACCCAACCCAACAACAAACTAAACAACATCTTAAACTGAGAAAACATTTGTAGAGTGCCCAAACACTAGCAAAGCAAAGAGAGGAAATGAGCACGACACATTCACGACTCAGAAGCTGAACCTCTTAAATTTTGGTCCTCTCCCTTCACTTCTCACACAATCAAGGAAATCCTTATAGTCATCTCCAACACCATCATACTTGTAGTCTTGATCCTCTTCAGACAGCTCCCCTATTTCCCTAGAACGGTCTCTCTGGCATTCCCATGCATCCCTAGAAGCTTTTATCCTTCCTTGAGTAGAGATGCAGGAAGAGTGGCGCGATAATGGTCGAACAAGAGGTGGGACACGAGTGTCGATGAAATCCTCCAACTATCAGTGAGGAAGGATGGGTTGATGCCCCTCATCATCTATCACTGGATGTGGAGGAGGGGGGTCCACGTGGATAGGGATTCCACAAGTTTAGCTTATCACTGTTGTATCTTTCCCCTTAGACAAATGTGGGGTCGTAACTAGGGAAGGAGAAGACGAAGGTACCAAAACCTCAACAGGAACCTGCAAGGATAACCCAAACCCATAGAGGACAAGATCAATTGTGGTATCGCTGCAAACAACCACATTAAAAAAAGTCATCAAGAAGAGGAGATATTTGTATTGGACCCCAAGGATAAGAGGAATACCATCCTTGTAGGCCTCTAAGAACACCAGGTGACCAGACATTATCTGTGAAGGGTGTTTCCATCTGAAGACAGATCTCACCCTTCTAAAAGCATCGAGCATCTGTGAAATAGATCCTTCATCCCTACAGATAAATAGAACCTCATCCATCCAATACCACACAAGATCCTTGCAAACCCCAAATCGGAAAGGGTAGCTAACTTGACCAAAATCTCTTTGCCACGCAGATGAGGCGGCATATCCTCGAGCACTTTGATAGCATCGGCTATTGTCGGGAAGAACACCAAGGCCCGGGTGTCCGATAGACGCTCTATTCCATGTGAAGAAGGTCAGACACTCGATAGGAGGCAGAAAGACTCCTCCCATGGTGTTTTGAAATGCCATAAGACAACCACTGATATCTTCAACTCCTTCTCTGTGCAAGATTTTACCTCATGGTTATCTTCAAGGCGTACTAAGGACATTCTCACATGAAGTCTATCTGGAAAAGGGGATCGAAATGACCTCTTGTTATGAAACAAGGAAGCTTGGCAACCTATCGTCAAGTGTCCCGGACACCGGAATCGGTATCAGATGTGTAGATCCTGGCATTGAGCGTTCTAGTGGCCGCGTTGCAGGCATTAACTCACCCATGAGTCAGGGTTTGATCTAGCTCTGAGACTTGAACGCATCCATTCTTCCCAGTTCCAAAGAACTCCAAAATAAATTTGAAAATGCTGAAAATTTGGCTCCAAATTAAAATCCATACATGTATAGTTTGTAAGGACACAAACACAACTCATTCAACCCAGAGTAACTTGAAATGATGCAAATGTACATACATTATTTTTTGGGTCTGTTTTATTTTATGAATTTTATTATAATATATCAAATATCAACATTTTGTAACAATTTATATAACATCTAGATAAACAATTATGGTAACACAATTCACCTAACTCGTCCCAATTAGTATGGTGTAAGTTGAAATCCATATTAAAGCCTTTCAGAGACCTTCTGCTGAAAATATGTGTCACATAAATATAATAGTAGAGAATTCTAATGTATCGAAACTCCAAAATCAGACTCAAAGTAAAATCTACTGGAATGGATTCAATTTACAATGAGAATTGGAACTGAACTAACAGACCATGGCAGTCATGTTTTGCATGTTCACATATCATCATCATTTGTAGATTGTGACATGTCATATGTAAGGACAAAGTAAGGTGATGTTAAATGCTCCTTTTAAATAAGTATCACATTAGGATTATACAGGGGCTTTGAAATATAAGGAATACTTTCATCGTTGCAGGAAACATGTTTCCAGAACCAATATTCCTACTTCCACGCATGAGCATCATGCCTAGCACATCCCTTGTTAGAATTGAGAATGTAATATTCGATGAACATGACAAGAACAATCATAAAAGGTGATACTATATTGAAACCTACATAATTCTTAGTATGAATTTCTTGATGAAAATTTCAAAGATAGTTAGGGAGGTTACTTCTACAGATAAATTATTGGGTTAGTATGTTTGGGTTCTTCATCAGCCCTATTGTTATAATATTTTTGGACTATAGCCTGAAGTGAGCTATGGAATTCCTTATAGGTCAAAAGTTCTTGTAAAATGTCACCCTAACTATATAGAAGTTGGCCAACTGTAGAGGGATTGTACAATGACTTCAAACAAGTTGGCCATTAAAGTAAAACTGACCTTTTAATTAGGAAGACCCAAAAGTTGAAAAACTTCCTAAGAAGTCATACCATGACCCAAAGGGTATTCCAACTTTTCAAGAATTCAAATATATTTTTATGGGGGCAACATAAAAACAAAAAGTGACTTATGTTTAGGATTATCCACAATGATTCTGTGTCATAACTTTGGAGATCCATACATTTTTAAGGATTTATTCTTGGTGAAATGGGGGTCATCTATATATTTAGACCCTTACTAATAATTTATTAATCACTTATGACAATATTTTAATTAAATAACTCATAAGTGAATTTTCGAATGCTAAAATGACATCTTTTTCAATTGAACCTAGTTTACTAATGTGAAGGAGTCAACTGATATCATTTTAGACCGGCTTGTTCCATCAAATTCCAATTAGAGAAACTTTGTGTATAAAGGGTTATATTAAGGTTTAGTGTATACATTTAAATTTTAATTGAGAACATTTAGTTTGACTCAAGAAGTTTGTAAGAGTTATGGTTTTCTACTTATAAAATATTTAAGTCTATATATCAGTTACAATTTTTAGGGTCTACATAAATGACCTTAGTTGGTCAATGGATGGGTCAAAAAACCCTCCAAATCACCAACTACAAATATACATTTCACTTTGAACGTGGTGATACTATGGTATTAATTTGGTTCCCAAAATGTGTACTACCCAATATAGTTTTCCCAGTGAATTGCTCTCCTCCTATCTCTAGCCCTCTTCTTAAAGTGGCAACTACCATACTGGTATCAGAGGTGTAGTGGCTAAAATAATGGTTGGTTCCCATAAAAGGATTTTTGTTTTATGTGGAACCGGCGTGGAGTCATACCTGCCCTTGCTCCGGACTCGCACCCCTCTTATTGGTTGATCAAAGAGGAGGAGGGGTTTAATCTATCAATAGGCTCCTATGTGTGGCACATAGGATGTACATGTTGTGCATATGTAGCATGCAACCGATTAAGATGAGAGAGAATTCACAAACGTCTTCAAAGTCCAAAATCACAATCAAAGTAAATTCTATCAACATGGGTTCAACTAAGAACCAAAATTGGAACTGAACTAACAAACCATGGTAGTCTTAGTTTACATGTGAATGTATCATATTCATTGTAGGTTGAGACTTTTCAGATGTAAGGATAAAATAACATGATGTTAAATACTCCTTATAAATAAGGATCACATTAGAATTGTACAAGTTCTTTGAAATACAAGGAACACTTTCATCATTGCAGGAAACATGTTGCCAAAACCAATCTTCCTACTTCCACACATGCACATCACACCTAGCACACCCCTTGCTACTACTAGGCATGTAATATTCAACAAAAATGACAAAACCAAGCATAAAAGGTGATAATATATTGAAACCTACATAATTATTAGTATGAAATTCTTGATGAATATTTCAAACCTAGTTAGAAAATTACCTCTAGGACTAAGTTACAGGGTCAGTACGTTTGGGTTCTCAATCAGACCTAGTGTTACAATATTTTGGAAACTATATCCTGAAGTGGGGTTTGAAATTCGTTATAGGTTAGTAACTCTTCTTGAAGGTCATCCTACCTATATTAGAATTTTTCCAACTTAGTAGAAATTGTATAATGATTTAAGAAAAATTGGCCTTAAAAGTCGGATTGACCTTATGACCAGGAAGACCCAAAATGCCTGCCTAAGAAATCATACCACAACCTAGAGGGTATTCTAAACTTTCAAGAAATCACTCGTATTTTTTTTGGGATAACATAAAAACAAAAAAGACATATGTTATGTTCACCCATAATGATTTGGTGTCAGAACTTTTGAGATCCATACATTTTAAAGGAATTATTTTAGATGAAAAAAGGGGTAAGATGTAATTTTAATCCCTTACTAATCATTTATTAACAAGCTTAGGATAAGAATTTAATTAAATCAATTACATATGAATTATCTAATGCTAAAATGTCATTTGTATTGGTTGAACTCAGGTTTACTCATGTGAAGGAGTCAATTGATATCATTTTAGACCTGATTGTTCAACAAAATTCCAATATGAGTAATTTTGTGTATAAAGGGTTATATTAGGGTGTAATGCATACATTTAAAGTTAAATTGAGAACATAGAGTTGATTCAAGTAGTTCAAATATAACGTTAGGATATGTACTTATAAGAGATTTTAGTCTATTTCTAGGTTATATTTGAAGGGTCGTTACATAAATGACCTTAGTTGGTTAATGGATGGCTCAAAACCCCCCTACAAATCACCAATTGCATATATACCTTTCACTACGAATGTGGTCGGATTATGGTCTTAATTTTGGGTACAAAAAGTGTACTTCCCATTATGATTTTCCCGTACAATTGGTCTCCTCCTACCTCTAGCCCTCTTCCTAGAGCG
The DNA here is from genome assembly GCA_963693085.1 of Alisma plantago-aquatica. Taxonomy (NCBI): domain Eukaryota; kingdom Viridiplantae; phylum Streptophyta; class Magnoliopsida; order Alismatales; family Alismataceae; genus Alisma; species Alisma plantago-aquatica. Next base: position 434,933,276 of record OY856412.1, on the reverse strand, counting down.
GCAATTACCATAAAGCTATTGGATGTAGCAATGTCTAAAATAAAGGTTTGTTCTTGAAAATGGGCTATGTTCTTTGTATAGAATTAGCATGGGGGTTTACCTACCATTGGTTTAGCCCCTCACCCCTCTTATAGATTGGTCAAAGAGAAGGAGGAGGTGGGGTTAGTTTATCAATAGGTTTCGATATGTCTCACATATGATTCTCATGATATGCACATGTAGCATGCAACCATTTGAGCTCAGAGAGGAGTGGAAAAAGCATCGTTAAACCTATTGGTGGTCTGCCAATTACGTGCCACACGTTGTCGACATTCTTTAATCACACCCATTGCAGTCCATGTCCATTCTAGGGATAGGGGTGGGGAGCTCAATAACTACCCTGCCTAGAAAAATGTTATCATCACAGTATAATCCCTTTTCATGGATATCCAGCTGAAAGTTAGGTAAGAGTTATCATCCTCGTACATTCAATCTATATTCCTTCAACTAGGGAAGAGTATTGAGATTGGGTGAGCTCAATATAACATATTGAATCACATGAGCATGACCATGTATTTCATAGTCTCATTTATCAAGTGGATATGATATCACTACAATAGAGGGACAAGTTCCAACTGAATCACTCAAAATAATCTACAAGTGTCAAAATATGCCAAGTCAACACCTCCGTGGCAACCCTCATTTAGAGTCACGTTGGACTAGTGCTATAGATCATAGAACCACATATGATTATTGTAGTGACTTCAAGTATAAGGATCACAATCACCACTATCACCTTGATACATGACTCTGACTTACCATAACATGGAGTCCATTCATCAATTAAAGTGGGTATGCCCAAATATACTTTTTCTCTAATGATTACCTATGTATTTGAGTCGATATCCAATATCATGACTAAAGATACAGTCATCACTCAACATATATACTAGTATTATTATTATAGTTGTCCTATACTATCCAGAGTAATGAATGACTAGGGACAGTCAAGACTGAATACACGTAAGTATACATATGATATCATGTTCAAGTCCTAAATCCAAACCATATGTCATCGAGTCTAAGCATTCTTTTGACATATTTCAATACTGAAACAAACACGAAAAGTGAAATTATGTATAATCAATTTATATACAATAAATCCCTATATCAATCATCACATGATGGATCTAAGGGAACACAATGAACATGTATGATGGCCACATATTATTAAGAGTATGAAAAGAACCTCAAACAACTAAAAGCTACCAATCAATTAACATATTTCTAGAAAACTTTGTAGAAGCTTTCTAGTGGGGGAATTGGATGGAGAAGACTATAGTGGGAAGAATCACACTTGTCATCCCAATATTAAAGATGAATTTAAAATAATGAATTAAAGTGATTTCATAGCGTCTCAGGATTGAGGCCTCTTATAAAATAATCTTAAAAGGAATGATTGGACTACCCGTATCACTAAGGTGCACCTCCTTTTTTGAGAGCCCATCTCTAAAGAACTCTATAGTTAAGTGTGCTCAACTTAGAGTAGTACTAGGATGGGTGACCACTCAGGAAGTTGACCCCAGCTTGCATGTGAGTGAGGAAGAAGTGTGTAGTTAAGGCTAGTGGTAATTTATGGGACCAGTTGTCATTCTTGAAACTCTACTAGAGCCTAGGGCAGTAGGCCCATGTGTTACAAATGGTATCAGAGCCAATTCCCCTCTAGTAGGTGGGGCCCACATGGGCATGTGGCATGCCTGTCTTAACCTGTGCGGTACTAGAAAGTTGGAAAGGGCTATCCACTGAGACAAGATGGATTCATCCTTGTGTTGGTAGACGTCAATGAGAGCTGGGTGTCCATGGGCTATTATGGGTCTACACTGAAATGGGGAAGAGATTATGAGGTCATATATTGAGTCTTGACAAGGATGTCAAGGGTCTAAGTGTGGGAGATTGTAATGTCCCAGGATTTGAGGCCTCTAAATAAAATAGTCTTAAAAGGAATGATTAGACTACTTATATCACCAAGGTGTACCTCCTTTTCTGGGAGCCCATCGCTAAAGAACTCCATAGTTAACCATGCTCAACTTGGAGTAGTACTAGGATGGGTGACCATTTGAGAAATTGACGCCGACTTGTGCGTAAGTGAGGACAAAGAGCATTGTTAAGGATAGTGGTGGTCTGTGGGGCCAGTTGTCACTCCTAAAACTCTACTAGAGCCTGGGGTAGTGAGCCCGAGTGTTACAAATATAAGAGGAATCAGTTGGTTTCATTGGTGAGTAAGGGATTAAGGTAGGCAACTAGATACTTGGTTTTCATATAAGAAATCATGTGGAGTAATGAAAAAAAAACTCGAGATATTTTGTGAGAAAGGAGAAATAACACGAAATTCAGGCCATCTAATACCAACACTGATATGGCTTGTGATGGAAGGAAATTTATGTAAAATACTACAGAAATGAATCTAAGTTTTGAGGTAAGTGGAAAATCTAATGTTTCTCTCTGTTACTTTAAGTGATAGGGATGATAGTCCCAATGGTTTGTACAAATCTAATATAGGGGTTCACAAATTAGTTTCATTGTATTTTTTGGATCTAACAAGATTGAAAACATCAGACCAAATTATGGAAATCATCACCCAATTCCTAATTAATCCAGATGATATGGATAAAAGAGAAATATAAAAACATAATAAAACCTAGATGAGATCAACAAAACATAAGGAAAGCACAAGCACAAAACATGAATCCATCTAGATTGGTTCAACATATTAGATCCACATTCTATATTCAAGATGTAGGTATTGATCTTCATAGAATAAACATTCAATAACTCAATCATGTTTCTTTTATCACAAAGTATTACATAACCATATTCTTTATATAGGAACAAGATAACAACCATACACATCAGTTATAAGATTCCCAAGATAGAAACATGTGGCAAGAAAATAAGATACAATCTCTCCCACCAGGACATGAGTGTTTAGGGACTCTAAATAAACTAAATATACCACAACACAAAACCCCCAAGCACCATTCATCCATTGGGAAACTCTGATACCTACTAAATATTGGCCACATATTCGACATTGTTGACATGAATATATATTATCGTACCAGCAAATTCACTAGAGAGTTTACCTAAATAAGTACAATAATCACCACCTGCAAGAAAATCGATCTTATTGTAATATAGTTCAGGATCGAACCCAAAAGATAACATGTTTAAAAGATATCTGATCAAGGTAACCAAACAAGAACTAGTATTTATCACATGAATTGGATTTGGTTGTTGGTTATGCTAAGTTGCAAATAGTAAAGGTTGAATTAAATATTTGGTAAAATCAATGGATTAGAACACTAGGGTGGAATGGGTATTTTCACCGCTAGGTATCATTCAGTCTCTCACAACATCATATTAAGCATGAATATACATATACATGGACTAGAAAAATCCCCCTTTTGGTTTTAGGATTAAAACCTAGACAAATATGAATCTAAACTCACTGACACATTGCCTAGAAATCATATATCTATCACCCATAAAATACATGTATGAAATTCTTATCAAGGATTTAACATGAATCGGTCAACATTCTAGGTCCTAGGTTTTTAGTTCTGTACACCACGAATATGATTTACATATAAACTTGATCATCATGACAGAATATAAGCATAAACATGATTTATTGAAAGAATATATTGATCCATACAATAGTAGATGCAATAGGAAAGTAAAATCAGGAAGCAGTGATACTCCCTGCACCCTAGCGAGAGGACTACTCACTCATGGTAGAAACAACAGAAACAACATAAGAAGAGAGAAAGAAAACCATGATCACAATAGAGAAAGAAAGCAAATCCATGGTGTGTTGAACCCTATCTTCTTATTAGAGACAGATGGTAGATGATGCAGCAACAAGACCACCCTTATACACTCATCAGAGGTGGAAGCAAAGCATGGTTCTTCCTTATTTAGGTGCTAGGACTATCATGGAAAAAGAAGGTAGGCATACGATGGTGGAGATTGTCTATAGATGAAAGGAGGTGTTGTATAACAATCTTCTTTTGAGGTCTGATCCTTAGAACCTGGACAGTGGTGAAGGTGGAAGGTTCCTTGGTTGACGTTCGTCAACCAATGTTGAATGTTGATGGCTAGTAGAGATCAAATTTGTTGGGTGAAAGCGACAAATTGGTGGTGTCAACGGCGGATCCTTTTCTTACAAGTCTTGGTGTTCTATTTATAGGCATATGATAGGGTTTGAAACCATCCTGACCGCCATAGAGTAAAGTCTTGGCACCACCATAGAGGTAAAGAGATAGTGACATTGTGAGGAAGATGATGTGTCATCAATTTGTAGCAACTCCCTCAGTAGGCAAAGAATCCTACAATGTTCAGTCTAGCCATCAATGGGCAAATGGTCAGACAGACCATCAGAAGGGGTTCCAAGCACAAGCATCGAAAGACAAAGCAGAAGATACATTAGTTGTTGAGTACAGATGACACTTTAGTAGGCAACATAGGACATCTATAGGAAGATATACATTGCAATGCCATCAAAAGGAGCATGTAGAATTTGCATCAGAAGGCATATGCAGTGGAACCAACAAATATCAAGAGAAGAGATGCCATCAGAAGGAAAAGTAGAATAACCATCAACTGATGGACCATCAAAAGGTTAGTGTAGTGTGGCCATTAGTTCTTTACTGCATAACAACCTTTATAAGTTGAATAAGAGAATCATTAGAAGGAGGCTATTGGAAGGCCTGCAGGGGAACCATTGGAAGGTGGAATTGATGGTTTGTCAAAAGAGAGTGTAATCTAATGGTTTGATAAAGGATATCCACCTGGGGGGTTATTGGAATGAGGTCAATTGTTTATGCCGATGGAGCATCTTTTGGTGGATCTAGAAACCAATGGAAGGGCAGACTGATGAAAAACTATGACTCAATAGGTATATGGAAAACTGATGGAACTTCATCAATTGATGGAGGATCAGATCATAGAAAAATGATCCATTTCATCAAAAAAATTCTTGGCCCACTAGTCTGTTAGCGAGATCACATCCTCCTACTCTCCACTCATGTAGTGAAGTTCAAACCTGCCAAGAAAACAAAAAAAAATCATTTAAAACCTTATAAATTATTATAAAATTAAGAAAACCTAAATACGTGATAGTTCTTAGCTAAAATGATGAAAATAAGTGCAAAATCATGCTTAAAATGTAGCTAAATCTAGGATGAGTATGCATTCATCAATTGTTACCTAAATGAGTGGGTACTTGACTTAGTAGACAAGCATAGTCATAGGATGTTCATTCACTATTACATGGCTAACTAACAAGTTTTGTAAAACATTGTAGGATAAAACCAAGCTAGAGAAATAGAAAAATATCTAAAGAATTCCTATTATAATGTTCAATTAAGATTGTCTTAGTCACACCTTTTAGATATTTTTTTTGAACATAATCTTTAACATTTTCCTCTCATCTCATACCATCACGTCATTCCTATAGTTGCACATGACCCCTCTATTAGGATGTGACATAGTGCAACATATATGTGTCACATAAATAATGGCTCAAATGTTCAACTACTCAAGGGGATATAACAAGGGCCCAACATCCCAAAAATCATAGGAGTGTGAAGATAGGCTTGATTCACATATTTTTAGGGAAGAAGGTATGCCATAAATATACTAGTATCTTCCTTATTAATTACATGGTTGAGGAATATATCCCACCTATATGCCCCCCAATCCTTTCACATTATATAATTGAGACAAGGATCCATGTTCTTTGTTACATTACTTTCATAAATGATCACCATCTTTTTCATGTTCAAATTTTATCTCAAGCATTCATATGTATAGTCTTAGTTAAGCACTCTTACCTCATCTTTCATATATTATGTGTATGTATTGAATCTAAATCGTTCACCATACAATTGATCATGCATATGGGTAACCTTCTTATTTTCCATAAGTACATTCCTTATCTTAATTATCATATCTATCACCTAAGGTTATCTACTTATTTCCAATTAGGTATCCATATGCCTTCATGTGTACTATAATCATGTCATTATTACTCTAAGAAATAAAAATAGCATCCACACAATCTCACACAAAATCTTATATGAACCAGAAGATTAGAAAATCATAACTTATGATTTCTTATCAAACTATTCAAGGAAGAATACCATTTCTAGGGTTTACTAGGAAATCCCCATTATGAAGAAATGTTCATAGATAAACACACAATATAGATTGCTTAATAAACTTAAGTAAGTTTCATTAAAGAAACCCTAGTTTACATATTACGATCAAGGATTCCATGTCACATAGAAAACTAGGACATTCATAATTCAAGAAAAATCAATGATCAATAGATTCCATGGATCAATTTAGCATAAATATCAAGAAGGAGGGTAGGATTTTTTCCTCACTTTGATATATATACAAGAATCAATGTAATATCATACAATAACATAGTAATAATAATCTATAAAACCTTTAATTTGAGTAGAATTCTCTTAATTAAAAAAATACATTTCTTGTCATGATTTTTGTGTTAGCATCATATATTGATATCATACACGGTAAAAATAGAATAAACCATCATTCAACCATAAAAGATAAATGTATAATCACTCATTAGTTACACCCCCTTCATCATCACATATACACTAATCAAGTGTGAGAGAAGCATTTGCTCACCAACCTTGCAAAATGATTTGTTTTCTTCAAGATCTAGTAAGAATTCATCACAAAAACACCCTCTCTAAGGACAATAGGCTCCCATGGAATCATCAAAACCTGAAACACACCACTCTCTAGTCTGGTTCTATCTCAAAATGAAAGAAAAAGATCTAGAAGAAGAGCAAAGTTCCAATAAGGAATAGACCTAGAACATGTCCCCATGGCACCAAGGAAAGTAGAAAGAAGAAAAACTAAGGAGGGAATATCTAACCTCTAACCATGTTTCCCTCCAAGATCCTCCCAAGATTTATCTTCTCCAAACCAATAGAATCCAAAATGCCATGGATCATCCACAAAATTTCCTACTTTCACTCCAATAGGTCAAATGTGGTATGATAGAACTGAGGTACTAATTTGGTTTGAAATTAAATTATATACCTTGAGTAGATGATCTAAAGATATGATTTATAAATACCATGATAGTCCCTAAAAGTTGACCAACTAGTCGGGCAGTCATCATGGATATCCATGTCAATGGGAACACATCATTTAGTCTGGCGAGGTCAAAGAAAATATTAGGGTTTGGGGGCCCTAACAATTGGGTCTGACTTGTCAATAGTCAGTATAATTATTGGTCTAAAATACTGATCCAACTATCCAAAGATTCTACTAGTTATTTAAAGATCGGTCCAAATATCCAAGTTTACTTTATGGCATACTAAACATAATTGCGCTCTGATTTTCAAACATATACTCTCTTCTATAAGATGTAAGTTATCATATTTTTCATATGTAACATGATTAATATATATATATATCATCCTTTCTCTTAAGTTTATTACATAACACAAATCATATGGTTAATTAAATTAGTAATTAAAACTTTTTTCATCCAAACTCTAATTTGTCTTAGGTTTTATTCATCCTAGACCTATTGCAAACTCAATACCTGGTTATATTCTATACCTCTTGAATACTTTATTAAACCTTAATCATTTAGTTATTATTAACCACATTCATAAGCAAAGATCATGCTTCCACATAAAATTCATCCTTGTACTCTTAACCAGTGATTCCAGTAGAGCAGTTGAGTGGCAAAACTCCCATATGGACTGCCCAAGGAAATACCTCCTTCTTATCAAATAGATAAAGTCAATATGTGAAGAAACTAGGACCATACAACTTGTCTATAAACTGAGGATCCAGAACCATCTAGAAGACTAGCTTGCTAAACAATGTATAAAAACAACCTTCTTTCCAAGGACCATGGCTTCAATGCCCCTCCTCCATGATGGATACACTCTAGAATGGAAGAAGCAATCTCTTACAGGAAGTAGCTGTTCCACTTCTAAATCTTTCAATGATGTAACCAGAGATGTCCTACTCTACTAGTTTCTCAAACAAAAATTCATTATATAATGGAACACATAATTATCATAATAGAAGAAATTAAGAACACGTAAAGTATGTTTAAGAGGTGAAGACAGTGGTGTTACTTAAATAATGTGTATAAATTAAGTTTACAATACTCAAACCTTAAAGAATCCTATTATTAGGCTTTAATTCACATTTTTATGGTTTTATTACCAATTTTAGTTATGTATTTCTTACCAAAATGTAACGAGTGGAACATCTCAAACTCTATTTTTTTGTAATCCATTTCCTTTTTACATATGGGAGAATGTCCATACTTCTAGATGCATTGATTTTTTTTTTGAAGTTTAAGAGACAAATTTCATTATGGAGGAGCCATACGACATCTACACGAGGAGAAAAACAAACTAAAAGATCACACAAAGATCAAGAACAGATACAAACCACCACAAAAACTCATATCAGAATCTGATAAGGACAATGATGTATGGATCCCTCTTCTCCTTCGATGGCTAAAACAAATTTCTATGAGGAATACCTTCAACCTAAGTATGTATATGTGGTAGAGTACCTGCACCAAATCGGTGTTCCAAAAGGATATTTTCTCCGCACTTGCTTCCATACAAACTCCACAACAAAATTGACCGAGAAAGAAAAATCTCCCACGAGAAGAGAAAGCAGCGCTGATTAACAGCGAGATAGACAAAACAAGAGAACAATCCAACCAGAAAGCCAGTAAAAGAGAAAGGGGATAGGAAACTCATTGCAGTCGGGCTCAACGACAGGGAGGAAGAAGACCGCTGCCTCCAAAGACACCAAACCCACACACCTCTCGAAGAAGAGACCATGTTGATGACGGGCGAGAAGAGGCCAAGGGGGAGCGGGGCACCGCTTTGCGGCGACCAAACCCCCTCCCCCCAGCCAGCCGCCTATGGAGGAAGAAACCCTAGCGGCACTAGGGTGAGAGAGCGGGGAGTTCTAGATGCATTGATAATATATTTTCAATATAGATAAATATTCCTAATTTTTCATACTAACTAAATTGGTCATATGGTGCATATTTTTCTTGTATCCATCATGCAAAAAATTGTAGACTAGCCTTTATCACTACAATATCAGAATCTACATTCTTATCTAGATTTGTGTAATTCATGCAATTGCATAACATATTAGGACAGAGTTGCATGTATCATTATGGCACATTGTTATAATGTATATCATAATGTGTTTGACTAACATTGATCATGAAACGTGGATATATTCATAGATGAAATCTAGCTGGGGGTTTCACCACAAATAGAGGTACTAGTAAGGGATACCTATCACACGTATTCATGTTTGTGTGTTTTATGGGTTGTTTAATATCCTTTTGAGTCTATGCACTTTATTGACAAGTTTAAATCAGTTATATAGGAAATCCTGGTTAGAACTCTTTGCAGATTATTTATCTCATATTGTTATAACTTGATATTTACATTTGGCATGATTTAAGGATTTCATGGTATTGAAGGCAATTTGTTTTTCATTGTTTAGGGAATTTAATTATAATAGATCTTGCATATATTTTTCCCGATGCATCAATTACTAAGTAGTCTAGCTACTTGAATGTATTATATAACCATTATTACTTGAATTACCAAAAAACTAGTATGTTACAGTTCAAATATGTAATGTTTCAAATCTCTTCTTCTTAGAAAATCCAAATACACACATTGAATGTATCCTAACATTGATTGTATCCTAGGGATGGTGGACATCCTTTTATATCCCTATTTGCAGTACTTGAGAATATCAACCCAAGTGTTGAAGGGCATCTACAAGCATGCATGTGTTTAGGAGTTAAGCATATGTATATATTATGACAGTCCTCTAGAATTGTGATTGAATCCATGGCTCCATCATTGTTCTGAACTTATTATGAGGTCATCTCACACCCTTCATGAACAATGGGAAATGTTGAAGGATGGCAAGGATAAGATAGGGGGAGATGACTAAGGCAAATATGGGTGGCCAAAAGGGTTGTAATATATGGAAATGCCTATAGAGGAACACGTGTTTAATACGTTTGAAAACGTGAACATCACTCATCTAAGGTTACGACTGAGTAGAGGTCTCCATATACTAGCTATTATGGAAGTACTACCTGGTACTAGGAATGCAAATTTTAAATAGCTCGACAACCTTAGAATCTTATCAAATAATGATTTCGCATAATTAGAGGAAGGGGGAATGCATCAGGAGAATCGTGACAAAGTTAGATCTAGTAGGAAGAAACAGAAGGATGGATTTCTGTTTTAAGTTCTTTGCACCGTAGGGGATGCGATAAGAATCATATTCTCCCGTTATACATAATAAACAGGGAGGAGCAGGATGGTTGAATGGAGCAGCTTGTTGGGAGGAAGCCTTTATACCCCACTCCTTCCTTTCAGAAATTCTATATCATATATGTCTCACCTCACATTAGCACACATACCAACTGTTCCTGGCTGCCTTTATGACCAATCATTCCAGTCCAAATCTAGATACTTATAATATAATAAAATTTCCAACAACCTAAACTTAGGGGTTGTTGAGCTGTGTATGTCGTTGGTTTGTCGTTGGTTTATTATTAAGTCCATGTCCGATGCACAAACCCGTCTTGCGGACGGAGAAACCATCACCTAGCTTGTGGCGTGCATTTCTCCTTGGACTTGTATAGTTAATTATTAGAGTATGAGTTGGCATCCAAACACCCTCGTGAAGAAACGATTACGTTGCGTTCAGTTTATAAATTTTGTTTGTATAAGAGGTTCTACTCATCTGGGCTAGGGCTGTAAATGGATAAGGTATTACCCATTTTCTCACCACCCATACCCTGTAGGATAAGGTAAGGATAAACATATTTTTTACCCACCACCCATTTATCTTTTACCCACTTTACTTGCATCTAAAGAAGGTAGAATAAAGGACAAGTTTTACCCTACCCGTTTTACTCATTTTCCCATTAGTAGAAGTTTGAATTTATAATTTTATATTTTAATACATGTATAAATTCATACTAAAACTCCAACAAGCAGCACCACTACTTTCTTAATATGTACTATTATGATTTTCAAAATTTTAGTAACCATTGGATGGCATGTTACAACATTTTATTGTATATATTAGACAGAACATCAATAAAAAATAAGATTATAAAAGGTTGGATCTTGCTTTTAGAAAATATTGGGTTAAATTTTGCTAATTTTTATTGTATATCACCAAAATTATAACTATTACTATCAATAATTAATTTTAAGAGTGTCTTGATTTGACGTAAGGAATATCATATAAAATCGTAGTTGAAAGTATTATATACATGTCTTCATGTTGTTTTACCCACTTCATCCGTTATCCTACTCATTTACCTTATGAGTAAAAGGATGTGAGTAAGGATGAGGTAAAGATTTTTAAAGAAAATAATAATTATCCTACATGCTACCCACATGCATCTTTGATGCGGGTAAGGATAAGGATAAACTTTTGTCCTACTTTATCCTACCCATTTACAGTCTTAATCCGGGTCGAATATAATCGAATGTAGGAAAAAACAAAAGGGGGACAACATGAATTTTCCCTCTTACAGTTGTGTGAAAATTTCATATTTTAAACAGCAGCAAAATACGTCATGCAATTTGTTTATTTGTGCATCTCGGCTCGGTGATCCACCACCATAAATTTTCTCCATGGTCTTTAACATTCTTCCACCTTGGATTTTCACCCTGCAGGATCCACATACTAATGAACGTTCTCAGTAGAAGTTAAAAAAGAAAAGTAGACAAAGGATTCCTCCACCTTTAAGTTTTGAAGTTTAAAAACAGTAAGTCCTGAATTAGCTCTGAATGAATGCCAAACTACGGTTCCAGAAGATAATTAATGCAAGCGAAACACATACAGTCAGGAAAAAATGTAAGAAAGGAATATCTTTTTAGTATGCGTTTGAGGGGGCTGCCGAGGTGGATGCAGTGTTTTGCTTGCATGACAACTTATCATCTTGAGTGCACAAGATATATATACAACACACAGAATATATATATATATATATATATATATATATATATATATACATATACTAGTAAACACACACGTGCACATGCACGTGCCTAATTAAAATATTAAACATATACTGAAAAATCCATATCCTTAAGATTTAGCTTTAAATTATTTTTATATTAATAATATTGAATGCCAGGTAAGTTCAACTTTTATTATCAAATAACAATAAATATAACATAATGAAAATGATCAAAATATAAGATGCTCATTTCCATCTCGTTTTGTTCTATGAAAATATTGAAAGGTTAGCCTAGTCAATCTAATGATAAGAACAATAAAATAATAACATTTTAAAATTTGGTATATGATGGAAGGATTATATAAGTATTCAAAGTGGTGTTACCCATATTGCCCCAATAGTTGCGGCAAGTAAATAAGTGAAGTATGTTGTGACGTGGTATCCAAATGGGGTTATTTGATTGGAAGACCTTGATTTATACCAGTAAACGGTCTTTTCCTAGTTAATAAGTGCATATAACATATATTTAATAGATGGGTGTGAAATATTTACTCTTCTAAATTTTATTTGGCCACCAACTAGCTCATGATATGAATTCTTCAACACACACATGACATGCATTAAACTAAGGTAAAGAAAGAATTTTTTAGTCTTTTAGTCAAAACTAATTTTCAAACAAATGGGGTGGAATGTTTTTACATGTGTATTTCAATATTCTCCATACAAACAATTTTTCTCTAAATATATCCTGAAAGAGAAGTAAATATAATAGACAAAATTGATGCTCTACGGTTCCTATATTTCATATAGTAGTTTAATAAACAATATAGATGTGACATGCATGGGGAACATTATATTTTATTAATTAACAGTAGGTTATATGTTAATGCATATTAAACACCAAGACCTATATCTAAAGATATTTTTTCTTTCTATAGAAAATAAAAAGTACATGTTTTATGTTATTCAAAATATATACAATTTAAAAAAAAATTGGTTTCTGAGGTGGCTATTTTATATAGACTTGTGCTTAAATTTGATGCCATACGGTGTGATCATTTTCTTAGTATAAATAGAGAACAAATTCAACATTAGTTAGTAGCCAAATTGTTTAAATTAACTTTTCGAACATAGCGTCTAATTGTTTATGTATATGGTCTCTTCCATGCAAAAATCAGAATTATTAATATCACACTATTTGTCAAGCATTCTTGAATTGACACTAATTGCAAAAATATAAAACAAGGTTTATTACTAATATTTGACTTTCTTATTATATTTTTACTTCTCATATAACTTATTGTTATTTAGTGTGAATGATGATAAAGAAACATCAAACTAACTCTATTTTATTTATTGAAATATTTACAAAAATTATTCAAATATTTTGACATTTGACAACTCAATAGTTTAAAGCAAGTTATATCATGCATAATGGATTTAGCATATCATCATTATTTTTCTATAAGTATTAGTTTACATTTTGAAATGATATGATATTGCAATTAAAGTTATTCTAAATATAGCTCTTGCAAATGCATTATAATGACATCATTTATTTCTTATCATGAAAAAATAAATCGAGACAAATTAAAGAACCACAACTACATATATTTTCAAGTATACAACGTTTTGATTTGGATCTTTCCACAAAGATCAAACGAATAAGCCAAAAACTTAAGTTTTGTGACCTCTAAGAAGCTAAAATTTAGTTCATCAACTCATGGAAAATGTAGATTCATATTGTAACTTCTAAAACTCCGAATGCAATCAAATTGACGTCAACGTGAAATGGTTGAGACATTGGTTGCGTCTTGCAAACTTCATTAGAATGAATTCAGCTATTTTAATCATGAATAAAGAACTCAGACATATTGAAAAGCCACAAATGTATCGGTAAAAGTATTTTACAAATTGAAAATTTTAAACCAATCAAATGTAAAATCTGGTTCATATTCTAGAAACAAAACTTTTATAACCTTCTAAAAGTAATTGAAATATTTGAATATTTTACTTTCTTGGAAAATGTGGTTTCACAATTTACTTTTCTAAAAACAAATACATTGAAATTTAGTTTTAAATAAAAAACTAAGACACAAATTGGATCGATAAAATATTTAAATATAATTTCTCAAAAGAATAATGAATTAACTAAGGATACTTTTCATTAAATATTGAGGATATAAAGTGAGCTAGTTTTTTATAATAATGCTTTACTACGACCCAAATATTGACTAATTCACATTCTTAAAAGAAAGGTATTCCTTTAGTTTAAAAACTTGGTGACATCATTAAAAAAGAGTAAACTATAGTTTTCTCATATAGCACGTCAAAACACAAATAGGTATTTCGACTTCTTGATACTGGTATAAACTAAATCTACCCCTATGATGTCAACATACATGTTCTTGAATGCACAATTTTGCTCACACCTAAAGAAAGGGCTAAATCTGCACATAATTTTTGCGTAGAAAGAAGCAATTACCGGCCATTAATGGATAGAACCTTTACTTCAAATCATGTACATGAGGATACAGCCTCATGATCTGCTAAGCATGTGTACACACAAAGTAGTCTATTAATATCGTGTGCTGACTGCATTTATTCTTAACCGACATTTTAAATTTGCATCTGCATATGAAGAAAGATGACCATGGATGTGGCGTGCTCCTTCCCAATATGGTGAAGTGAATCTAAAGTCAAGAATAATGTCCCATAAAATTGTCAGTAAAGAAAAGTAATTTACACTACGTGGCTACACATTCTAATAAAAAATTATTGTGATGTAAATAATATCTAGAAGATCTTTTTACCTATTGTTACTAATTAAACCTATAAATTGGTATGCTATCTTGCTCGAAGAGAACGAACACATGTCTATGATAAGTTTGCATCACATCCTTAATAAGTTGTTTTGATATATGAATAAAGGACACCTGTAAAGAAAGACTTGCATGTTACAGTGATCCTCTTTCGACGCATATGCATGCTTAATCTCCTGACATGTTGTTTTTAATGACCTTGCTGGCAACTTCTATTATTTGGCATGGTCTTTGTAGGTATTTTAATATTCATGATTTCACACATATGTAGAACTCTCATCTGGTTATCTATGTTTTAGATGACGACAATTGGACTTCTTAAAACCTAACATTGTCTGCAACTAATGGCTTTCGAAGTAGTGATAAGTAACCTGGGTAGCGATGATTATGTTGCTGGATCCTCTGGACTATAGAGACGTGTATCATATTCTTGAGACTGAAATGATTTCAACATTGTAGCAATTTGTTGTCATATCCTTTTGGACTCTGGAGGCGTGCATATTATATTCTTGAGGTTGCAATGATTTCAACATTGTAGCGTTTGATAGCTATAGGTAATGAAGGATTGAATGCTTATTAAAAAATAAAACTAAAAATAGAACAAATTTAGAATTAATATTCACAAAATTTAGCATGGAAAAAAGATAGTCCGTGGTTTTCATTTTATCTTGTAGATGTAAGGACTTATCATACATGGACTAATGATATAACACGTTACAACCAATCTGATTTATCATTTATGTTGAATAGCATTATAAACGGTTGATCCAAAGCAGAAGCTAATATGATATGTTGTAGTTAATACGATTGGAGAGGATATGCTTTTGGAGCTAAACAAGGAGGACAAGGCCAGTGACATCGAGACAATCTTGGACTTCGCTTCGATGGCGACCATGACTCTCTCAAAATAGAGTTGCACTCGAATAGAAATAGAAGTCAATGAAAACAATTTTGTTGTTGTCAATCGACACAAGAAAAAACTCCGGTATAGATTTCATTAACAATGTTCCATCC
This sequence comes from Alisma plantago-aquatica, assembly GCA_963693085.1. Classification (NCBI taxonomy): domain Eukaryota; kingdom Viridiplantae; phylum Streptophyta; class Magnoliopsida; order Alismatales; family Alismataceae; genus Alisma; species Alisma plantago-aquatica. The sequence continues at coordinate 434,917,352 of OY856412.1, read as the reverse complement.
TGAAGCCTTCTCCAAGAAAATAGAATGGCAATTATTAGAACACATATGCAGATAAAGTAAAACCTCATTGTATTGTTGTCATTGAAGAAAGCTATTCTAGAAGTTAAGACTATGCTAAAAAGATGACTCGAGGCTGAAAATATGAGGGTTTTAGATAACTGTAATAGTAGATATTTTGAAGTTGGGTGTTATTAAC